>KK502428.1:891700-1370222 GCA_000688735.1 Glossina austeni | reverse complement strand
GTTGAAACCAAAATTGACAATTGGGGTATGATGGAGCAGCATCACCATACGCTTCTGAACGTGTCTGGTGGACTTGGGCAGCAGATTTCTTCAAATTAAACTAAAAAAGTAATGAGCGCTCCGTGATTAGCATCGGCGTACGCTAATAATAATATAATAATATATTAAGTAAATAATATTCAATGCAAGACTCATACTTTAAGTGGAGAAAGATCAAAATAATCGAATTTAATTGTTATGTACACTGGTACTTACTATTTCCTTATTATTTTTACCTGTAAAAATCGCTGACTAAAATTTTTGCAAGCACCTAATATATACATATATATTTAATTATACGATAATCTGCTTTTTTATAATAACTTTAATTAACTTTTTTTTATTACTTTTATGGGAATATACGGCATTAATTTGAAAAGTTTTAAAAAGTCAAAAAGTAATTAAACGGTTAAGAATGAATTTTAATATCATTTTTCATCCTTTCAGCGGCCAAAGTAAATAGTTGTTACAGGTTTCGTCATTAGGATTGCTTTTATTCAATTTAAATTTTTTCAACAATTCGATTTCTATGCCGATTACAGAACACGTTGCCCGGTGTCATATTATTGCAATCACATTTCGAAAACTTTCAATTTTCTTAATAGCAAACGCCCATCTTCAAGTCTGTGGCTTCCCTTTTGTCGCTGGCAGAGTAGGTAAAAAGCAGTTTATTGAAAATGAATTGTTCTGACCATAACTACGTTTCATGTAAAGTTTTGAATTTTTGTTTCTACAAGATTGAGAAGCTTCTTTAATATTGTTATTAAATGCTTCCATTATTTAGTTTTTAACGCTAAAGGTACAAGTTCTTAATGGGTTTAAATCCAGAGTATTAAAGTTACTTCATGCTCCAATGTCATCTCATGTATGTTTACATTTATGCAAAATATCTAAAGTTTTCTAAACTTTGGGAATCACTCACGATGTGGTACTTAGGCGCAATGTTTCCTATATTCCTTCGTCGTATTTCTCTGTCATATTGATGCGGAGCCGTTATGAAGTATGTATCAGAAATCCAATTTACTTAAGAGATTTTGATTTCTTTAGTCATGTGGGCGGTTAAAACGACTTTAAATTGGCATTAAAACTCATATAGTTGCCGTAAAATCATGCGCGAATTGGTGATAAGGAAGATAATTAACAAAAGAATGCCTTAATTGATTGTCACAGATTTACTATGCAAACTAATATAAACCTCTCACAAGCTGTTCACAACACCCAAAATCTGTAATTAATATCCTTAAGCAACTATCAATCACGCCTTTGCTTAACAAAATTTTTCCAATTTTTTATATTTCTCCTGAGTTTTTCACTATTCAAATGGATATTATTTTGTGACTTGTTTATCTTTAAAATTGAATATCAGGCATTAATAAACTTCATCGATAAGCATTAGGTACGGATGTGTAATGGTGTTAAAGCTAAGCATTGCAACTTATAATGCTATCCCAAGTAACATCCCACTCAAGCGTACATACACATCTATTCTTGCTGTTATGAAAGACACCTGATTGTTTCAAACACACACAAACTTGTTTTTCGCAACTATCCTTAAGTCCTTAAGATAATAAGAAATCTCATAAACTAAAAGAAAAAACAATAAAAAATAAAAATAAGACGAAAAATAAAAACTCTACGGGATACATACAAACCCAAAGTCAACATTTGCTCTTGTTTTGAAACCAAAAAAAGTGAAGCCGCCAATAAAAAAAAGTATAAAAGCAAAATAAAAAATAAGAGGCAAACAGTTTTGTTTAGATTAAACTCAATGATGTTTGTTGCTTAGATTGTGTGTCCATAGAAAACCTATGTAAGTGTATGGTGTTTGCACAATGTTTGTTAAGGTTTTAATTTTTTTTTTATTTTTTTTTTTTCGTTACTTTTTAACTATTTATTTTGTCGACCGCACGCACGTGTGACGATGCCTTCTATTTTATCCTTTTTTGTATGTTGTTAATGTGTCTTTTTCTGAAATTGATTCTGCGGCTGTTGGTTCATTCTCATTATTGTCATCATTACAGTCATAATAGTTATTGTAATAATGGTGCCTGATGGTTTACTTTTAACTTTATAGACATTGTTATCATTAGTTTTAATTACGGTTTATATACCTGTGTGCTGTACCTATATCTATCTATACCGTTACAATTGAATTTTCGTTCGTTTCGCTTGTTTATCTTTATGTGGAAAGAAAGACGCGATCTCTTTTGTTTTTTATTATACAATTTTTTTTTTTTAATCTCTTAAATGTCTCAAATATATAATAACAGTTTGCCATTTAATCTATTGATCCATAAAACGTATGAGAAATGGTTGAAAAAGTTGCTTATGTTCATCGTCTGGGCATAGGTAGTTTTGAGATAATGTCATCACAAATAATATACCATAGATAAGTGTTTGATCAGTATAAGATTTCAAGTAAGATATTTATTTGCTCTCTGGTTTCTTTTGTTTTAGGTTTTGAAAAGTGATGAGTAACTCAATCTTCAGACTTAAAACCAATTTATTTTGTAACCAAATCATTTGCTGATTATTTCCAAAGTGACGGTGACGTGATTACGCGAACTTTCATCGCTTAACCATTGAAACTCATACAAAAAGGCTAAGTATGTATTGCCATATGGCAAACAATAATTATTAATGTCCAGATAAGACAGTGGCTATAAAAAAGGGTTGTCAGTACACCACTTCATACTAATCCTCAATTAAATGATTACGTATTAAATAATCTCATTATTTGCTACTGTTCTTAAGCAATACACAAAAAATCTTGAGCGCGCATTTGTTAAAAGATTGTCGTATACACGTATGCTTTTCAGGAACTTCACAAACACTTAAGCTTTATAAGCAGCTCTGTTTACTATAGACGCACATGAAGTTTGAGGCGCTAATTACGATGAACACGAATTATAATCAGCTGATGACGTACTATATCAATCGATATGGTGCTACATCATACAATGTATTGTTATATCTCCCAATACTGTTCTACATCGTCCAGCATTGCGAATGATACAAATTTTATTTTACAATATCGAATTTGAATTATGATGTGCTTGTACGCACTTTCACCATTTTTTCAAGAAAAATTGGTTCAATATATCAATTATTTTTCATAATTTTCTACAGCTTTTCGGTATCTTTCGGACAACATGGTGATATTGTGTCGAAAGAACGATATCGGTTTGGCAGCGATCAAATGACAAGTAACAATCAGAAGGAGTTATGTCTGGTGATCATGTTGCCTTCAGCAGAACTTTCCATTCCAACTACAACAGTGTACTCTTCCGTAGCAAAACTTTTTGGCCTTGAATACTCCACTTGGATGTCAATGTGTATGGCTCTCCTGGACTAACCAATAACTTTTTGCGTCTGAAATTGTCGTAATGAATCCACTTGTCATCGTGCAGTCACAATACGCCACAGAAAACTTTTCTTATTTTGCCTAGCAAGTAATGGACCCGCGATGGTGGAAGAGCTCGAAATGACATTTTCAGTCAATTCCTATGGTAGCTATTTTCCCATCGAATGTAAACATCTAGAAACAGTCGATACATTAACTGGTAAGCTGTTTGAAATTTTTTTGAGGAGTTTGAGCCAAAATTTCGTTCAATAAGCTTTGATTGACGCGCAGTTTTGATATGCTGAAGAAGTGCGAAAATAGGTCGATGATTGGACGGCTGCCAAACCAATATCGTTCTTTCGACACGGTGTCGCCAAGTTGCCAGAAAGGTAGGAAAAAGTTGCAGAAAATGATGGGAAATATTTTGATATATTTTTACCAAATTTTCTCAATAAATGCTTTTTTCAAATGAAAAAAGGACCCAAGTTCATGCAAGTCCTAATAAGCGATCAATTTCTTAAACAAATTATCTGCGTCGCAGATTTTTTTTTATTAATTAATTATTATAATTATTATACAATTACGGTTAATGGCGCGATCCAAAATCAAGAAGTCTAAAGGAACTCTTCAGAAAATGTTGACAATTTTGTTCACCACAGAGGGAATCTTTTGCACTCATCACATCTCGACTATTAGAACTCACTTTTGGATTACTTTGTTAAATATTTGTATGCAACCTCAAATTAACAAAACGAATTAACTGTCGGTCCAAATGTATCATGTGTACATAGATTTTCCAATCTAATGGTAATCCACTCATAAAGCCGATATACGAAATCGCTTGTTAACTTCTGTTACTAATTATTAAAACACATCCGGTCCCTTGATTTTCCTGATTTAATTTAAAAATGTTTAACACTGAAAATCCTCGCATTTCCTTCACAAAACTTGAAAGTCGGAGAAGAGAGACTTTCATCATAATAGATATAGACGTCAGAACGTCAAAATTCATATATTATTTTTTACTTCATTAATATTCATATACTTTAACATTTGGAATTAATCAGCAATATTGAGATTGTGATTTTGTTGTTGATTGGTTAGAAAAGTAAAGTGGACAACCGTTTCGGAGTTAGGCGCGATTCTCGTAACCCTGAACTGCTAGCAGTAACTAACTATTGGACATAAAATTTTCTGTATAATCTACTTTTACGACCTTCTAATATCAAGCACTTATACGTATAAAGCGAGTGCATCTCTCATTCATGAGATTTTACGGTATTCAAATCATCGGATATTGTTGATGACCCAATTGCTTTAGTGTGCGTACTAGCTTTGATCCCCTTGTTACGAATTAAAAAGAATTCATGGGTTATGTGATAAATTTTTCGAGCTTGAGTCCACCTCAAATCAATGTCAAGAAAAAACTTTAGATATGAATTTTTCATATTTTTGGAGGAGAACTCGATAAAATCGTTTACAGGTTGCTACAATAAAACCTTGCGTTTAGTTAATTCTTTAAGGTGCTTTTTATTAAACCTTCACAGGGTTCTACAATGAAATGTTGTATTTAGTTAATTCCTTAAGGTGATTTTTATTAAACCTTTCTCTGATATTATTCGTATTTCATTTAACCCTCCATCAACGTCTTGTATTTATCTTGTACATTAATGAATTATCATTCGATAAAAAACTATCTAAGATTATTACTGTATGCTGAAAACATTAAATCATTTTTGATTTTTTGCTTGAATTATATTTTTTAAGATGAATTTTCTTTCTGATAGCGAGTTCCAATCTAATTTACATATTGAAATCTCTGGCGCAAACTAAGCATCAACTTGGAAAGATTTATACTTCAACGCGCTTCAAAAGTGTTGTCCTTTTGTTTGCATTAATAACTCTTCATGGTCACTTACTGCCTTACGACAATAGCTTCCAAGTTATTAGGTGAGTTTTCCTGGCAGAGTCTAGGCTTATCTTTAATGGTTTGTGCAAAGTAGGATTGATGAACGGTATAACTGGCTCATAAAGTTCATTAACTAAAACGAAATTAACTTCAATGTTCCTGCTCTGCTGTCAAGAAATTTTCAATTAATAAAACTTCTTTGGAAACATTGTAATCATTTTATCGTATTATATATAATAAATAATCTTATTATTATTATATCTATTCGTTAATTTCCTTATCTAAATTCGTGCATAATATTAAATGAGGCCTCTTACTGGTAGAATTTGGCCGTCTGTTACCTATATCGTAATTTCTTTGAATTGATAGCTTTTCGTATTTCTATCCGCTTTAGGTTGCTTGTGCAACCATCAACCAACCATCGCACGATTGCGACCACAATCGAAGACAAAATTCATTCTTCTTTAATGTCAAGCCATGAACGAGTAAAATTCGCACTATGAAAATGGTTAACACTAGTAAAATGTGAGATAAGATCAGAGAACGAAGTTAGTGCACTGATGGAAGTGTAAGCTAGAAATCTAGGGATTAAAGTTAATGGGTTCATATTGTCTTCCAGCAACAAATAGAGTATGATAAAGTAGCTGAAAAGTATTGAAAATGGATAAATATTGCTTTCTGCTCACAAATAAAATGGGACTGTAAGTCCCATTGAATAAATGACGGTATTATTCTCTCGGAATTACAATGGCACGTACAAGGAAAGCCAGAACTTTACGACAAAATTCGAAAGGACAATACAATCGAGACCTAATTTCAGCGGTGACCGAAGAAATACAAATGGTTTTGGACGGAATTTTCAGGTTGCCGGAGAGTGTACCGAAAGTATTTCTAAACTAATTTAAGGGTATTTTCAGTGCATCCGTTTCTTAAACATTTAGACCTCAACTTTCGAGATGGAATTGGTATTGGAGTGGATTGATAAACAAAATTTTGGTGATTACTTTTGATATAAAGCCATACTTTTGAAAAGTCGTTATATTATATCATACGTTTGTTCCATTTTTAATACTTCTGGAGAGAAATTGATTGAAAATGGGTTTTGGTGTTTTTTGACTCACCAAGTGAGTGGGAAAACTCTGGATAGGAAGGAAACGTTATTTTAGTTTGGTCAGAGAGAACTGTAGGCAGAGCGAGAGGTTTGAAAGGAGTAGTATTTATTTCCTATGATAAAAAGCAATTTCCTTTTATTTGAAAATGGCTTTGCACGTTTATCAACGTAGACGGTTTATGATTTCCATGTGGAGTCTATGCTGTTCGATTGGATTTTGATATAATTAATAAGTAATCAATGAATATAAAAAATTCATCTTAAGCTTTTGTATGCATTTGGTTGTGAGGAATTCAGCATGAGAATAAAATAAGTATGAAAAAAAGGGGCTTATATTATGATGAATCTTGACTATTAATCGACCGAAATAACTGCTGATTTTTTAATTTGCGATTTGCGGCAGAAGTTTAATATATATTATATATATATATATATATACATATACATATACATATATATATATATACATATATATATATATATATATATATATTATTATTATTATTAAATAATTTTATTTTAGATGGATTTGCTAAATATTTCATACCTAATACAAAGCATAGATTATAAGGGCAAGTATCATGGAATGCTTGGTTTTAGGTGCTTTTCTTAATTTTCCTCTTTCTTTATAGATGCTCGATAGAGTTAACCACAAGAATTTCAACAACTCATCGACAGGTAGACGTGTAGATAGGCTAACCGATCAAGAAAGTTAAGCATATTTATAGGGGAAATCTTGTGAACAGCAATTATCCTCTCGTGATGAATGTAAACATTTTTAAGTATATTCCATAATAACTTTTCCTTAATTTCATATCTTTCCTGAAACATGCCTGCAACTTTTTGTGACAATAGAAGGAAAGGTGTTTTAGGCATAAATTTACATCAATTTCAAAAAACCTATAGACAAGATATCGTAAAGTGCATCCATTCATAGGCTGCAGACAATATTATATTGAAAACGAGCGGACAATACATGTACCAGACTGCGAAAAGGACTTGGGAAAATGTCAACATATATGTCGTTGTAGTTTTAGTGTTTTCCACCAATTCATTGAAACGTTACCGTTTGTTATTCTGCCTATTGAGTCATTTCTTTTTTGTTGGAACAAGTACATCAAGTAGTACATGGTGTATACACAACATTAGTGTAGTATAGTGAAAGAATATGTATGCGTGTACGTACGTTCATTTAGATCCTGTGTGACAACAACACAACTCTAATAATAATAGCAAAAGCGAAAACAAAAACATGAGTGCTGACGTGAAGAGCAGTCATAGAGTTGGTGGTAGTAGTAGCAGTAGTAGCAGCAGCAGTAGTGGTAGTAGTAGTAGTAGTAGTAGTAGTAGTAGTAGTAGTAGTAGTAATAGTAGTAGCAATAGTAATAACAGTAGTAGTAGTAACAGTAATAGTAGTAGTAGTAGAAGTAGTAACAATAATAGTAGTGGTAGTGATAGTAGTAGAAGCTTTGATGTAAACATAACAACAAC
The DNA here is from genome assembly GCA_000688735.1 of Glossina austeni. Classification (NCBI taxonomy): domain Eukaryota; kingdom Metazoa; phylum Arthropoda; class Insecta; order Diptera; family Glossinidae; genus Glossina; species Glossina austeni. The sequence continues at coordinate 1,362,329 of KK502428.1, read as the reverse complement.
AACAACAATAAGTTCATTTTACTGAACGAGCAAACATCTTGTTGAACTAGCTAACAAATGGCTTTTGGTTTTAACTTTCATCTGCTCGATATTTTGGTGTAAAAGTTTTTTTTTTCTTTCTTCATTTTCTATTTTTTTTTTTTTCGGCATTCATTTCTATCACTTATGTTTCCTTTCTTCTTCAATGAGTGTTTGTGTGCGTGCGTGCGCATGTGTGTGCGTGTGCACGTTTGTTTTTGTCTACGTGCACAGTGTGTACGTTGTTTGTCTAACGTGAAAAAAGGAGGACATTGTATGTGCAAAAGATCGAAGTGAAGATAGGATTTTAATTTGTACATCTCTCCATCCGTTACGTTTAGTAGTTGTACAAATCCCTACAGATTTTATACAGAGTCCTTATTGTAGGCAATCTCCAACATATTCACCAACTAGCATTCGCACTCATATATCAAAGCATATTTTAGCCTTTCAGATACAGTTTGTCGTAGATAAATAAGGCTTAGGTTAGCATTTTTGTGAAACAGATTGCTTTACGTATCTGTAGCATGTTTGCGTATGTTTGCGTATGTTTGTGTATATGCGCGCGTATTTGTATGTTAAAAGTATGATAGCCAGAAAAGTTGATGAAAAATTAGAAAATCCTATAAAGACGTAACATTACATTGATTTTGTTACATTAAGCTGGCTAAGATGTAATAAACCTAGAGAATAGAGTGAGAGATATGGTGAACGCGTCGAGAAGTGCGTGGTTGAGTGAGCCGGGATAGAAAAACACCGGGTGCACTATGACATGGGCTAAGTAAGTGCTTTCAAATTATTGCCGATTTTTAATTAACTATTCTTTTTTCCCGATTTATTTTAGAAATATTTGAAATGATTTGTTTTTATTTCTTTTATAGAACCTTGGAATTACTTATGTAAAATACCTGTAGTCTTATTTGCGAAGTAATAATAATTGTGACAACAGGTAAAAATTGTTGTTGCATATTTCTTAAAGGGAAAAGAACTGAGAAGGCTTTAAAGTTTAGGGTAAATATGTCCATCATATTATTTTCATTGTAGCAAGCGAGAACAACAAGCCAACAATAAAATCACTGTCAATGCCTTCAAGGCGACGCTCTATATTTTCTGGTATAATTTATGGAATATAAACAGCAAAAGCTGCAATTGGACGAACGATGGACAATATGTGACGAATAATTTCAGAATTGTATAAATGAATTAAAAATTACTAACCTGAATACACGACCCGAGTATTCGTTCACAAAAGCTAGGTAATACGTTTGAGCATGCGTTCGTAGTAATAATTTACCAAAATTTCAACCATTTCGCACGCGCAGCTGTTGTTTGATAGTCGTTTGATTCAGTCAATGCGAAGTTGTTTTTTAAATAAAAAGAATTTAGTATCGGGCTATCATTAAGTACTTTCTCCTTTTATATGATCAATCATTCAGGTGATATTCATAAACGTGTAATACGGTGACGGAAAGAAACGACAAGAGACAAAGAGTCGCTTTAGCCTGGGATTTGCGTACCCGTTCGACTATGTCAACGTTAAGTCTTTACCGACTGAACATTCCCTGCTGCTATGACCACATACGAATTGTAATTAAGGTGTGGTTTGCTGCACTGAAAATTGAACTCGGTATTTACCGAGCAAACCCACGTCTTAACTGGTTGTTATTGTTAGTTTTTGGCACGTAATTCTGCGAGATCGCATATCCTCTCATGTAAAGCCCAATCATAGCACTTTCTCGTATAGATTCCACAGCTATGCAATACGACTTAATGTCGACTACATATGTAAACTAATTTTTTGATGGATATGCGCCATTGATCAGTTCCCTCTTCTAAGCTTAATCAGCAGTCATCAACTAAGAGCATATTTTGAGTTTTTATCAAAATTTCTGTCATCGGAAAAGTTTCAAAAAGGTGTGATAAACAGATAGGCGTGCTGCTCAAAAATTTACTAAAGTGAAGATAGCCAAGATAAAACACATTTTTAAACCTCGTGCTTACACTGATGTGACATACATATATAGCTCATATCAGTCGCTATCTCTAATCTCTCTCTCTCTCTCTCTCTCTTCATCTTTTCGGGTATTATCAGAAGAAAGACAAGGCAATATATACTTCTCGTTCAACTATGTTGATAATACTTCATCTTTATTAAACGATCGCCGAATACTTTGCGAAAAATGATGGGAGAATGCATTATATATTCTATATTTTCAGATCTTTCCAAAGGCTCGGCTATGCGTGAAGTGATGGATCTTTGGTACATTCATCGTCAGGAATAGTATTCAACAGGAATTATTAAACACTCATTGCACATCGTATTTAAATTTTTGATATTTTCTAAAATTCTAGTGATTTTGTGAGGATAATATGCTAATGAAAACGATTAATATTAAGCAAGAATGAAAATGAAGAAACAAACGAAAGAACGAATGAACGGCTGTTACAGCTTATATCAATCCAGCCTTCCGGCACACTTTGTAAAGTTATCATTAGTCATGTGGCTGGTTGGTAGATAATTTATCAGAAATTAAGTGAAGAATTTCTTGTTTCAAAAATTGATTGTTTGAGAATTTAATGATAATATATTAAAGATTTCACATTTATCTTTGGTGTTAGTGTTGTTGTTGTTCTTTAGTTTATTTATTTATTTATTTATGTCTTTGTTTTTGGTTTTTTATTTTTTTATTTTTGTGGTGCTTGTTTCTCTCGTTTTACTTTTTATCGGTATGTTCTTATAGGAGTTGAGGCTTTTGTTATTTTTCGCTCTTAACAACACATATGGCCTTATCGCGGTACTCTTTCTTTAAGTGGAAATGTGTTTGTATCGCGTTTGCGGGACCTTTTAATTACAAACTTTTTTCTTTTAGAATTCTTTTCTTCTTCTTACCTCTCCAATACAAAGAGTTTTCGTTTTTTAGTTTTTAAATTATTTGTTTTTAGAATTTTTTTTTCTCCGGCTGCTCTTCGCGGGAATGTATGAGTATTTATTATTGTATGGTTTTGTATAAGAATAAAAGGGGTTTCTCTTCACGAAAAGAAAAAAAAAAAAAGAAAGAATTTATAATATTGATGGGGTCTCTCCTTTTTATTGACACATTTGTGTAGGCTGTGGATTTCACTTACGGAATGCATGTGCATGTATCTTTTTGGGTATATTTTGACGATCCCGAAAAGTTTTTTGAATATCGTCTGCATTGAAATTCGTTGGCTTGTTTTAAAATCCTTTCTTTGAAGACGTTACATTTTCAATATCTGTGCTGTTGTCTTAGTTGTAGTTTCGGTTCTGCTGGTTTTCGAAATCAAAGTACCGCGCGACATGCATATCAGTTTACCCAGAAAGGTATCAAAAAGTAAACAAATCAACAAAAAACAAAAAAATTACAAAAACCTCATGAAGATTCACTTGCCGCCAAGCTGGCTGCTTTGACATACGAAATTTGTGAAGTATGAAGATTTTACAAAGACTGAAGCTTAATGAGAAAACATTAGGTGCTTTTAACAACGGTGCACAAGACAGAGTATTTTCTATATCAAGATTTTACGACAAATATCATAATTTTTAATTTTCCTTAATTAAATAAAAATTATGACGATTCAATTGATTAAAGTAAATGTTTCGGCAGAGTTTTGTAAAACGTAAAGCGATAGAATTATTGTGAAGTATATATCGCTACGGTCTCCGTTAATATATAATTTAATATGTAATTCAAGGAATTTATCATGTGTCCCTTTCAAGCTGTTAGCGGATTTTTATATATATCAAAGAGAAAAACTCATGGGCACTTGTTCAAATTTATTTTGATGGTGACTAAGCATAGTTACTTAACTTAATCTGTAAAACGTAAAGGGTGCAAAAAATATGTATTGTTAAACAGAAAGGAACTTTTCAACCTACCTGTTGTAAACCGAATGAAACTGGGATAATAGTGAAAGGCCTAGGCCTTTAATTAAATAGTTAATTTAGTGCAAATAACCATAAAAACCAAAATTAATATAAAGTATAAGCGACTTCTCTTTATTTAGGTTAGGTAATCAAGTTTTTGAACACTCCACTTCAGTTAAGTTAATAAAACTATTTTAATTTTCGCAAAAACAGGCATTTTTTGAAAAAATTTCGGAAGTATTTTTTTATGCGGCCATTGTAAATATTTTGGCATAAAGTTTTTATTACGTCCAAGACTAAATGACATAATTTTGTTAATTTGTAGATAGCACCCAGAAATGCTCTCATCATAGATTCGATGTATTATGCATGGTTTTGATCAGAGAAATATTCAAAGTCGGTACAGCCAGGTTTTTCGCTTATCCAACTGTTAGAATGATTTACAATTCAAAATCTTATTTGTGCGATTGACTTATTGGACACTCAAAACGCGCTCTTTCCTCTTTTTCATCAACTGTATTTCTTTAGTTTTCTTATCTGCATCAATCGACTCCTATAGAAAGGATTAGTAAATTGTGTATTTAAGGTTATGCCGTAGTGAAAAGTTTTTGAATGAAAACAAGTAATAAAATTTAAGCCGACTAATAAATGCCCTACAGTAGTTCACTTATCTGTTCTTCACTTTTTGGTATTTTCGTGGTAACACATCAAAAAGCTACCTCGTGTCGATGTGAAGGCATACCTTTCACGAAAGTCCTTAGAAGAGAACTCACTTCCAAAGCGTGAGATATCTTAGCCCAGATTTACCTTTTTGCCAATTCTGGACTTCGTCATAATGTACTAAAAAGTAGAACTGTTTAATTGTTGCCAAAAAAGTCTTACTTTTAACCAGGAAGGGGGTATGGGATAGGGCAACGAAAAAGTAGAAAAATTTCTACGTGTTTCAAATTTGATAAAATTAATTTTTATATTAATTTTACTATTATCGACTAATTTTTCTCAAACAATATCAAAAAATTGTACTTTTTTACCATATAAACCGCTTATATGTGGAATGGTTCGAAAAATTCTCCCATCCGATCTGAATTTTTTCATAATCTTTTCATATGCCAAAATGCTGTTTTCTACAAAATTTCAAATTTCTTTTTTTATATGTAAACTTTTTTCAATGATGTGCATTCATCCTTGGGCCAAAACACACAAAATTTCGTCAAAATTTCTTCACAAATGTCGACCACAAAAGTACATGGATAGACAAGCTTAAATGACTCTGAATTGATTGGCATCATAAGAGGTACCTCTATGTTAGCATCTTCTATGCGCTTACACATACATCCGCTCAAACTTGAAATACCCCGTGAGACAAGTGGTGTGGGATATAGCAAACCTAATATTTTAATACTTGCTACTATAAATCAATTTACATCGATCATCTATCATATCATACGAGTCGTATAGAGCCTATTTTTATAAAACTTCGAAGCCGCATAGATACTTGTACAATTACGTTTATATATATATCATGAGTAATCACAAACAGGATGTACCCCATACGTATAACACAGTGATGGTTAGAAAGAGGTGGGGAAAGGGAAAGAATTAAGAAGCTTACTGCGGTGTAGTAAATGTGTGCCCAGTGGGTATGTGTTATACGTTTACCTAAGGTTTTCTCATAATTGTAAGGGAAATTTTAAGGTCCGACTTTGCCATCGTACTCCGATTTTTAAAAAATAACTTTTTTAAAAGAATGATGTAAGGCTCAAATTCAGATTCTAAATTAGACGGCTTGTTAATATGGAAACCCTTGTTTAGGAAAACAATATGATATAAAGGTTTCTAACAATTTTTAAGCAGGGTATACTAATTTTGAATGATAAGCTGACGGGAGTGATGGAAAAATTTTGGCACTAATTTCGTGATGTCGAAGAAGCAGACACGGCCAAATCAATTCACACACTTCAAGAGTATCAATACTTTATTTTATTTACATATTCGTACCATTGTACGCGCTCCAAACATTTGCTAACTCTAGTTTACCCTTGCAGTGAGCATTGAAAGGCTTATAATTAGTTGATAAGTGGCATAGACTTTCATTCACATCTATGTACTCCGTACGAAATTGTAAACTCCAATTTGAAGGAACCATTCTCAACTAAATAAATAAAATAGCCAGTTGAGCAGAGGGCAGGATTTGAAAAGTCTAACCTGATTTCTCTGGAAACTTTTGAATTGTGTGTAGACGGTAAATTTAATGCTATTGAAAAAAATTGAAAAAAAAGAAAAATGCAAATAAATAAATAAATTCGTCGGAGTTAGCACTGTGAAAATACTTCCCATAAAAAGCAACTAGACTTAACGATCAGAAGACTTTATTTGCTAACTCGTCCAGAATCTCAGCTTAACCTAAAAAATAAATACATTTTAAACGAACGCTTGTAACGTTATGTTGTCTGTAAGAATTCTCTCTGTCTGTCTGAATATCAAACTACTGACTTTATTATTTTTAGGGCTACTTTTACGTGACACTTGAAAAGGATCACAGGTTGTAGAGACGAAAGCGGGTATCATTGCTGAGTTAGCTAATTCGGGAGATTTGGGCGGGTTTTTAAATTTTTGTCCGACGGACACTCCACAAACGCCTACATCTAAAAGAAATACACGTGTTTTACCCTTATAAGAAAAAACGGACGGAAGGTACCTATTTACCGAGTGGGCAGATCATAAACTCTGGGCCATCCCGCACCCTACACTACCTATGGTTTCCTTTTGGCACATGATTTGCAATGGGAGACCCTGAAGTTGGGTCGAATGACCCTCTAAGCTGCTTTTCTCTTACACTACAAAAAAAAAACTTTAGCACATTTTTATATATACACTTTTTTTCTTTTTACCTTTCAGGAAAAATAATATCAATGTCTCTACATTAATTAAAAACGAGTGGATTAAATAAGTTATAACTATGCTTAAATTATGTTACGTACTGAACAAATTATATATATATATATATATATATGTTATATACATAAAACAAATACGATGAAGAACTTTATATGCCGATTGGTTGCTGCTGCTGCTGATGAAATTGATATTATACATGATGAAATTAATTATGAAGTTGATGTCGCAAATTCGCAGCAATTGACAAATTTGTGGAAAGCAAAATATTTTTTATTATTGTCATCGATTATTGTGACCGATTCTTATACATTTTCCCGTACAAATGTATGTAATAGGCAGATTTGTTAAAAATGTATGTAATAGGTAGATTTGTTAAAAATTGTTTCATTTAGGACAGCTTGTTACGGTTTACTGCACGCAACACTAAGAATCCTTCCAATATCCAGCCGTGACTTTTATATGAATCAAATTTTGTTTATTTAGAATTTATTTCTCTGAATAATTTAATAATAATAATAATGTACGAGATTTTTTTTTTAGTGAAAATAATAAGCATTTTTTTATACTATACATATCCCGTTTTCTTTATATTTACATACATACATACGTACATACATACATAATCCACTGAATTCAGTGAGAAATCCGGCCCGAATATTCCACAAGTAAAATTAAAATTCAAGGCCTTTCTGCAAAATCTCCTCTCGAATGGAGTAATGAGATAAGTCCTCCCGCAATCTCTTTTCTAGATGATACCGGTGAGATAACAACATTCTATTTTCGGTCTGTTCATTTTGGGTGGCAATAACCTCTGGTATTTTCCTCACTTTACAATAAAAATTACCCAGCTCTTTGAATAGTTTGGCAATTAAATTTGCAATAAAAGAAAACAAGTAAGAAAATTATATCTAGTCGTGACGAAACTTTTATACCCATCTCCGTTATCCTAAAGAAGTTTAAGAAAAACAAAAAAAAACCTAATTTTCATCTTCTGTAGTATTGAGTGGACGCAGTTGATTTTTCTGTTTTTAAATAAAAGGGGAAATTGTAGAGAGTAAGTGTTATAGTTTATGAGTGCAAGCAAAAAACACGAAAAGCAAAGAGTTTTCGGTTTTTTTCGCACAGACGTGTGGACGTTGTAGGCATGTCCTTTGAAAAATTTTGGTTATTCTAAAATTCTTTAGAAAATTTGTAGGCGATATCTTGATTTTTGCGAACGAGGGAATGTTTAGTACAGATACTATACAGTTGGGGAAACGGACAGATGGGCAGATGAACAGACGCATATTCTTAAGTGCATTCTGAATTTGAAACTGACCAAAAACATGTATCCCTTATGGGGTTATTGAAGCTTGCTTCTACGCCTTATAAAGTCATTGGAAAAAATGAAATTTTGGTCCATTATAATATTGGGTAGGCGCGGTCAATTTTCCCCATTTGCATGCAAGTACTACAACCTCATCCATGGAATACACGCTTATAATTTTTGTACTGTAGCTTATGAGTAATGAACAGAAAACCAATTGTTTATGTCTTTTGAAAAACAGAAGTGTTTTCAATTTACGTGATGCGTGGTAGCTGTGTGCTTCCACCGACTTGGCCAATTTTCAATGCCAGCAAGAATTTCCAATATTTCTGTCAAATTTGAAGCCGATAGCTTCATTTTTGCGGCCAGGAGAATATTTACAGCGGGCATAATGCAAACGAACAGAAGGATTGACGGACTTGCTTTAACCAATTCGCAATTTGATGCTGATGAAGAATATATTTACTTTGTAGGGTGCCTGAAGCATCAGCATCTAAAGCGACTTAAGCTCATTCTGTATCATTTTGTGCGCTCATTTGCGTATCTATCCACGCAATGTCTATCATAAACATTCTCCTCATTGGCGTCAAGAGTGGAAGTTCTTTCGTGCAAGTTGGTTTTGAAATTGAGCCGAATCTGTCGAAGGGCACGATCGCAGTACAACAACGTGGGACCACCTATGCTTTCAAAAACAAAAACAATTTCGATTTTTACTCGTTACTTATAAGCTACAGCACATACGACGATAAAAATTTGTTTTTATATTCTACGGCAGCTACTATACAAAAATAGTTAAAATCGGCCACGTGTAAAAAATCCCACAACAAAATAAAAAACATTCATATATATAGCTGTATATACATGACAAAACTTTCGGAAAAATATAACCAAGTGGTCAACTAAATCAAAGGGGATTGGCCGCAGAGTCTAACAGGTAAGAAATTCGAACACATTAAATAATATATTAAACATAAATAGTAAAATTACACAAGATTTAGGTTCTTAGCCAAAATTGTAAACGAAAATGTTACTAACTTATTTTTTGGTACTTGAGTTTATCGGGTCAAAGTAATTGCATTTTTAGAAATTGGGAAGATTTCAAGCCTTATGTAAGTTAAACGGCAGGCATAAAGTGTTTTTCGTAATTTTCTATAAGGAATCCGTTCGGTACATTTGAAACGGAAGAGAACTAAAACTACTCACTTGATCTTTAATGTGATATATAAATATTATAAATTTATATATAGAACCGAATATACTCGATTTATATAATGTAAAATACAATTTGCTCTGTAATATTACAAACGGCTAAAACTAAACGTAACGAATTAGTTCATCGCCAAAATCGATCGCGGTATATACGAATTTCGATTATCTGCAGGACGATATACTGTAGCATGAAATGTGTTGAACCCTAAGGTCGCGGCAAGTACAATATTCTGTCGCCCAAAGATCCAAATAACTAGGAAAGCCTCGAAAAAGATCATCCTACCATACAAAACCAACACATTCACACACATCCAAACTAAATGAATTAATGCCAAATCAATTATATGTATTTATATGTATTTAAATCAATTATATGTATTAGTTCCCAATACAATTAAATGCATTAAAACGTTAATTTAATTGAATATATTGATTCTCAATTCACTTGAATGCCTTAACGCTTAATCAATAAAATACATCAATGCCAATTTAACTGAGTGCTTTAGTTCCCAACTCAATTAAATGCGTTAATGCTAATTTAATTCAATGCATTAATTTTCAACTAATGCAATTAATTGAGTGCCTCATCAAATTAACTGAATGCATTAATTCTAATTTAATTGAATCTATTAATTACAAATTAAATTAAATGAATGCATTAATGCTATTTTTATTGGGTGCATTAATTTACAATTCAATTAACGATAAACGCTAAATCAGATAAATGCCATTGAATGCATTAGGTTTAATGCACTTAAATGTTATAATCCATAACATTGATGAAATTATTAACGATCCCAAAAGAATTTTTGAAAAACCATATTTAAGTGAATTTCGGAGCATTGCATTTAATAAGAAAGAACACATTTAAGAGAGTCAAGCACAACAATTGCTTATGCAAAACTGAGGTTAATACACTTTACAGAAAATTATAAGCCAATTTATCTTTTACTTAGGCTGAGACGAAGGAAAACTAAAGGGCTGGTACTTGAAGTTAAGGGAAGCATTCTTCACAAATCATGTCGTACTGGGCCTAAATAGGTTTATAAGTAAAGGACGGATTTCCAAAAATATGGAGAGAAAAATCATTAGCTGAGACAAATTTCTCCTTGAAATTTCTGGCGTTTTCTTCAAGCGCTCTGAAAAGACAGCATGCGTCGAATGAATCACTAACGGGAAGTTACAACCTAATGTCTTTCAACTGTCAATTTTTAACTTCTCTAATATACTACCAAGATCATTTCAAAGCTTTTTTAAACCATAATATTGTAGTGTAGCTTCAACAAAACGACTCCTGAGTAAACATGAGGCTGAGGGGGATTATAACGTCTCTAAATACTTTTGACAAAAGCTTGAAAGTTTAGAATGAAAATTTTAATACTAATTATGAATTGTAAATAGAATTATATGTATTTTGTGATGTTTTCTTTGTCGTTTCTCACTACGTAAAGTGTAAAATAAGAGACATGTTGGAGTAAAATAAATTTCAAGGGAAGAGAATGAGGAGAAATATTTGAGCATGGAAGAGTATTTTTTGGATTTGTGAGTGGGGGAATTATATAATAAAAAGCGAGGAAGACAATAATTAAAAATGCATTATAATGAAGTAAGTAAAGATACTATAGTGGGCCATGGCTTCACTACCTTACAGGTATTCATAAAACGGCTTTGCAAAATGAGGTGTTATATGGGAAGAAGCCGAATAAGTTGTTCGATTCGAATCATTTTCGACAGCGTTTCTTCTTAGGCCAAAACATACTGCTGTACCAAAACAAGACGGACAAACGGTCGGACGAGGTTCAATCGATTCAAAAAGTGAAAGTGAAAGGTTAGTCTCTCGTAAGTTGTTCTGAGTGTTGCATACATACCCACCACAAATGTGTACACGAAGGAGTGAGACGTATAAAAAACACGCCTTTAATATCTTTCAAAATTTAGAACTAGAAATACATAATTTTACTTTAACCATTTTCATTCTTTTCCACCGAGTGTACTACAATACTCCTAAAATAGCATTTTAAACGGAAGTGCTTACAATATTTTTGATGATTTCATTTACACACTAGTTACTAGCAAAAGGTTGATTTTTATTCGACCGAAAAACTGAACTTTTTCATTGAAATACTCACTAATCAGACAACGATAAGTATTTCTAAAAAATCCTATTCATCTCTAGCTTTAGACATTTGAACTGAACGCTATACTATCGTTTTTTAGTTTAAATTTGCGCCAGTTACAGTGTGTGTTACAAACCACCTTAGGAAACAAATAACTTCAAGATCAAGTGTTGCTATTTTTTAATATTTCTCAATTATATATTTTTTTTTTTTGAGTATGCAAAAATATATAGAAAATAACTTTCTCGAATACTGTTATTCTGTCCCTCAAAGTAAAATTGGTAAAAACACTTTTTTTCGCTTTTATAATGGTCTTGTCCCTCAGCTTTAATTCTTAGTTAGCTGTACAGTCATATATATGTAAGCCTAAATAAAAAATCACCTGTAGCTGCCTTTTCTGATTTTTTTTTAATTTTTTATGGGATAAATTTGGGATAAATTATAACAACCTATTGAAAAATCAAATTTAAATGAAATTGATAAGTAATGTGTGCGTTAGTTTCGTAGCCTGAAAATTAAAATTAAAATAGTAATATATTGAAGAAACTTTTCGTCCTACAAATAAAGGAAAAAATAACATGCGTAAGTTATTATAAATTCTAAAAAATAAATTGTAAATCATGAATTCATATTAAAAGAAAATGATTTTAGAAGTATTTGCAATAAAATCAATATCCGCTCATAAAATAGGTATATAAATTTTCGACATCATTAACACTAAGTTTTCGAAATGTTATTGTAATATATTTTTATTATATAGTCTTCTTTTTTCTTTTTTTATTAATTAATATCATAGTTTTATTAATTGCAAGTTAACACAAACATAAACATACACAATCACAAAACTTCGTACACTCGCTAATAAACCACGCCTTTTAGACGAAATAACGTAGAAAATATTATCAAAAACAAAAAAAAATAAATAAATAAATAAAAAATGAAAAAAGTAAAAAAAGAAGAAAAAAAAACGATAGAGAAAAACTTCAAACCACAACATTGGTGCAAAACGAATTTCTAGCCACACCAGGCCATTAAAGGTGATTTCAGCAATATCGAGGCACACACAAGCGTGAAAGGAAAAATCCCCCAAAATAAAATACGTTAACGTTTTGTTGTAAACGTTGAAACAGAACCTAATAAATTGAAAAAGAATTCAAGAAAATTAAGTAAAGTAAAATAGTAGTTTCCCCTTTAAACGATAAAACAGAAAATCATTCCAATAGCAGCTAGACTAGTAGTAGGCATGCAAACAAATGAAAATCTAACTATAAGAGTATGAGCGCAAAAGTGACGAATATACTCAAAATATTTAGAGATTTGTAAACAGAGCATTTGCTTTGATTGCATTCCTTATCATATAACATTGCAGCGAGTAACGAATGGTTAATGCAATAATTTCACGTTATTAACTTGTGGCGGCGCTGTTATACATTCTCAGTGACTAACTCAAAGGCGTTGCTTTAGTTAGCTATTCTTAGTTGGAACTCTTCAACTATCAGTACGTTAAATACATTTTGAAAACGAGTTATTTTTATAATTAACATTATATAGCTATCTCTTTTTAGCTTATAATAAATTGTGTAGAATAAGTGAGTATTTTATATTGATTATCTTTACGTTGTTACTGTTGTGCATAACACGCAAGTGCAAGTCAATATTCAAGAAAAAAAAACAAAATAGAAAAGACGTATGCTTGTACTCGTCTCACCTTATATCGTTTGAGCATGTTAAGTGTTGACCGAAGTAGTTTAGCTTGTTTGTGTATCGGGTGTTACTCTTCTATTGCATGTTTCAGGAGGTGTCAGTAAAGTCTTCCTCGTAACAGTATTGTAACGACAGACAGCTCACAACTAGTTTGTGCTCGAATGTTAAAGCGAAGGGTAAGCACGCAAAAAACAAGTTTGTACTTATTGTCTGTCGTCGTGTTAACCAGAAGTAAAAGAAGGAAAACCTCCAATACGAATTATATACACATCAACTTTGCTAGTTTACGTAAAAGCATCGTCATCATCGTTGTGTATTTTTCTTTTTATTTTTGACTCTTATAAGTATTACGAAAGTATTACAATAAAGGAAAATAAGCAACAAAAAAAGAATACCGGAAGTTGTACACGAACGAAGACAAAACCTGATGATCCTCAACATAACAAAATGTGCATCGGCTGCCTCTGCGTAAAGAGAACGAGCATTGTATATAAAAGAAATTGTATAAAAAATTCAACTTAACCGTCGGTAAATGGAAGAAAGTTCGGGAATATAAATCAAATAAATAAATTAAAAAACGAAAATTATTGTTACATCACGCTTAACTACCTGGTGCTTTAAATATTCTTCTTTGTTTTTTTCCATTTATTTATTTGTTCAATAATTATTTATTTGTTTTTTTTTTTTGTTTTTTTGTCAGTATCCGTAACATGCACTTAGAGAGAATGACCAGTTTGTTGTTACCGTAAAGTGGTGGTGTCATTTAAATTCACGCAATATCAACGGTTGTGCTAAAGTTGTTTTGTTTGAGCTGATGTCACGTGTGTTGGCACTTCGCTTAAAATGCCAAAAACTTTAAGCGAAATAAACCTAGAAAGACTTTGGTTAAAACTGACAAAGTATTTTGTTATTTGTTCAAAATTTCATATCGAAAATTAAATTAATTAAAATTAAAAAAATAAAATAAAATAAATAAAAAATACATAAAAAAATTCAAAATTGTGCAATATGCAAGTTGTTATGTTTTAATATTTACTTAAGAAATTTAATTTAATTAAATTTATTTTACAAAAAAATATATATATATATATATGTGCCTATAAGTATGTATATATATATACTTATACATATATATATATATATGTATAAGTATGGCCAGCTATCAAATTGATTGTGGATATCCGTCGGCAAATCAGGTAGATAAAGAAAACAAAACAAACAAATATATCAAAATTGTAAAATTGTAGTCGTTTCTGTCGGATATGGTAAAATTTGTATATCTTTGGTGATCTGACAGATTAATATTTTGTTGATAATATGTTAAGTTTATACGTAATAATTATAAAGTTTATAATTTTAGATTTACTTGTTCCGGTCATCTCATGTAAAACTATTTCCCAGAGACCCTTTAAAATACATATAGGTGTATATTGGCTTGTTCAGCGTAAGACGCTGGATCGATGTAGCCATTTATTATGTTCGCACATTTATCGTTTGTTACAATAATTCTGCGATTTGAAGGTTAAAACGAAAAAGCTTTATTAATAGCCACAGGTCAAGTTTGATGTTATGTTTGATTAACTGAGATTTACTGTACCCATGACTTTAGAGATCGAAGTAGTCCTAAACGATTATCGCTCACGTCTTCTAATAACAAAAACTCCTTGCAAGTTGTATACACTATATATATTTACTTGAGGAGAATTGACGACGACCCATTTTAAGACACGTATAATTCTTCTTAGTAGTTAGGTTTTTCCTTTTCTTTCATTACATTTGAAAAACTCTTTAGTAGATATAATGATATGAAGTTTATACTGGCGTGAAGTTAGCCCGCTATACGTAGCCCACATTTTTGTCTTTGCTAAAAGGTGGGCTGTGTTCCCACTTGGTTTGCATCTATGCTAAGGCAATTGATAATTGGACGATATTGAAAGAATAACAAAATGATGAGAAAAACTAAAATAAGAACTGAACATAAAAAGTAGCAGCATAAATAAAAAAAGAAATCATTCTTGATGTCATAAAAAATTAAAAAAAAATTAGTGGTTACTATTTACCATGTAGTGTATGCATAAAGCTGGTAAAAATTTGCGATAAATAAAGTGTGATATAAAAAATTCGACCAAAATTGTTCAAGTGCCGATCTTTGATGTGTTTTAAACGACGATTAAACATACTTAATTTCATTACTATGGCTAGGTCCTATCACCGCCGAAATTTCCCCAAACATGCCCTTCCCAGTATATATAAGACGCTACATTAATTATAAAAAATTCGAACGAAGTTGCTCAGGTGCAGTTTTTTGACATGCTTTAAATATATTAAAATATACCTATCAGAAACATATAATTTGCTCACTATGGCCCTAGTAGGCCCTAAAATTACGAAAAAAGTGAAGACGGACGTATCTCTACCTTTACAATTAACTTTGTGTGTTATCTAAATGGGGAGGGCATCTTGGAATACACATAGTAATGAAATTAGATGTTTCTGATAGGTTTTAGCGTCGTTTAAAAGATATCAAAAAACTGCACTTGAACAATTTCGTTGAAATTTCTTATAACACAATTTGTATATTGTATATCAATTACCTTAGCAGAGGCGCGGCCCAAATGTGAAGACAGCCCATCTTTTAGCAAAAACAAAAATATGTGCTACGTATGGTGGGCTAAATTTCCAATGTTATTTTGGTAGGCTATATACACTTCGGTAAGTTGATAAATTGTAGTCCAATTTTCAATAAGCATTTTTCGAATTCGATAAACGGAATTACAAAACGACTTTGATCTCCGGGGGTATTCATCTTTCTTAGTTCAATTTACTAGTCAGCTATAAGAATGAAATGAATGTACTTGGTAAGATTATAGCCATAACCGATGCGTATTTAGACAATGACAAGAAAAGTGAATATTCTAGATTCGTGCCCTCAGAGGGTGAACGACGTTCTCTTCCGCGTCAAGCACAACTAATGAGAAACAAAATCGACAAAATCGATTGGAAAATGATATTAGCCGGCCAATTAAAGAATACGATCGACAAAACCCTGTAAAATATGTGACAGGAAAGCAGGTTACGAAATATGGCGCTCGAAAGCTATTACTATAGGTGATAGTGATTTTTAATGTGGTGCACACATTTGTCGTAAATATTTAAAAGTGCACTACAAATACTGAACATCTCTAGTACAAATGTTGGGGTTTTCATACGTTTGCTAGAGCTTTAGGGTGTCCAAAATACGCTCAAGGATTTATGTATCTCTTCCTTATTATTACCAATTTTCAGGAGTTTAAGAGTATCTAAGATTTATCTTATGTCGAACCTTGATTACTCACTTATGGCAAGTGTATTAGAGATATTGTATTATTGCAATACATAAAAAAAGAACTGGGGAAGTACCATAAAGTGTACCTACTAGAGAAAAGACATATATATCTGGCCATCCCTTTGGTGAAATTACGTTCAACTACGTGTGATGCTTCAAAACCTTATTGAAAAAAACATATATTACTTTGCATGTTTTGTTATCACTCACATTAGTCAGAGATTAAAAATCATGTTGACCGACTTTTATCAAAAAGAAAAAAAACGAATCATTTTTTTTTGTTTTTCTTAAACTAAGGTTTTAATCCTATAAATATGTTTTTTTTAAATGACCCAATCACTCAGGAGATGCTCACTTTTAGTGTAAACGGTGACAGCCAGAAAGAAGACGTGAAGAAAGGGAATGACTTAGGGTAGTTGGCGCAGTCAGGTGGGTAACTATAATGCCTTCACGAACTTAACACTCATTATACCTACGACGACCAAAGTAAACTCTACTGCAGTGAGCTTTGAACTCGCCAACACTTACTTGCTAGGCGCATATCCTACTTACTCAGCTACGCTCTTGCGGACTATTTTACAGAGATTGAAATTTAGGGTTCGGAAACTTTTAAATACTTTTTAATTAAAAATTTTCGAGTCAGAATTAAATATCAAGCGCGGCTTCTTCCTCGTAGTTACATAAAAATCTTATGCGTGCGAGATACAATCAGCTATGAAGTATCGCTAAATTGTATAAAGATATAATTTGTGATTTTTATATTTAATCCAACATCGTTTCTTAGCTTATATTAGTCGAATTATTAATTATTAATCATATTCAGCGCAAACAGTATACAAGAACTCTCCTGTTCTCTGGTTTGAATCATTTACGAAATATTCATCATTTTCTAGTTATTGCAAGTGATTTCCTTTTAAAATTAATAAAAACAAAAGAAAAAGAAAGGAAAGAAAAACGAACAAAGAAGTCAAGAAACTCCTGATGGTTACGACTTTAGGTAAAGTCATTTAAAAAATAGCACCTGGTCAAAGTAATGCGGAGTTTGAAATGTTTAGTCATTGATCATAGGCGTCCGAATCTATTGCTCAATACTTCTGTATTGAAACTTTCATTTAAAAACTAGCCACATTTTAGTAAATTAGATCATTCGGTAAATAGCAAGAAAACTGGTAATTAAATCGATATTTTAATTAAAGAAAAATTATTATATTTATTTTAAAATATTTTTCGTATTACTTAATTAATTAATCGATCAATTTATCAATGCAAGTTGCAACTAATTGATTACTTAATAAATAAATTAATTAATTAAAGTTCGCACTTTAAAATAATTAAGTAATTATTTTTTCACATTAATAATTACTAGTTAACTCTAAACAAAAGCCGACCATAGCGTAATAATATAAATAAAGCAAATAGTGTAAAAGTGAAATTCAATTTTTTATACACGTCAATGATCGTGCAAATCGTTCAAGTTATACGATAAACTCGTTTATCGCTTTATTTTTACACGAAAATGAATTCTTTCGAACATCGCAGACAAATAAAATCTAATTTCAAAAACATATAAAAGAAAAATAAATTATAGACGGTGCAAATACGTTGAGCTACATCAATTCTATGGCGATTGTAGCCCATGTAATAGCGGCAATAATTTGAGTACGACTCAATTAGGCTTTAGCGACGTGGTCTTAAAAGATCTCCCGTTTTAAAATCCTTAAGGCAGTCACTGAAGCTTATTTCTATATATGTCCTCCACATCAATGATTCCTCACCAGCGATTAAGTCGAGCAGTATACTACATTAATGTACGCTGATAATGTTAAATTATTCTCTTCGCTTAACTTAAAATCTCACTCCTATCTTCGTCAATCTAATCTACATCCGTATTTTGACATGAGATGTCATGACTCTCAAGCTATGTTTTCGTTTTTGACTTTTGCAACTTAAGAATTCGCTTTTATAACTAAGATGATATTAGCGACTCTTATTTCTTTGGAATAATAAAATTGATACAAAGTAAAAAAAAGAGAAAAACTATAGCAAGAAGAAACACGGTTGTCTCTAGGGTCATAACCCAAGAAAGTGGTTATTAGATAATTTGATTACCTTGTGCTCATGCATGCCTATGGCATCAATGGCTTGCATTCTCAAGGAGGAATTCTACAGACCATTTTATTAATTCACAGAAATTGGGAAATATAAATTCCTTCTCTTAATGCTCATCATAAATAAAGTTAAGTTCGTAGGCTTTATAAAACGGTGGTCCAGAGAGCTCGATTGTATGCTCGCTATACGAAAAGACTGAACGTGAGATCAATGAAATATTGAGTTACATAAAATTCAGCCAATCTAAATATAAGCTGGAGCTTTTCAAGTCGTTCAGATCTAACGATATCTATAATTCATTCTCATTATCGGACTTTTTCTATATAATAAACACGTCCCGCCAACGTCATTATGCGATTCGTAAATTTAATTTAATATCGGCTTTCATCGGCTGCGAAGTCTTTGCACGTTATCAATAATAAAAATGATATTGATTTAACACAAAATGTAGTACCAACTACAAATCAATTAATTGACTTACGGCTAGACACCTAAGACAATGTAAACTTTAATAAAAATAATAGCTTATTGACAACAACTATTACTGTACTAGGCACTGCTCATAGTCATGAAAATAACGATATTTCATCGCATTTACTCGTGAGTGCGCTTGGGATCTCCCAACAAAGTTTAGAGCCTTCCCACGCATGCAAGTTTTGCTTTAAATTTGAAAGGATTTATTTGCAAATGCTACCAGATATGCAGCGATTTTGATTTTACTTATTTATTTTATTTTTTTGGAAAAGTCTGAACATTTAAAAGTATATATTAAGACGTATTAAAATGGATGTGAATTTTTTATCTATGGTTCAAATATTTTATATGTTGTGAAGACTATATTCGTCTCACGATAAATTGGAAAATTACACAAAATCCATTAAAAGGGTTTGTAATAATAACCCAAAGGATGTTAGTTTCGTGTTACGTATACTTTATTGACTAGTAACGCATACAATGTATTAGTGCATATAAATACATATATACAAACAGGCACACACACTTATCTAAATGCCTAAATATATACATAAATATATACATACATATGAAGGAACAAAATTACAATTAAAAATTTTTTTGTGGTTTTTTTTAATAGACTACATAATCACACACTTCGCATTTAGAAATCAATCTAATATTTTCGTGCAATTCCGCAAATTCTAATGACCTGTATAAAACGCATATTGAGGAATTCATCCAATCCTGTAAGTTTGGAATACAGTTAAGTTTTATAATTTATTTATTTATATTTTGGATTTAAAGGCTGCCGGATAACTTAGATCATAGGCTCGGCCGTGAAAATTCTACCGCACTTGAAATTTGAGTCCGCAACCATTGAGTTGTTAGTCGCGATCCTTCGCCTACTCGGCTATATGTTCTCTAGATGTGCTTTAGAATTTTTGGCACTTTGAAACGTACTTCTAGATTTTAAGAATTGCATGAGAAGCTAATTTACGTCGTGGAAACGCATCTAAACTATAATCATTTCGCTATGACTGTGATGGAGAGCAAATTAGCCTCAGTCGCAAAGTCTTAGTTATTAAAGAAGAAGTCATTACATGCGTCGTTACATGAGCTATTCGTCTTGTAAGATTTCATTAAATAGATTCACTTTTCGATGTTCCCAATTTTCCTTATAATTATCCAAACATTTATCATAATTATTTAAATAGCGTCGAGGATGATTTGCGAATTTGTTATTGAAAAACAAAACCCTACACTGCGGAATTAATTGTTTGACTCTGAAACAATTAAAAGATAATATTTCTGCTACATTGCTTGTTCTTGCTCATAAGTTATTTTCTTGTGTGGTGCTCATAAGTTATTTTCGAAAGCTCGATAGCTTATTGCATTTCCTTAGCTCAAGTGATGGGCGAATTTTAACTGTACAAAAAACAAATTGGGAAAATTCGCTCTAGACACAAAAAGACGAAAAATATATTAACAATAATAATAATAAGAATAACAGCAAATGAAAAATACCAGCACCCAAACCATATTTATCGCTAATTTATCACCCAAAGGAAGAGAAAAAAGGAAGAAATAAATGTATATAAAAAATACCCTTTAACTACAAATGCCACAATCTTTACGAACATACGTAAAACATTAATTCATTAAATATTTGTGACTTGTTTGTCAAGCACATCATCAATGTCGTCAAGTTCAGCGACGACATCAACGCCATTGTCATAACTTGTGTCAAGAGTGAAATAAATAAAAATAAAAATAAAAATAATAATAATAATAATAATAATAATAATGAGAAAAGAAAAGGATAAAGTGAAAAAAGGAAGAAGGAAAAGAAGTAAAGAACGTTTCATTCTATTACTGTTACGGTTGCTGGCATTGGCACGGCATTATTGCTACGACTACTACTGTTTGCAATGGTATTGCTCATCATATATCATTGCATATAATGATGATCTGTCATAATTCCATCATGCATATTTTGACAAGCACCTGAACGGAATATTAAGTAGGATCCCAATATATGAACATGAACAAGCAAATGTAGAGAGATACTGAGATTTAAGGAGTTTAAATGAAATGATGACGGCAATGATGAAATCCAATGCGAGATGATGCACTTTAAAATATATGTAACTGAATAGTATACTTAGAATATGGTGCAAAACATAAAATCTGTGTTTGTTGTCTACTTCATTAAAAATAACAACAACAGTAGCAACAAAAAAAGCATAGACAACAGCAGCAGCAGTAACAACAAAAATAAGAACAACAATAACAATGATAATAACAATGAACAATGACATTAGTGGCTCTTGTTTTTTTTCTTTCTTTTTGTAGTTACTTATATAAGCGCGTTTGTGTATGTGTACGGCATGCCATATGCCAGCATGAGAGTGAGAATACGATCGATTTATATCACACGAATATGGAAAATTATTTTTGTTATGCTTATGAATGCACACGGTCCTCCATGTATATATATATATATATGTTTCTGTTTATAGGCATGTGTTCACATGCGGATGGAAGGGAATCACGTCTGAACGCTTTGTAGCATGTGATGGAAATTCGTATTGACATTTCTCAAACGCATACCATACAGTCAACCCATAAGTCTTGGCCTGTTTGCCAGCCCCTACTTTGCGCCGTAGTTAATGCTTTTTTTTTGGTTATAGTTGCTGCTTGTTTTCTTTTAATAATTCTGAAGCAATGTTTGTTTGGCGTTTACTTGCCTACCAATTTAGGTAACTTGCAATTGTTGTTACTTTTATTGTTGTTGTTATTGTTGGTGTTATGCTACAAATGTTTAAATCATTGCATTTGTGAAGTCAACTTTGTGAATTTATTCGTTTCTTAGCGATTATATTATGATTGTGATTGAGCTCTGGAGCTTCCAAGCGCCAATACTGCGGCTGGCTACGGGCTGGCTAGCTAGCTAGCTAGCTGGCTGCTACGGACGCATATACACGCACGAGTGCACGTATGCAGAGTTCTCATACTTGTGCGTTTCGTGTCAATATTTATTTTTGCTGATGAAATGTTCTTTATCACTTGTTGTCCACATTGTTGCTGTATTGTGCGCTCTCAGAATTATTTATTTCTTATTTATTGCTTTCATATCTCATGCTTCTGTTGTTGCATTGTTTTTTCCTTTTCTTTTTCTTTTTCTTTTTCATTTTTTTTTTTTTTTATATTTTGTTTTTATATATTTGTTTGTTCTTTCTTTACTTGTTGTTGCCTTTGCTTCTTGCCATCAATAAATTATGTGAAGCAAATTTTTTCTTTGGAACATCGTAAATCATTCATACATTCATTCATCGAAATGAGCAAAACGTAAAAGATTATTTATTGTCGTAATCTCGGCATCGGACATGATGCACTCGACGACATTTTTCTGAAGTTGATCAATGTGTCGCAAACTATTGGTATTTAACCATTAGTCAGTCCATATCATGTTATATAAACTTTTTTTCTGCGCTAATATGTATCGATGTGTATATATATTTCATGTTTATATACAATACGGGTACATATAACTTTTATTTATATACATATATATATATATATATATATATATATATTTGTCTATAATATAAATATATATATATTGGTCTCTTAAGACCAATAATATGCTGTTTTGATAGCGGTCAATGTGAACGATGAGGTTGTCGCTAATGTTGCTAGTGTTGCTGCTTATACGGAATAATGCATAGTATCGACTGATGCTACGGTTGGTGACGGTGGATGTGTTATGGTGTTGATTTTAATGCTGTTGTGTAGTATTGTTGTTATAGCGATTGTCGTTGATGTCGTTGATAAACTATAAACGTTTGCTGTGATGTGTTGGTGCCATGTGGTGTAAATGTTTTGTTTGATTTACGTATAACAGCAATAACACTAAAGTAATTAGTTTTGCAATTAATTCAATTTCAATTGAAGACAAAAACAAGTATCGTCATGATCATTTTTTTTTTTTTTTTTTACTCTTTTGTAGCGCATTTTTCACTACCTTTAGCGGACGGTAAAATTATTTCTTTCGTTGGATGGTAACTACTTACACTTATCGTTGTAGTTCACTGGTGGGCGGTAGGATAATAAAAGTTAACCTGTTCGTATATTTTTCCAAGCAACAATTATTAAAACAAAAATTTCGTTTGGTCGTCGAAGAAACGAATCTTATATGGAAATAACAGTCCTAATTAATATTGCACTATGACGGATCTATATCTTTCTGAAGAGTTTAAGTTGAGAGTCTTTAAAATTTAAGTCATTCTCATTTCTTTCCACGTAAATTCTAATCGTTTCGTAAAGAAAACTAGAAAAGCGTTGAATTGCTTAATTATTCATTTCACTTTGCCGCACGCTCTGGGAAAATCTTGTTTCTAAATGCTATTTTTAATATTTTCTCTATGTAGGACTGTGTTCTTTTTTGTTCAAGAAACAAACTATTTTCGTCTATTTCGTCTTTTCTAGTACAGAAGTTTGTGAAAGCTTCTTGTTTGTAGCAAATTCCCCAGCAGCAGTAATTGAAAAAAAAATTTTTCTTACTTCTGGTCCACTCTACAGCGGGTAAGATGACTTTAGGATTTAGATGTCGTAATTCGTTTTTTCGATCTCTTTCTGAATTGAAATCTACTGTTTGCATTCGAAGAGAGAAAATGTTCTCTTTTCATGTCCTCCTTTGTAATGTATTTTTCGAGTAATCGAAATCTATTTTAGTTCCCTTTAGCCGGAATTATATATATATATATATATATATATATATATTCCTTTTAATAGTGAAGGTACTGTTATTTTTATCTTTTCAAGAGTATTATCTTAGAAATGGAGTTATTTTTCCTCTAGGCATTTTAAAAAACCGCGAAAGAATAAAATGAGTTTACGTTATATTCGGAAGAATTATTCTAATTTTTATGGTTAGAACTTTTGTGAAAGCCTTTCTTTAAAATTTTGTAGTTATTGATAGCTGGGTGTAACGTTATTTCTTTTCCATCGATATTTATGATATACTGTTTTGGTCACAAAGTTTTTTGTTTATTTTAAAAATGATGGAAAATTTTTCTCTTTTCCTTTTTTTTGTTTTAACATTAGGTGAAAATCTTGCTAACCTCTCTCTTCTTTTCATTCGTTGCGGATGAGTGAATTTTCCACTGCATTCACAATTTTATTTTAGAAAATGACAATTAGTAGTCGGAGTAGAGAAGTTTAGTGTTCAGATTGCGAGTTTTAACGCATTATTGCTTTATTTTACATGAGCATCCGCAACTCCTTTTGCGTATTCAGGACCTTACCGAGGATAATCGCAACACTAAGTAATTATATTGTATGTTTTGATCATATTGTCTCATATTCACGATCTTCAGGTATTATTATTGTTTTACATTTTATGTAAAACAGATCCCTTTGTACGAAGTATGTACGAATAAAAAGGTGACTTTTTATTTTTTTCGCAAAATGTTTATTTATTCATCAATATATCTTTTGTCCTCTACAAAGTAATCTCCCTTAGATACAAAACACTTGTGCAAAGGATTTTTTCCAATCGACGAAGAGCCAACTGATATGCGCGTATCCTCAGAATATCCTCACTCTAACAGTGATTCCACGATTCTCCTTAACAATTTTCTTCACTGCCGCAACTCTCTGATCGGTTCTTGATGTGCTAGCGCGTCCAGGGCGGGCATCGTCAATATCATCTTCTCAGCTTTCTTTGAAGAGCTTGTACCATATAAACACTTTTTCTTGCTCAAAACAGATTCGCTAAATACAACAATCAACGTTTTAAGTGAGTTGGAGCATTTAATTTTATTTTTTATACAAAATTTAACAGAGATTCTGTTCGAATAGCAAAAAAATAGCGAAGCACACCAAAACACGTCTAGGATTCATATCTGTCGAAAGCAAATTAAACACGAAAAATGGCTGATACTAACAACATATGCTGAGGACATGTGTGCCAACATAACAAAGAAAAAAAAAAAAAAATTCAGAAATCGAATGTATGTAGCTCACGAAATTTAAAAAGTCACAAAAATTTATATTGGGTTAGGGTAAATGGTGATTAAATTCATTCTTTCTTTGCCTTCTTTTGTAGTAAACATTTCACTTTCTCAGCGCGAAGCCTTGAATTCTTTTCACGAAGATTTTCTTTTTAAGCGCTTCTAGATAAAAAAAATTCTTCTAAAATGTTTTAACGAAATTCTCTTATGACGAAAATTGTTTATAATTTTTTTTTTAGTTACAAAAATGCTTAAGAAATTCTGTAGATTTTAGTTAGTGAAAATAGGCTCGCGTAACATAAAGAGTTATATGGGGTTGTTCCGAACATCTTGTCTCTTTTGGTCAAAATGAAAGACGATTTTATTTCACGTAATCATGAACGGCCGAATTCGATAAATATTATCTCTCAGCGAACTGCTGAGTAGTTATTCGATAATTTACATCAATCTTATGCTTTTATTTTGAATACATTAGCTTCAAGTGGCCTTTAACATCAAGGTTGACTGGACAGAAATTTGATAACCAATTTCAGCGTTCGCGTTATGTCAGCACATTTGAACAACATTTTTATACCCTACGTCAATTGTGGTACAAGGTATATTAAGTTTGTGCGAACGTACGTAACACTCAGAAACGCTTAAAATAGATACGTATTTTATTATACCGATTGATCATTTTCTGAATCAGTTTAAGCTTGTCTGACCGTTTGTCTGACTGTCTGTCGATCCATCGGATATCCATCCATGTATTCTTGAGTTCAATCTACAGGCCGCAATTTTCGAAGTAAATTGATGAAGTTTAGTACACTGACGTACTTTGTGCCAAGGACGAACGCTAGAGTAAATGGTTCGGATCGGTCCACTTTGCCAAACACTCCTCATATAACGGCTTTTCAAAATATGGAAAATAATTGTAGTTATTACAATTTGTCGATAAAAGTCACTTAGTAATACCACTTTGACATAGTGAATCGATATAAAAAATTTGGTTCCACTGGGGTAATTTTTTGAACCCGCTCATATATAACCATTTCTACGACTATTGAATACGGTAAAAAGATCTAATTTTCAATATTTTATGATGAAAATTGGTAAACAACACCAAATTGACAAAGAAATCAACTTTACCTTACCAAATTTGGACCGAGTAAGTCTAGTTTTTGGATACCACCGTATATAACGATTCTCATGAAATGAAACCCTCATATGCTAAAAAGGTTGGATTGGTTGTTAGGTCTATTTCTTAGACCCCACCTCATACAATATTTCTCCTGAATACAGTAAGACCTTCAGAAAAAAGCTTAATTTTTATTATTTTATGATGAAAATTGATCCATAGTAGAAAATTTAGCAGAAAAATTGGCCGCAGAGAATGTGGGCCAAAAAAGTCTATTTTTTAGATTCTAACATTTTAATGGGAGTCATCATCGTATGGAGAGAAACTCTTATTGCTAGTTATTTTTATGATAAAAACAGATAATAATAACATTTTTAGGAAGTAAATTAAGTTTGCAATTTTTGGATTATATCATGTGATGTGTTAGGCATGAATAATTGTTCTAGGCGAAATGGGGTAGGGTATCTAAAAGTCGGTATTGATCGACTATAATGCCTTTGATATCCTTTCGATAGTTATAAAAGTCAAACACGCCGAAAATACTAGTTTCGACTTTTGATATTTCGTAAGGAATCAAACACAACCTGTTGCACGGAATTAAACAAAAGCATATAAAGACGATGCAAATTAAATGTTAACTTGGCTGTGAAAAATACAATTAAGTCCTCTATTGCGAAAAAAAAATTAAATGATTTTCCCGACAATCTAGTAGTAATAAGAATAAATCTCAAGCTAAGCCTTTTAGTAAAGTAATGACGGCACTCTTCAATGAAAATGTTTCTCTAATTATTTTGCTTATTCATTCTAACTCTTTTTGTATGAAAGTTCTTTTCAATATGGGCTCACTTTTACTTAAAAACTAAACCAACAAAAATATATTTTTACATGCTTACGCTTAAGGCACTCCGGTAAAAATATTTAAAAGCGCCGTAAAGTTAAACTCCACCAATTTGTCTGTTTGGCAGCATTTGTTGTAAGATTCATGGCCGCAAAAGCTGATGAAGGCATGTACAGCTTTGCTTGATGACCACACAGGTTACGTTGAAAAATTATTCTTCCGTAACAACATTTACAAAAAGCAAAAAATTATAATTAATAATTTATGCGTAGATGCTGTTCTATAATACGATAGAAACAATTTGCAAAGAACATCGAAAAGTTTGGGAAAAAATTTCTCCCGTGATCTGCTTCCACTTAGTCTTCGAATGAACAACGTTAATTTATAGCTTACAGTAGATATATTATGAATTGAATACCTGAGACGACTGCGTCCTACGATCAGTTAATAGACGGTTTCTTTCTAAATATAATTTCTCCAGTTGTTTCTCCACATTTCTTTTCTATATAAGAATAAAAACATTATGGAGTTAAGAAAAAAATAAAAAAATGTCGCTCTTCCCAAAGAATTGATTATTAACAGATGACATATTTTAGTAAAAGTTATAATAGATTTATGTATTTAGTTTAAACATTTTTTAAAACAATCGGTAGAGGAAAGAGTCCGCGGTGTTCTCTCATTAATTCAAATATTATATTATATTATTTTTTACATTTTAAATGAAAATTATTAAACCAAATACGTATAACTTTGATCGATAAGTTTTTGCTATTACGTGCTAAATCCTTTACGTCGTCACTGTAGAACTGTAAAACTTACTCGATATACCTCTAGGTGAAAAACTGAATCAAGCGATCTTCAAAAGTCTTTTTTGAAGTCGGCGAAACAAATAGTGATCAAATAGTGTATGATCCAGACTATGCCTCATTGTGAAACGCTTTTGATATTTTCTGAGTCATTGAAGACGTGCGTTGTCCGGTATTGCCGTAACTCAAAATATGCTTTTCTTACTAAACAACTGACGATTACGCGCTTTAATCGCATTAATCATTCACAGTAGAAAGTGGCATCGATCGTCTACAGATTGGCGCAGTGTATGATGCATGCTTCCAATTACAAATCAGTACCCTAGGGATAATGCAAGCAAAGGGAGAAAAGTGTAATAGCTAGTGGTCGACTTAACATAACATATTTCCGTTTCAATTTCTTTGTAGTAAATTTTCGATTTCGTTTTAAAAAAATATTTAAAACACAAAAATCTTTATACTTACCTAATAAGTTCATCAAAAGTTGTTATCCGTCAAGTCGACTTGATTGCCTAAACTATCAGATATTTAGCAGCTCAAGTTGGAAAAGAAAGTTTCAACACATACAGATCTATTAGAATATGTGTGGAGATATTTTATAATCTATCTTTTATTTCATATAAAGCAAGTACAACAGATTTTTTGATAAATTTTTCTAATTTTCGTATCGTATGATTGCCTAGTCGGAACCCACCTTCAACAAGAAAAGGCAATTGTGAAAGCATCAGCCAGTAAATACATTGATAGCATGTTAAAAATTTTGGTTTTTTGTTTTTATGCTGGCAGACAGAAAACAAGAAAGTCGTGCTTGAAAGTAAACATGGAAACAAATCCCTAGAAAAAAAAAAAAAAACTAGCAGCCAGCAGACAATTTTCCCTTCGATTCAAATCATGTCTAAAGGAGATAACAGCATATAAAAAAATAAAAGAAGAAAAACAAAATGTAAATAAAAAGACGAGTTTTTTTACTGGCATCACTCGTGCTAGTAATTTTGCCCTAAGGTGGCCCGAAAAAAATGTAACGAATTTTCTTTTTTCTTCAATTTGTACTGATCTAAGTGTTTTATATGAGTCAAGCAAATAAAGTGTAACTGGAAGAAAGAGTCTGGAGTCTTGACTCATTCATGTGAAATTTTAAATAAGGATACTTAAGCACCTTATTAACTGATCTGTTTTGAGTTTAAATTCATTACATTAAATAATTAATTATAAGTTCAATGTAACATTTTCTCATTCTTTATTTTTTGCTTTTTGTTTTTGGTCTTTCATTTTTATTTTTTTATTTTAATGCTTTGTCAAATACATCGCGTGACTTAAGTCATAAATACAGCAGCAGCTACATCAACCTTATTATGCATGCAAGCGCTGCTTAAGTACCGATGTACGCATTCGTAGCAGAAAAAGAAAGCTATTTTTTCTTCTTTCGGCTTATTATTACACACATATAAAGAATAATTTGCCTTAAAACAATTTACAATTTACCGCTATCGTCTACACAATCGCCAGTCAACACAACACAACGACAAAATTATCATATAAACTAGATATATAAAAAACAATGAGTGCAATGCAAAAAAAAAAAAAAAAAAATTCATAATTGCCCAACCAAGCAACTACAGAATGAACCTGCTGTTCCTGTTTACTTGTTATAGCCTCTTACACCAACTCCATTATCACTCGACTGAACTATCCATCAATGCGTCAACAGTTTTACACAGCGTTCGTGGGCATGTAAATGGACACAGTGACCATCGCTCTTTGCTGGTCGTTCGTTTTGCTTATGATAAAATTTGATAAGAAAGTAAAGTAATTTTTCTTCTTCTTTACGTTCTTCAGTTATAATATTATATGTACATATACATGCACAAACATAAACAGGAGAGAAAACCAGGAATTTTTAATTAGTTTCTACATCAAGCTGTAAAATTCTTCTACTTTGTATTTATACCTACCTATAAACAACGCTTATGTTCGTTGTCTGTTGTCTGTTAGACGTATATTGCACCCCTTTCTAGTTGGCATTGTTGTTACATTGCGTGTTTCATTACTTTGGCATTTATGAATACTTCTGTTCTTGGGTTTTTCGTCTTCTTGTTGTGTAGAGAGCAGTAGGTATTTTTTTTCCTTCTTTTTTTTTTTTTGTTAAGAATTCTCGGTAATAGTTTGTAGTTCTTGTTATTATTATTATTGGTGTGGTTGTGGCTTTTACGGTGTAACACTTTATCACCCATTGATAGTCCGATAGCAAAATTATTTTATAACCATTCATTTAAGTGAGTTAAAGTTATAATAATGAAAATATTATAAAATGTCGTGTATATGGAGCGTCAATAATTGCCCGCGATGCACTACTGATTGAACAACAATTGCAATGAATTTGGTATATACGATGCAAAAGCATTTTAGAAAAATTTCAAATTTTCCCTTCCACAATTTTAGATCTAATCAATTTTGTTAATTGATTGACGAAACATTTACGACACTTTTCTTTTACAAGATTTATTGAAAATATTAAGAGCATTGTGATCGCATAAATGGTATAAAATCAATTTGATCATCTCTGCCTCTCTGCCGTTCAACTCTAACGAATATTCTGAGGTTTTTATCAAACTCCTTAATATTTCTCCCAAGGTTGACACAACCCACTGCTCATAGTTTCGACAGTTACAAGAAGTTAGACAAAAGTTTAAAAGCTTTCTGAAAATTACTCCCCACACACAAGGATTTAAGCGTTACGTAAATCTACCTTTAAACGGTGCTTCGATAACAAATATCAAAAAAAAATCTATCAGCAAACCAATCGAAAATATTCGCATGCAAAAGTATACGCATGTGCACAAATTTTTTTAATAGCAATTAGTTGTCAAATAAGAAAAAATTGGTTCTAATTTCTAAGAAGTCGTAAAAATTCTGTTAAAAATGCTTGTAATGCAAAGTTTTTTTTTTTTGCTTTAAAAGCGCGCACGGACAACTTTTCCGAGTTCAGCTTAAGTTGCTTTAGTGAACTTTTTCTTTGTGTAAGTTATTATTTATATTTTCAGTTTAACGTTAAGTGTTCTTAGGTGCCTTTCTGAGTTTGCAATGGAAAGTTTAACGTTGCTGCCCATAACCTTCATCAAAACATTTTGTCATTTGAGCGAATTTTGAGTTGTTTACTGCACTGATTTATTGAAACTTTTGACTTAAGTTATCAAGATAAGAATAAATCGATCAATATAGTGCCACTTTTGGCGATGATGACCCATTCTATCCTATCGTGAAACGCTGCTATAGCGAGTTTTCTTTGTCGACGCCGTTCGTTACTTGCTATTATTATGCGTTAATTGTTCTGCCAGAAAACATTGATGCTGCGCAAAAACTGCTTATGCAAGGCCAGCATATAACACACTATAAAACGGAGGCAACCTTAGATATTAGGTTCCACGAGCTTAAAAAGGTTTTTTCTTTTGGACTCCACAAGATCGCAAAGAGATGTTCGGTTGATGTAAACAAATGCTTAAGAAATACAATGGCGATGCTTAAAAAGACGTATACAAGATCGCAATTAGTCAAGAATCATGAATGTATGTGCATGAGTCGGAAAGCAAACAACGCTCGACTCTGTGGGTGCTTCAAAATGAAACAAAGATAACAAAAGTTGTTCGCGGCCGAAGCGTTTTGAGACAAATGATCATCTGTTTTATTCAGAAAAATGGGTCAGGTACCAACATTACCTTTAGAGGAGAGCACAACGACCAATCCTGAATGATATACACCAACTTGTTTGTCGAACGTCTATGGTGAACTAAGGACATAAAGAACATAAAAGCAAACGCTGTCGAATCATTCTTCATCATGTCAATGCGAACTCTGCCATATATCTTCTGACAACGTACTTAAAAACTCAAAGATAGGAACAATGAATCATCCGCCGTTCATTTGGCAACCAGTGATTCCTTTTTGTTCTTGAAGCCTGAAGATAAATTGCGTGGACAACGATTCTCATCGCCAATAGAAACTGTTGATGCATTCAAACACTATGTTTTGGAGGTAGCTCGGGACGAGTAGAAAAAATGCTACGACAACTGGTTCCAAGCAATTTTTAATGATAAGTTACCGTGTTTTCATAATTAGGCGAAGAACATAAGTAGTTGTTCACAGAGAGTGTTCGGTACTAGTTTTTTCAATGTACCAAAAAAAAAGAAAAAACTTCAATGTAAGCTATTGAAGGGTAGGCACTAGACATTAACCAATTTTTTATATTAAAAAAAAAAAAAAGGAAACAATTAATTTCTTCGAAATTAGCTGAGCTGCAGTGCGTTGCAAACAGTGCTGTGCTATACTCCTTGAATCAAAATGCCGATCTTTTAAACCTAACTTTTCGTGCACAATCTTGAAGAACCGAGGTTTAAGACACTATAGGACTTTTTTCTTTAAGGATAAAGTGTACGCCAGTGCTTCAGCAACTCGATTTAAACATAACGCAAACTACACGTATTAGAGCTACTATTATGTGAAAATTTAGCGAAAGGCTTCAACAAAAGCAGAACTATTTATAAAAGGAATTGAAATGAACATTTGGCCGATATTGTATTCCGTGCCTTGGACTTGGAACTTTGGATAATACTGCGGTTTGTCTCTTGATTTAAAATCTCGATCTCTTGTGAAAAGATTCTGCACGTGATTGACTTTTCCCCTGAACTTTTGGTAATTAAAGTCTTTCGTGACATGCCACAATACGTGCTGTAATCTTTAAAGTTCTCTCCTAATATATGTATAATTATGAACGGTTAAGATCATGAAGAAAAATTTCAAAGGAGAATAACCAATTACAATCAAACTCTCAAATACGAGATGCCTTAAGATCGAAATAGTACTGTTGCGCTACTACTAGCACAAAGAAGAACATTTACTCTTCGTCATAAAAGTTATTATGTGTAGACTATTTTCGGTAGGAAGAACTTTTGATTTTACCAATAACGTTCACCGATACCGGTAACCGATAACGTTCAGGTTAATTTTGATAGGCAAACGAACAAATCGATACAAACTACACGATGGAGTTATCGCTAAGACTTTTTTAAATTCATTAAATCCTCAGATACTCATCTTTTTTAAGGCCCATGCTGGTCTCTACGTTCTGCATTCTAAGATTCTGAATAGTAACTTTTGCAGAAGTCTTTTTGCAAAAGTCAAAAGCATCGGATGCCAGGGTCTAAAGTGCTGTACTCCACACAGGAAGGGACAAATTTTATACGTACAGTACGTAGTACATCGCAAGGATGAAACCATTCCTTACATTATTTTTCTTTGATCATATAAAGATAAAAAATTACTTATAGTATTTGTGGGAAAAAAGATATTTTTTTCATTAAACACATTGTCGAGCGTTAGTAATGCTAGTGAGTGCGAATTTGGCTGAGTAGATAGTTATCAGAAATCATTTTCTAAATTACCGTTATTATCAATAATATTGTATACATATTTAACTTATATAATTTGTATATGCCGGTAACTATTTAGTCTAAAATATATGCATTTTAAGTTTAACTTTAGGAAGTTTTTAGAAAAAATAACAAAATCCATAATGAAGGAAAACAAAAAGTCGATATCGATACTTTATGCGAGTATTTGAACTTTTGCACAAATGAAGGTGAATGTTCGCATATGAGTTTCACACACATATATATACACGCACGCATGTCTAAGCAACAACAAAAACATTAAACTATAAAGAGCTTTGTCTCTTTTTTTTTTCTTTCTTTTAACCAATGTTCTTTTAGATACTTACAAATATTGACCAAAGCCAACTCAGCAGGGGGTGGTTACCGTATACATATAAAGCTGTGTTGCGACTAATGTTTGCGTGATTTTGAATTTGTAGCGAAAAATTAAAAAAAAAACTATTGCGCACACGTTTTTACCTCACTTTTTCGAACACGTCATATGTATGAAAAATGTTGGCTTAATGTATTCATTGCTATGTAAAGTATGTTGTACATTATATAAGAAAGATAAGGGAAGATAGAGAAAGAAAAAGGAAAAAAGCAAAATATAAGTTAGTATGTCACTACAGAGCGGGGCACCTAAAACATAAGATATGCTGGTCTTAGGTGTGTAAAGCAATGGAGAAGGAAATGAAGAGTAGGATTTTATTAATTTTATTATCTCATTTGTAACGCATATATATATCGAAGCAGTTAAATATTAAGAAATTTTATATAAATTAGATTTTTCATTCCGAAAGAATTGACAGGACCTCGCTAACTCTTAACAAAGGCATTTCAACTACTAAATTTATATACAGCCACCACAAAAAATTCGGATGGTAATATAAAAAGTCATTTACATATGTAAAAATGCTCAGATTAAAATATATTGAACCCTAAAGAAATTATAAAATATATATTTTTTTTTATTGAATTCATACTCAACTACAGCTTGATGCGAGATTTGTCGATCGGTTCACTATTAGTTAGACGACTGATCAACCTGAAGATTTATAAAATATTAACAAATTCTGCACTCTTCGAGATATAATTTTTTAACTCCTATGTGCGTTTCTTCTTCTTTTTTGACGGATGGGTAAAGTTTTTGTATCTTCTTCCCGTAAACTGAGCAAAAATATATAAGCAAAACAACGAGACTTCTATCTAAAAATTTTGAATTTTGAATTTTAAAAAACACACACACGCACACATACAGGCGAATGTAAGCGCATTCGAGCGGAACAAAGTCTCCGGGAAATGTATCATCCGCTGAGCATTAAGATTTACATTTTATACGAATCTATGTAAAGGTTTATTTTGAATGTTTCAAAAAAGATGAAAAATTAATTTACTTTTGTTCTCGAGGGAGTGATATAAATATTAAATCTTTCACACAGCTTCAATCGACACATGTGCTATGTGCTAAAGTTGACTGATTATATAAAGACAACAATAAGCTAAATGTCTAGGTTAGGACATTTACCCGATAACGAAAAAAAATAAAAAAAAGCAAGAAAAGCAAGCATAACGTC
The DNA here is from genome assembly GCA_000688735.1 of Glossina austeni. Lineage (NCBI taxonomy): Eukaryota > Metazoa > Arthropoda > Insecta > Diptera > Glossinidae > Glossina > Glossina austeni. The sequence goes on along the minus strand of KK502428.1, from coordinate 1,327,526 downwards.
TTTATTATACTTGTGGTAGACTTGATAATAAAGGAAGTCTACTAAATCTATGGTAACTCTCTTTCCCACTTCCCTCTACGAGTAAACCTTACTGCTGTTATACGTAAGCAGTTGATTCCCTAACTGGTCGATCATATATAGAAAGGAAAAAGAAATGCAAATTTTGTATATTTTTAAGCATTCTCTTTTAGGTAAATTTATTATTATGTTATTTAATGTACGTTTTGAATATGTTACGTTACGTTAAGTGTGCTATTACGAAATACATTACTTGTGGTAGCTTGTACGTTCATGTATATAACAGCCAAAAGGACTTCATTATACCACTCGATTGGCAATCATTTTCTGAATTAATTTCAACTTGTCTGGCTTCCTGATATCTAATCATGAATTATTCTGTTCAACCTACTCGCAATTTTCGACAAGGACACGCACGGTCGAGCACTAAGCATCATTTTTACTACCACTCATTATAGGTATTTCCTACGATTTCTAAAATTTCATTCAGTCTACTCTTAACATTTCGTGACAAAAATTAACGTAAAAGTAATTTGATATATAAAAGGAATGTGGAAAGCTTGGACTATGCTAACAATTGGTTGAAAGTGATGATATGGAGAAATTTACTGTAGCAAGTTTCAGTAATATTTCTCAATAAAAGTAAACCATCATATGCAAGAAAGAGGTATGTTTTTTGATATTTTATAATAACAATACCTTAAGAATTGTATTAGGCGTAGCGGTATGGGATATTAAATGGACGGCCTTAACATTTTAATTTGTTTTGAGGTTACTTCGGGTTCTTGAAATGTTATAGTAAGAGTTTAATACTAGAATTATTTACAGTTTGCGTTTACCTATTTCTGCCAGCATCACAAAAATAAAGATAGGCCACTGTAGTATGGCGCAAGTACGTGCCATGATCGGCTAAGACTTTAAAGTGAGAAAAATGGGTACGGGCTGTTTACATGCACGCCCACAATGTAGAGAAAATTAAGAATGCCTAGCAAAACCATCGACAATTTTTTCACATTTTAGTCTATAACTTTCGACCCGATGAACATACTTCCGAAAAGCTGTTAAGCAAGTATTCGTCGGTATCGGCACGTTCTGTCCAAAAATAATTCCGACGGGTTATTAACGTGCCTACAATTAACGATAAAAATTGTAATTTTAATTTATTTACAATTTATTCTAATCGGATATAAAGAACATTTCAACTAGGCTAAGCCAAGCAGCAGAAATCAAGCCACCGCTCCTGGGAAAAGTCTTAGAAGGAATGCTTATGGGCGCGAAAATTGACTAACCTTTTTATGCAAAAGCAAAAGCGAACATTTTATTGGCGCTAAATGTAATAAAACAAGAGCTACGGTTCATTTTTGTCTAGTATAGCTATTACTTGTAAAGAGAAAACATACATCACCGTAGATGAGTTGTATGTGTCGAAATTAGCTCAATATGCAAACAACAAGATGTATATGAAAACCCAAGTATTTGAACTCTAATTGCGTAGATACTTGAGTCGAAGTTTTTCGGAAATATATCCACTGGGATCAAAATATCAAAAGATTACCAAGATTTTCTCAGTCTGTTTTATACTATGGGGGTGCACGTCAGCGTATTCCACCCACTTTTCATTCTCGGATTCTCGATCGATCACAGAAAGTTTTTACCAAATTTCAGCTTCTTTTTATCTCAAAAACTAGACCAACTAGATAGCAATTGATTAAAGGTATTTAAAGGACTTTTTTAGATAAAAGTAATCGAAAAATGTTGGGACTTTAAAAGTCTTATAAACGTTCTCTTGAAGCTCAAATGTTGAAGAAGATCAAATTGACTTATGGTTTATATCGCCCCAAATATTCCCTGCCCATACATATTTAAGACACTATATTAACTATAAAAGGTATTATCGAAGTGAAGATAGCTCACCGAGACAGCCCATATTTTGTTGAGGGTTGTGTCTTTGTTAAGATTGTTTATGTTTACCCTAACGTTTATCTTTACATTTATTGTTATATTTACTTTCTAACACACAACATAACGTTATCTTTACATTTACCGTTTACATGGTAAGCTATTTACACTTCGATAGAACTTTTTATAATTAGTTTAGTGTCCCATGTATATGGGGAGGGGTCTCTGAAAATTGTTAAAATTCGATTTGTGCATGGCATTCTCCCAGTATTCGTACTGTAACATACGATAATTAGTAGTAATAATTTAGTTTTTTTTTTGATTTTGCGATCTTAATTACAGGCTTTTTCAGGCTTGTACAGTTCCTTTTACATGTGCTTGCTTCCTAATATTTTTTAATTTTAATATTTATTTTATTTGTTTTTGCTTTTTTTGGTTCGCGGTGAACGTGTGACTTAGCAAAGACATTTCTAGCAAAAACACAAACGTTAAAATATGTGGATTGTCCTGGTGGGCTATCTTCACTTCGGTAGAAATATTTACCTATTTCATGAATTTTTCTGAAATTCTTCTTTGATATAATCAATTTACGATTGTCCTGACTGATCAAGCCAAAAATTAAAACTTACGCTACAAAATCAGAATCAACGCAACAAGCTTGAAAGTGTGAATGAGTTTCTGCTGACTTTCTAATGAAATTGAACGTGTATTATAAAAAAGGTAACACGAGATGGGGATTTGTATTTTTTTGACGAAATGAGATTCTCGTGCAGAAAGCACAAGTAATCTTTTGTGATTTTTTACGCAAGAATTATCATCATAAAAGCGAAAGCCCAGCTCGAAGAGGCTCGAACAATAGGTCGCCGGTTGAAACTAATATGCAGTGCGGCGATGGTCAGAAAGAAAAAGAAAAAGAGAGGAAGTAAATCGCAGCCTAGTAGATATGTTAGCCAAAAATAATAATGTCAGGTGATAACAGAGGGGAGGCTAGCACATTTCAGGTTGGTATCGCTAACGTTTTCCGAGTTTTGTTGTCTGGGGTTGAATTTTGTTATGCTGAAAATTTACGGTATCATTACTTTTGTTACATTGGGCCCGTTTTTCGGTTCACGTGCGTTAGTTGCTGTTGTTCGTGGCTGCCTTAAATATATAGTTGTATGGCCGATGTTAATGATGTCGTTGAGCTTTGGGTATAAGGCACATCCATTGTTCATTACCCAGTTAAGTGCTGAGCTCGATCCACTCAAAGATTCTAAAAATTGTGTTCTGTATATTTTCCGACGTAACTTATACGTTTGTGTAAAGCTTGGGGACACTGTACTCAGATGGGTGAGTTGTAGTTTTATTTACGACCTTATAGCAATAGCTATCATCCCTCCTGGATAACGGCCAGAATATATACAATATTTTCATATTTCCTTAACACTATCGTAACTTGCATGATTCTAAGAAAATTAGGCAATAATAATAATAATAATAATAATAATAATAATAATAATCTTCATAATAATGATTTTTAAGACAAGTTTGAAAAGATTGGTTATATCGGATATTGGACATGTGTTCCTGGGAAGGCAGCGTAACAAATATACAAAGTCATTAAAAAGAAAGAAGAAGAGATAAAAGTATCGAAATTAATATAGGGACGAATGAAGTCCTTAGTAAAAGTCCCGAATGCATTCATTAAAAAACCACAATTACCTGCTTCGCTTTAATTATATATAAAGCTTTATTTTTTAAGCTTGATGCGGTTGTTTTACAGCAGGAAAACTTACGACGTAAATTTTAAGTTAAAAACTTTAATTTTATTTTTTAATTTACGGGAAATTTATGGGCCTTCGTCAGAAAATGTTTTGTTTTGTTTTGTTTTTTTACCAAAAGACTTTAGCACTAACTTTGTAAGACGTTGATAGTTAACAATAGCAATAATAAATACTAATTAAAAAATTTCCCTGTTATATAAAGTAGAAATCAATTAGTAACTTTTATACTTTCACCCGCCAATCTTCTAATCAGAACAAGTTTATCGATAATTTTATTCTCCTCTCGATTTTATCTGTTTTAAACTCTAGAGAAGAAAAAAAAAAATTCTCGAACTATTGTAAAAATATTGATAAAGTAACTATAGGTAAAATAAAAATCTCCTTCTCCCCTCCTAGTTCTTTAAATTTCCTTATAGTATTTCTAATTACACAAAAAAAAAGAAGTGATGGAGATACTTTCCTCTAACATCCAATCCCGAATATCCTTCATTTTATGTAAACGCTTAACTCAATTGGTGGGACTGTTGTTACCTGTACATCATCTATTATTGGAATGCTTATGTACCTTCTCAATGAACTGAAAAGACGAAGGCGATTGGGTTCGAAAGATTGGTAACGATCAGCTCGGTCCATCCAAAAGAAGAAGAAAAAAAGTTTTCCTTTTTTATTTGAACAAACGTATATTTGCGTAGTAATTATCAAAATCTCGACTCAATTCGAAGGTACTTTTCGTACATGTTTTAATTGAATTTTTACAAATCTGCGACAAAAAAAAAAAAAATTCTTTGTGTGATATTTTCCTTGTCTTTCCTTTAATTAATTTTAATTAGTTTTCTAATTTAGTTCATCTTCAAATGTGCATCTGTATAAAGGTGGACCCAGTCTTTTTTCTAATTTACTTTGTATAAACCATAAAACTTAATTAAAAACTTTCCTGAATTTTAAAAGCATTGTAGGGCGAGAAACACGAAGCTTATCGTTAATTCAATTCACCATAAAGCCTTGCAATCCTTGTAGTATATGACATATTACTAGATGCTACCAACGACTTGAAGAAATTGCTATACCTTAGTTTTTCGGTGAATATTACAATAAAAAATAAAAGAAAAAAATAGAAGTCTAAGGCAGCATTTTAAAATTCTAATAAAATTTATGACTTCCTCAAAGACGCATACACCTACATACTTACTTGCATAAGTACAATCGTGTACATTACAGACCATAAACATAACACTCTCTTCAGCACACTTATGCTGGCGGCCTTGCGATCATTTACTTACCGTATTTTTCGATGACGCGCTTCGTTGTCCTGCATGTATACAAAATATTATTTCGTTTATAAACTACATTTTTTCTTCTTTTTTTCTTTCTCATCTATAAATATGTATATACAAGTAGCAAAAACTATACAAAAATTACACATATGCAAGTAAGTGTAAGCGGCTTCAATCTACTTACTACAAAATAGTGACCGTTGCGAAGTTGTTGTTGCTATCACTGTTGTTGGTGGCGGCAAATTTCCTTTGAGGACCTTAAAAATTTGTCAAAGCCTGTCACAATTTCGCTCGTTGATGAATTTACGATAGCAATAAAATACGATTACGTGTTTATTCAAAAGGGGAGTAAGTATATGCCACATAAATAAAAAAAAAAAAAAATTAAAAATAAAAACAAAAGGAGAGAAGTTGAAAAAATATTATGTACTTGTGTAAAAAGCATTCACTCATAGTTGGTGCAAATATAAAGTAAAGTATGTCTAGTCTCAAGGTGAATGAAATGAATGTAAAACAAAAAAAAAAAAAGAAAAGGTTTACCACTCTGTGTGGAAAGGTTTAATACACTGTGCTCTTACTAAAGTGTTAAGTAAACGGAATCGATAGTTACAAAGCACAGAGAGAAAAAAACAATCGCCTTTGATACCTTATAACTGGAAGAAATCAAAGACACCGATTAAATACCAGACCTTTCAACACGGGGGGCGTCATTTTAAATACAACTCGGAACGCAGGGATTGCTTCGTAAGCTTTGCGACAGTTGACGCCATACAGCTGCAAATACGAGCTATGTACGTCCATAGTATCAATTTCTATCCAAATAAAAGTCCGTCTATATCGTTTAGTAGCCAGCGAGGAGCGATGTCGAAGAACTAAATCTCAATTACATAGGCATATCCAAAAACCGCAACGAAGTGTCACTTGTTATGCCCAAAAGTATTGTTCTATTGCTATTTCTCTTGATTTGCCGGAGCTCCAAATATAAGGATTTTGTTTGTTTGCGTACTCAGCCATAATCCTGATAATCCTGGTAGAAAATTTCAGCACTTGATAAGCGAAAGTACAGATTGAATGTATTTGACAACCGCTTAGTATTTACTTATCAAGTCTCACGGCAATATTAATGGCACCATGATAGTTCAAACACAGTCCAAAATTAAAATAAAATTAGACTTCATGTTACGGATTAAAGAGACCATAATTATTTGCTTAGAAGAAAACTCCGCTGTCATGAAAAGTAAGAAAATTAATCTCTTGTGGTGCAAATAATATTTGACACATTGGAACACCTAATGAGTCCATACTTGCGAATTTGAAAAATCTGAAGCTATATATATATGTTTACAGCATTTTCATCGTACAACGAATTTCAAAGACAAATGCAGTCATCAGTGCAGGCAATGAAGGCGGGAAATATATGTGCTTAATAACGAAATGTTAAACTTTACCACTGGAATTAAAGATATGGATTGATTTCTTTGATAAATGAGCGATTGACAAGCAGTGATATCAGCACTTCGCCCTTTTAAGAACAAGAGATCTTATTTAAAACAAGGAAAATCATTATAGGGGGTATGGCCCACATTTAAATACTTTGCATCATTTAGTTTAATACAGTTATCCCTGTAACGGCTTTTGAAAACAAGACATTATATAGGAAGTGGTCGAAAATAAAGTCCGATGCGAACCACTGCCCAGGTTCGTCCTGCGACCTGTATGTGGAACATAAGAATGCAAGACGTACAAACGCACTGATAAGCTTAGATCGATTCAGAAAGTGATTCTAAATCCCTTTTCCACGTTGTATTCGCACAAATTTGGTGTATTCTTGTAACACAAGTCATGCAGGGTATAAAAATTTAATGGTGGGATTTTTGCTCTATGCTTCAGGCGCCACTTTTATTAAGAGGTAACACCACTCTAAATTTTGCAAGGAAAGAATCGTATTTGATAGCTTCAACAATACTTTAAATAGCGAAGAATGAGATACAAAGACAGTTGTGGGCGTGGCTTTAATTGACCAAAATATTAATGTTGAAAATTCATATTTGGTTTTAACTCTGACTTATGACGCGTCCGAATTGAGAGTGATTTAGACTTTTTTTTTTTGATTACAAGTTAGTCAGATTGTGTCCCCTATAAGTGCGGGCTAGGTGGAGTTCGGACATATCCATTGTTGTATCTTTTATATACAACACCGACTTACATCAGAAATGCCAAGAAGATGTTATGTGGGAAATGGTGAAAAAAATGATCCGTTCCGAACTATTATCGATAATATTCGTTCTTCGGCTAAAGCATGAGGATGCAAATTCTAGTTTAGTCTAAGGTTCAACCGATCAATTCGGAAGATGCCTTTTGAAAAACACATTACTTTCAGTGTAGGAAATGATATTATAATATAACATCTCGTAGGCTGACACATAGGTTAGTAGATAAAAAGCGCGACTATTAACTCGACGTGCCCGGGGTTAATTTCCACAGAAGTATTGAATGCTGCTATTGAAATTCGCATTTTAGCTGTAGCGAATGCTGGAGCATGAATCTCCCAAGCTACGGCCGCAACCTATCCATCTTTCTTTGCCCCTCTACCCTGAGCATCACCATGCATAGGGATGCTTGGCGAGTTACTAGTCATTAAAAACAAGTAAGAAAATTAAATTCAGTCGGGAACGAATCTTTTGTACCCATCACCGTTTGCCCCAAAAAAAGACAAAAGAAGTAAAAGAACAAAATTCTCATGCTCTGTTACATGGAGCGGGTGCAGTTGATTTCTTCTATTTTCGAAATAAATTTTTTGTCGTAGAGGCATGTGGGCATTATAAGCCTGTTCTTTGAAAAGTTTAGGTCATTTCCAAATTCTTTTAGGCGATATCTTCATTTTCGCTAACGGGAGAATTTTCAGGGCAAATACTACAAAGTTGCGCTAACAGAAAGATTGGCAGATGAACAGGCGGACATGTTTAGGTGTATTCCAAATTTAAAACTGGCCAAGAATTTATATGCTTTACGGAGTTTTTGAAACTTGTTTCCGCGTGTTATAAAGGTATTGAAAAAATAATTAAATTTTCATACATTATAATATTGAGTAGGCGTGGCCAATTCTATGCATTTTTATACACAAATGCTACAGTATCGCCCTTTGAAAAACAGAGATGTTTTCAGTTTACGTTGTGCCGTGGGAGTGTTCTTCAACCGATTTCGCTGATTTTCACTACTAATCTGCGTGCACAAACTTCCAATGTTTCTGTCAAATTTGAAGTCGATAGCTTATGTTTTGCGGCCAGCAAAACAGACGGACATGCTTAAATCAGTTTAGAATTTGGTGCTGATCAAGAATGTATACACCTTGTGGGTTCTCTGATGCTTCCTTCTGGGCGTTGCATTCCCTTATCCTTTGGTGAAGGGGATAAAAATATATATATAAGCATCGCTTTGTGGAATTATACTAATGCAAATTACATCTCATGGTATCGTTTTTTGAACCTTTGATCCTATGTTGTGATGTCCGGTGCAAATTTTCTTCAATTTCTTTCTAACTGCTTAATTTATGAGGAATGATGACGCGTCTCGGGGATATTTTCTTAATATTTACATTCTCACCCGCATCAACTTTAGGTGAGCTAAGGTCGCATTATATGATAATTGCCCCGATTGAATCAATTTCAATTATCAAGGATATAGAACGGAGTACATCTTCTAATGACATCGTCTGAAAATGTATGAATGATATGGCACCTGTGTAAGTAGCTGAATTTTAACCGCATAATCGTTCAAGCAGTTGATAAAAACTTTGGAGAATACGATATACAAACAATTGAAACAATTGCAATATTGAAGTGAATTTAAATAAACGCATAGAGTTTTTTTTGCTTGTTAGAACTTTTTAGATAATGGGAATGGGTAATGAGGATTTAGAAATATGTTGTATACCTTTATAAGCATAGTTGAATTTACCATTTTGAAAATTTGAAAAAAGCTGAACGAATTAAGCCATGAAATTGTAAGTCCTATAACATCTTATTCATCTTGCCAACTTTCTTAAACACCTCGATCCCTTTTTAGAAAAGAACTTTTTAACAACCGAAGTGGGGTTGAAAATAATTTTCAAAAATACCCTTTAGAATGTTTAGGATTCAATAAATAAAATTATCTCTGGTTGGCGTAAGAAGTATTAAATATGATTGTTTTTCGTTTAATTAATGTAATAGGCGTACAAATAAATTTGTTCCGTTTTTTTTATAAAATTTTAAGTTACATAGCAGAATAATTGTAATATCGTAATATCGTCAATATCTCCGATCCCTTGCCATTTTCATACATCTTCAATTTCGGTGAACCGCTGCCTACTAAATATGACTGCATCGGTCTGAATAAGTAATAATCGGAACCTAGCCCCTTTCCTCTGGAGAATATGGTTCGAGTGGAAAACTTCTCACTCTAAGGTGAAAATTATTTCATTGGCTGTTTTTGTGGAAGACGGCCGGACGTATGCGAATTTCATCGTTTTTACGACTACAATTATTTGCCTGAAATCTCGCAAACCATTTTCTAACGATCTCGGAGCTTACGGTGTTTTCACTCCAGGCCAACTTAATGCTTTCCATAGATTCTGTTTTTCACGTTTAATCTACTTAAAAACACAGAAAACGTAGTTTCATAATTGACATCCATCTTATCCAACTCAAGGTTTTAATAGGTCTTTATAAAATCTTAGTTGCTAAGTGCAAAAAAGGAAACTGCTTGAGATGGTAAATATTCAAGATTAATTAATAAGTTGCGCGTGCACGGACATATCGACTTATTACCTCCTTTTAAATAATTTTTCAACTAGTAAATGAAAACAAATCTCGAAATCATGAATTCATTGTTTTAAAATGATTATAAACGTCCGAGGAGACTTGAGAAGTGTATTGTTGTTAATTTATATTGAGTTCAAGAGCTTATGTGGCTTTTGACTGATCGATTACAAATTTTTTCTGAGTGTAATGTTTTATTAAGAAAAAAAGTACAAATAAAAGAATATAAAAGAAAAAACCAAAAAGATATATGTATTGGGCAATAGTGTGTTATGGTTCACATGATAGATACCGTTGTAAAACTTTAATGGCACCCCATAAATTGTAAGTATTTTGTATTAAAATTATGTGCGAAATGCCAATTTATACCATTAACGCAAGAAATATTCAAAGTCAAATTTATGAATAACAAGAAAAGAAAACAAGGATTAAAAACAAAAANGAAAGTATTATAAACAAAAGCGCACATAAGCACATGTACACCTTGTATATTCATTGGCCAAAGTACTGTAACGCTGTGTCAAGACATGTCAGTTTAGAACGTCTGGATGGCTGTTTGTGTTTGTGCTTCGGTGCGTGTGTGTTTGAGAGTTTGTATGATTAAATGTAATTTAAATCTACGTAATAATTATTATTATTTTTTTTTTTTTTGCAAAAGAAAACAGAAAGTTCAACAAATTGTTTACAAAAGTAAATACCCTCTAAATGAAATACGATCTGAACACATCACAATGAGCACTAATATATATGTATATAATATATATAATATATTATATATTATATATATTTTTATATTATTTTATACATATATTATATATATTATTATATATTTTTATATTATATCATATATCTATCTTATATCATACTTATTTATCTATCTATATATATCTATATATATATGTAAATATATTTATATAACAAAAATATAAAAAAAATAAATATATAGGAAAACGTGAAATTTCTTTCAGGCAAAAAAATATTCCACTTTCTAGCAGTTAACGAATAGTAAAAAAAAATTAATAAATAAAATAATAATAATAAAAACGAGATTTAAGCACAAAATGTAGAGAAAAAATTAAGCAAGTGATAGATGACTGGTTTAGAATAAATTTTATAATATTAATATGCGATATATGTACATATAAATTTTTTTTCTTGGTTTTTTCTATGCTATACGATGCGATGGCCTCATGGAGTTGCAAGCGCTGCAGTTTGCAATTTGCACCGCAATAAAATTAATTACAAATTAATTTATGCATAAAACGTTACACAAAAATAAAAAAAACGTTAAATATTAATACATAAATATGTAAAGAAAAAAAAATTAAAATTAATATATTAACAATAAAAAACAATATATAAAAGCATCATAAGCAAACAATAACAATAGTAGCTATAGCAGCGACTAGAGCAACAGACAACTAGTACCACTGCTGATAGTCTACTATTATGAATTTACAGTACCACCGAGCTCACCACTACTACCGTTGTTGTCCGTCGACATTCAACTCTTTTTCATTACATTTAAAGCGTCAACACAAACACACGAAAACTCACATTCACAGCAGTTAGCATATGCTATTTTGTACATACATGTATGTATTATACTTAGAATGCATTTCACGAATGCAGACATAATGCTAGTGTTGCCTTTACCGCTGCTTTTAACCGCTTCATGCTTGGATTTATGTATGCTTGACTGACTGACTGACGTGTTTGCCGAACGACTGCATAGTAAACTACACTTTGTACGTTATCAAAAGTTCATATGTATTTAATTTTTTATAAGGATTTATTAACGCCACCCATGAATCTCTTATCGTTCACAAAAAAAAAAAATTAATAATAGCAAAAGTTTCAAAATAAGGAACAAATAAAAAAAAAAGCAATAATAATAGTAAATAATTTTTTTTTTTTACAGTTTCTGAGCTCAGCACATTTGCCTACCGCCGGCACTCATCCGAATGTGCAATCACCTCTGGCGGCCACTACCTTAACCTCAAATTCATCATCCATAAGTCCGTCGCCGGCGGCCGTTGCTGATGTCAGTGCGACAAGTAGCAATAGTGAAAGCTCAGCTGGTACATTAACACCCGATGCTGCCTCACAAACATCCGCTTTGGGTAGTACATCAGCGTCAACGGTTGCCTGCAGCTCAACGGATTTGACTACGAATCCGTATCCATTGACCGCAGCTAATTTAACCTCATCTACCACTTCGTCTACGTCTGCATTTCCGGCTCCGCCTTGCTGTAATAATGGTCGACCCATGATCACTGACCCCGTTACCGGCCAATCAGTGTGCTCTTGTCAATATGAACCGAATCCGTCATCACGTTTAGCCGCTTTGGGTAGCTATTCACGCTTAACGTCGGCAACACCGATAACAGCTGGCGTCGGTATGAGTGTGTTCGGTTCTACTTATCCTTCAAATGATCAAAATCCCTATCCCAGCATAACTGTAGAAAGTGCTGCACCATTTTATACAAGTTTGGTGAGTTCGTTAAAAAAAAAAATTAATTTTTAATGCTATGAAATATTGCTAACTTTTGCTTTGCGAAGACATGTTTTTTAAACTAAAAATTGTCCTACTACTACTACTAACAATCCAAAAACCTTTTAGTCTACCGCAATTTAGCAGTTGTCTCTTACCGATCGTTCTTCAAATTATTTATTATCCATGCATTTTATAGTGATATTTCAATTTGAAAACTTAGCAATTTAGTCAATTAATCAGTTCGGAATATTTTGCGGGAACGAACGCAATCAACCCTTTTGTTTATTACAGCGGGCAAGGAATTTAAAATAATTTGTAGGCGAAATTCGAAAAAGTATTTGACTTCTTTGAAAGAAAACCATGGAAGTGTCAAAATGTTAAAAAAGAAAACCGGATTAACTATGAATTTTGTGTATTACCTAAAATCAATCTCGCGATGCCCAAGGTATATAGGCTCAATTTTGGTTTGGTTCGACGTGATATGCACAGCGATGCGAGAGAGTGTGGAAACAAGATGTTAAGGATTGTTATATCGAACTTTGAAAAATATTGTCTTCTACCCTCAAAGCACCTTTTGAAATCTCGATTTAGCTTTAAATTTTAAGTATTGAGACCAAAGATTAGTTATTCGAAAGTTAGCAGCAAAAAACTACCAGAGCTTTATCCTAATTTGCAAGAAATAGAAACTAAACCAAACCAAATAAATTTAAATTATTTTTGGACTAAAAAAAATGTTTTGCAATAAATTCTCAGCAGTTTGATTGATGCCAATTCCGACAATATAAAAGAATGAATGGTTATCCACAAAATTAGATGAATTGATGTAACTTTTCTCTGTATATATTATTTTTTGTGATTCGTGATTTTTTCGTCTTTCACAGGTTACATGCGTTAGTATGTACAACAATTAATTGTTGCTATTTGCACTAGTATACGAAGGCGTATAATATTCAAGATACCATTTTATAGCTTAGAGCATATGTGCTCTGACCATCTACCTGCATCCAATGTGGATGCAATAGATTTGTCAACTGTGTGAAGAGTATGCCCTAGAGATGGCATAAAGTCAAATGTTATTCAATAAGTCGTAGGATAACATGTAAATGCCACCACTATTGACGAATTCAGTAGCGACGCTACTCGCACTTGTAATTATAAAGTTAGTTTGTACAGCAATGGAAAAATCGGAATTTCATGTGTAGCGTTACTAAAACGACCCGTACTTTGGGACACTGATATATTCCCTTTGAAGGTTGGTATTATTTAAAAATGTTATGGATTCGTCAATAGTGCTCCTACATATCTATAGCATCCTACGAACCACACGAGTGGTGTGTTATATATATGTTTGAAATTAATTTAGTCGGGCATGGTTTGTTTGCCCATTGTCCCATATGTTTATATCAAGATTATGAAGGAAATTCCTGCCATCGAATTTTTTCTTATCGATTGTGCCAGCCAGAGTAAATGCATTAGTTTGCTCGTGACTAGAAAAAAATTGATAGCTTTTCTTGAAAACTTCAAAATTATTTAGAATTTTGAATGTTGTTTATGTTATTTAAAACTTTTTCATAATAAAGTATCTGGGTTGGGATGAAAAAGTAATTAAGCAGAACTACCGAAAAAGGGACCATAAGTAAGGCGGTTTTTATAAACTTCGTTATAGTCAGTTATCTACAGCGCTGCCATATCATACAACAATACGACGATATGTAACAATTACAATTTATACGATCTATGTAATATATATGATAAGAGAATTAATTGAGGTGCCCCTCCTACAAAAGAAAATAGTTTCAAGTATTTTTTGAATTCATTGGAATAGAAGAATAGAAATTATTTATGGATAAAATGCACTATTGAAATTATTGCAGACGAATAGAGTTATTGAAGCATTCTTCAGCTTTGTCAGTCTAACCGCCCATGGATAGAAATATTTAATTTTTTGTGCTATACCGAACTTGTTCCTTAATTGCTTTAAAGTGTAATGCGCAGAAAATTTACAGAAAGTAGTGGATGAAGAGATACTTAATTCTATTCATTCTACTTAACAATTTTTTGTCGGTGTACTAAACAAGTCATAATGATGATTAAATTTTTTTCGTTTCTCAAAATTGACGAAATCTTATCGGTCACTAACACCGTTTTCTTTTTACTTAAATTAGATTTTTTTATTTAAATGTTCAGGCGCTGCTCTTTTACTTAAAATTTTAAAAAGTTTTACAAGAGTCACAAATTTCGTTCAATCTTCCATATCTAATGAATGTAAATTTAGATAGAGATGTTGAGTACAAAATATACATTAGAAGCTTTACATAATCTTTTCTATGTCGTTTCAATTGCTTTTTGTTGTCGATATGTGCGTGAATATTGCGGGGAAATAGTAGAAGTAAGAAATTAGGAAGTTGCTTAAAAGCAAGCATTCCTTTAAAAGATTATTTTCTACTTTAAAGTTTTATTCGTTTTCATACGCGCCCAGTCTAGTTTAGTTCATTCATTCATTCATTCATTTAATTACTACATTTGGTTTGTGTTTTATACCCCCAACCACAGGGTACTTAACCTTGTTTGTCGTTCTGTGGTTTCATTTTGTTACGACTTTTGTTATCTCTTATGTTTTGCTAATGTTATCATTATTCAAGTTATTTTTGTTGTTATTATTATTATTATTAATGTTTTTGTTGTTAGTTTCGTTATTGTTTTTATTGCTGCTTTTGTTGTTGTCACTGTGTCTCTTGTTACTATTGTTGTTGTTGCATTTTCTAATGTTAGTGTTATTGTTGCTGTTGTTTTGGTTTTATTGGTCGTTTTTTTTTTTATTTATTTCGCTTATATTTGTTATTTGGTATTTTATGTCATGTTAGATATTGTTATTGCTATTTCAATTGCTGTTGCCGATGTTGCTAGCGTTATTTTTGTTGTTGTTCTAGCTGTCATGTTGATGTGGATGCGGTTTGTGAATTTGCATTTTCTTTCTCTCATTTCTTTTCTATTTTTTATTCATTTTTTTCAATAAGTACTTTTGTATGTATGTATATATATGCATACACTCACATGCCTGCGTTTGTCTGCGTGTAAGCAACACTGTCAGCAGCTATGAACGATTTTACAGTTTTATTTTAATGTGCATGTTCAAGCCGAGTTTATGCTTCAGAGCGCATTTTAAGAGTTTTGAGGAATTAAAAGTTCGCATTGTGCGCTTATAACCAACACATATATACAAATGAACATTTCTATAGTCTCAGTCAGCTAATACCAAATAAACACCATTAAATAAGTTGTCTTTTCTCTCTCTATGTCTTTTTCTTATGGGTCGTACATGTGCATGCTGTTGTTAATGGTGTCGTGTATTGCTGTTGTGTATATATATATGTGTGTACATATATATATATATATATATATATATATATATATATATATATATATATATATATATATATATATATATATATATATATATATATATATACGTATATATACGTGTGTGTGTGTGCGACGTGTGCATTTTAGCTTGTCTGCATATAGCATTTGTAATAGTTATTGTTGTTATTTATATTTGTTGTTGTTTTTGTTGTTGTTGTTGTTCTTGTTGTTGTTATTATTATTATTAGCTACTTAATTCAATTTGTTCGTATTGTTATTGTTTTTGTTGTGAAGACTGATGTATGCTCATGTTATGACAACAATTATTGTAAATGTCACAAATTGCCAGTGCAATTAGTACTATTTGCATTTGTATGCTTGTGTGCACGAATATGCGTATGTCTCACTGTGTGCCGGTATGCATTCAGCATACATTATGCGCCACAACTATTATTTCTTTATTGGTATTGTTCTCTATTATTACTTATTACTATTATTACTTTATATACTACAACAATTGCCACTGTGCCATTATTAGTATTGTTGTATAAGGTAATAAGCTTTTATTTCTATGGTTGTAAAAAGTCAGAAATTTGAATCTTCATTGAGTTTTACAATAAATGCTTGAGAAAAGCAATGATTTTTGTATATACACACACGTGGACTCATTCATAAACTTTTGTGTTCAAACAATGTAATCGAAAGAAAAAAAAACGAAAACAACTTTGTTTTATATCCACTATTAGATTCCGTTGTAAATTGAAAATTTTTTTTTATCGTTTATAGATGATTAATTATACTTTTAACAAATGATGTGTGAATTAAAGATTAACAGCCGTATTCTGGCGTTGTGATCGGTCTTTGGCCATAGCAATCGTATAGCGCGCTAGTTAAGAGTCGAGCATGCCAAGTCGTTGCTCGCGAGTGCCAAATCTTAGTGTCGTTTGAAAATGCTTGCCAATAACTACAGCGAGTGTTCACTCGCGGAAGACATAACACTTATCCATTGGGCACACATTCTTTAGGCTTCGGCCAGTCCTCTAATTCTTTTTTTCTTTCCCCGCTTCTTTTATGTGTACATAACTTGTAATAATATATTTCTAATATACAAACGAGAGGATCTCTCATTCGTAATTACAGAGAAAGATATCGTGGAAGAATTTATAGTCAGGATTTCCTGATGATTTGATCTTAATCTGATAACAGGGTGTAGAAAAAATTTGAAAACAAAATTAGTTCCCTAGAGTTAGTTATATTAAATCGATTACGTTATATAGGTTTAGCATAATATTACACACTTTAAGGTATATTTAAAGCTTACTACCACACAAAGGTGCCACCAGTATGCAGAGTGGAATGTTTTAAAAATTGCTTTAATACTGAAATTACTCCGTACTTTGATCGCAGAGAGTTGGAGCTTATACGAATTAGATGGACGGACCTCGACTTTTAAGTAAGCCATAGACAGCTTAAGTTTGCTTCCAGTGCCGGCCACCTTTTTTTGATGGTTCTGAGTGGCCACCATTCATTTCCGGAATCAGAAACGGGCTCAGATATCATTTTTAGGTCGGTTCGATAATTGTAAGGATACTTGATGGAATTTCATTGTGATTCCGACTTAAGTGACCAGTGACTTGTGACCAGTTCATAATTACTTCACGTGAATTTACATTGCAATTAAGTACTTTCTATAAAAAAGCCAGAACCTGAGACTTTGACCTATAAAAAAGTCTGAAGAAAAAATCATTATGATATATTTTCGATCTTATATCTTGAGCATTGTTCGACTTCATCACACATACACACATAAAAAGCCAACAGAGCAATGTTAGTTAAATGTTTATAAGAAGATAGTAATATCGCCCTTCGCTTTATAACAGGCGTCTGCACTTACCCCTATAATATATTTATTTAAAGGTTTAGTCAGCTTGACGCAAAAATTTATTATGATAAGTTCAAGCAAACCGTTTATAATTCTCGGATCAATTTCGCGCAAATTGATTGTAAAAATATTCGTCGTCTGCTTATAAGAAACATTGAAACGACTTTTTCCAAAACGATTTTATAGATTTCCCAATCTATATTGTTCCTAGTATTCCCAGGGCCGAAACAAAAAAGATTATCATGGCTTCAAACTCTCCACTAGCGATTGCTTGTTAAGATTTACAAAGATTTCATGCATTCCATTCACTGCCATTAACTATTAAGCGGCATAGGTTTCCCGTAACACTGGTTTCGACCTCAACATACGTTGACGTTTCTAAAATGAACTGAAAAATGCTGTCTTCTCAATTACCTCATTACCACCACCTGTCGCGTATACCGCGGTTCCAGTACACCCTAAAAGTCATTTGCATGTCAAGATCAGTTTTCTAAATTATTATATTAAAGTCTGAAATTTATTCGTTGCTATAACGATTTTATGCTATGTAATAATGTTTTCAGCACTGTTTGAAACGTGCACCTCTAACGGTGCACTTGATGATTAGTTGTTAATGAATATTTCACTCTTAGTTTTAATATATAGAAAATAAAAATTAAATGAACTTTTTGTGTGTATTGTATGGCGCGGTTTGTCGTTTGAATATTTGTGATTATGAAAACTATGTACATTTTCTTATAAAAAAAGATATATTTACTCGAAGTTATAAAATTTGTATTTCATGTGGCGTATAAAATCTTTTAAAATGTAGTACTTTTTTGGAACTGCTAGTGCTTTAAGACTTTAGTATTAGAATTTATTTTCTGGTTAAATTTATAATAATAAGAAGTAAAAGTAAAGCGATATTACGCTTAAAACTGAAGTTTAACAATATCGTTAGATGCGCCTTTGGTTAGATGAGTTTCGTCGTGTGTTGAAATACACAAGTCTTTTCTTTATTAGGAAATTTACATTGAGATAGCAATTGCAACTTTGTTCAATAAATTGCAATCCAAGCGTTACTTCATCGAAGGCCAGACACCAGGAAGCACCAGTTTTCAAGTTTAAAGGCACATCATAGATAATCCTTAGTAATCCTTACGTTCATGGAGATAAGCAGCCGTATTCGGCATTGTGACCAGTCGCTAATAACAGAAAACTATGTGCTTATGTGTGTTATAGGTTTTATGATTTTGTGCCAAAGTTATGATAAGACTTATGGAACAAAATTGTTAAGTCATGCAAAACACAAACGGAAAATGCCATGTGAGGTGTAATGTCTCTGTTATGTTACTTAGATTACAACTGGAAGCGTCACCTGAAACTAAACGTCTGCTTACTTTCTTTAATTCTTTCACTGTACTTTTTCTTTCTAATTGTATTTTAATTAAATAATTTTCTTTCGGAAATAAAATGAAATAAAAAGGAAAATAATAACAACGAATAAATCAAAAATCATAAATGAATAAATGAGTCGCTTTTGAAAATAGGGCAAATTCATGTCTTGTCATTACGGGATATTTTACAAGGTTTGCATTTGAATAAATTGCACTTATATTTTAGATCAAAGAAATAAATTTCATGACTAAAAAATGTAGGATGAACACTAACAACCACGACTGTCGGTTCTTCTTTTTATTAAAATGTAAACTAGATTGTTAGTCTTGTCGCTTTAATAAATTTAAATATTTTATTAATATGATACGGCCTAAGTACTTTCAAACTGTTCATTGGGTTAGACGCTTTGAAAATGAGTTTTCGAATATTGGAAAGTTTTTAATATTCGCAGAGTATATGTTTAATCGTAAGATCCTGCCCACAATATCAATTTAGAGAAGTAGATTTCCCAAGGATCCATTGGTGTGTTGTGAAAAACAAGACAGAGTTCAATATCTTGACAATTGACATCTACGATCAATCAGTATGTCACCGATCTGTATAAATTGTACCCTCATTTATATTTCTATTTTGGCCAGTTCACATATCCCACTGAACTTTAATTTGTTTTTAGGTTGTCATCTTCTACGCTTGAATTTCATTTTGTTCTGTCAGGTTCTATTGCTCTTGGATATTACAAGAAGCTTTAATTTTCACACCAAGCATATCGCATTTTTTTGGAAGATGTTTTTCGTGGATGCTGGAAATGCAAACTGAATCTAGAATCTATTGTTTGGTGTGTATTGATCCACATAAAAACAATATATTTTTCTTATTCTCAGTTTGGACTTTAAATATGCAATATTTTCGTTTTAGACTGATTGCCATCCAAAATAAGAAAAACTTTGAATGTGTTGCTTTATATCATTTACGAAATTTTCAGTGGCTTTCTGGGCCTACCAAGAGAGCCCACGTTTCTTTGAGGTGTTTGCCTTTGCTAAACATGTCTTCGCTAAGTTACGATTCATCACGATGTGAAAAAACAATAAAATTAGTGTTATAATTAAAAATTATTAGGGAGCAAACCTTTAATTATGGTCAGAGTTCCGAAAAACGAAGTTATTGCTACTAATTGTATATTTATTGTTATTATTATTATTATTATTATTATTATTATTATTATTATTATTATGATTATTGTTATTATTATTATTATTATTATTTGATTGATTTTGAGTCATCTGTGTATAAAAGATTCCAACCGTTACTCTCTAGTACTTGGGTTTTTTCAGCTATTAGATTCCTGAAGACGTAATTTGGAGTATCTTCTTTCTTGTGCATAGACAGCGAAATGTCAAAAGAGCAGTCTTTCAAAATCTATGGAAGCTTAACACCAAAATAGCGGAAAATTTTTAAGGGAATGTTCAATGCCTTTGTGACGTACAAACAATAGTCAATTGCAGATGGTGACTTTCGAATTTTCTTGGCTATAAAAATCTTTCTCATATCTTCACCGAGAAGAGATTTGTTTGAATTAAGAAGCTTGGGGACTGTTTTAGCTTTCAACTCATAAAGTCTATTTTCTAACGCTAGGAGACCAGTATCAATTATAACGTTATCTAGGGGCGTCGTCCGAAAAGCATAGCAACTTGCTCCAAGGGCTTGGTGATAGACCAGTTTAAGAATGTTGATATTAGATTTGCAGCTATTGCCATAAATTATCAAAGCATAATCGATGTTGCTTAAAACAAGCATTTTGGTAAGATAAGCAGTAGTGTTAATGTGCACATGGCTTTTCCAAGGAAGGAATAGAGTTTTTTAACCGAAGACACTGTGTTTTCCAACGTTATTTGTTGGAAAACGTGAGCCCGAGAATATGGAGCGTCTGCACGTTTAGTACTGGTATGGCATTAATATGCATCAGTAGATGTCCTGCATCACATATCTGCTTTCGGCAAATGTGCATTTTTTTGATTTTTGTATAGAAATTTGCGGTAACCGATAGCGATCAAGGCTCATAATAATCCTTCCTGTAGAAAAGCGAGTTTTCCCGTCGTCATTTAATTTAGTGAATTTATAGACTTCAGTCACTTCTTGATTGCCTATTTCGCGGACTGTTTCATCTTCCGGCACATGTTTAAGCACGGGGCATAAATTACGCCTTTAACTGAGTTCAGTTTGTCGGTTGTTGTTTGTTCAGTTGTTGTTTTCGGTTGCGCGCGCGTTCCCAGCGAGGACAAGTAAATTCCCATCGCGTAGAATCGAGATAGAGTCTATATATGTTGTAATGGCATCTAGGGTTTTTTTTATAGCGAAAGACTGATTTGTGAAATTGTTATTCTAGCATCAGTTAAATAAATAACAACAAATTTTTTGTCAATAAGAGTGATGGCAACACCGGAAAGTCCGAATTTCTAATTTTTTTTCTCTGCGGGAATTTATCGATTAATAGATGACATCTATTTGAGCTTTTATCTGGCGACTGCGGGGCCGTTGTGCCTTATTGTTATCTATTATTTAGTAATTTGGGAAAAAAACCACTCACTGGAAAAAGATTGGGAACTACTAATGGAAAATGTCAATTGTTTTCAATTTTTTCATTTTATTTTCTTTTTTGTTTTTTGTTTTTTTCTTTTATTATATATAGAGGAAACAAAAGCGCATACGGTGTCCGCGATAACCAGTTTTAGCAAAATAATGAAAAGACACGAGCTAAATACACAAAAACACCGAAACAATCAAAACATCGCAGTCAAAAAGGAAACACGCTCTACTCAGAAAACAAGTCGGTTTGTTTTTTTAAGGATTATATTTAGTATTACGAAGTTATTCATTATAGACAGACGCTGATGGTGGAACACTTAAGACTGCATTTTGGATGTTCGTTACTTTTGTTGTTTAATTTGAAGACTATCAAACACTTTTAAATGCTTACGGCTCAACGGCTTAAAGGTGTTGAGTTTGATCAGTCAATGGCAAAGAACAGCCTGGAGGAACAAAAAAGTTCGAATACAATGAATTGAAGGAGTTATTAGATGAACTCTTGAGTAGCTTAGAAGTTGGTGAAGCAACAGTCTCTAGTTGAAGAGTTTTGTGTGATGATCTGTGGTGGATCCGCTGCGACAATCTCACACACCAAAATGTCTTGGGTTACTCTAGGAGACCATCGACATCCACATCGAAGCGGAATATCCATGGCCATCAGGTTTCGTATGTGATTATGGTGGGATCAGCAAGGTGTCTTGTATTACAAGCTGCTAAAACCGAATGATACTGTCACTGCAGATGTCTACCGACGTCAATTGAACAAATTAAATAATGTATTGTTGCAAAAAGTAATAGCGGTTAACAGACTCATTGTCTTGCATGACAACGGTCGGACACACGTTGCAAGAGTTGCATTGTTACAGCCCGAATGGGAAGTTCTACCGCACCCGGCATATTCACCAAATATTGCGCTTTGTGATTACCACTTGTTCAGATCGATGCAGCATGGCTTGGCTGGCATGCGGTTTCGAAATGTTCAAGAAATGCGAAAATCGTTGCCTATCCAAGATCTTTCTTTTGGCACGGGGCCGGCATGTTTCCTGAAAGATGGGAAAAAGTTGTAGAAATTACGGGAAATATTTTGATTAGTTTTAGAAGGTTGCACATATACATGTACAATATAAAAATAGTTTCCACTATTTTCTACATTAGTTTACAATATTATTGGCAACACCGAGATATCATGTCGAAGGAACTTCTATTGGTTTGGAAGTGATCTACCCTCCGACCCATTTTCATACTACTTCAACTTTGCGGACCCACGTGCCGGCCAAGCCACGTGGCACCGATCTGAACAAGTGGTAATCAGGAGGTGCCATGTGTAGTGAGGACGCTACGTGTGGCAGAACTTCTCATTCGAACTGTCGAAGTGTAATAGCCCTTGCAACAAGTGGCCAAAAAGTGGCATCTATTCTTGGCAGTCAATTCTGGTCGCCACTTTTAAACTGTTGAAACCAAAATCGACAATTGGGATATGATGCAGCAACATCATCATATGCTTCCGAACGTGTTCGGTGCGCTTCCGCAGCAGATTTCTTCAAATAAACAACATAAGTAATGAATTTGGAAGAAGAAGAATTTTCAGCGCGCCATGATTACCATCGACGTATGCTAAATAAATCAATAATATTAAATGGAAGACTGTTGTTTTATGTAGAAAAAGGTCAAAACCATCGAATTTAACCGTTATGTACCCGGGTATTTCTTATTCACTTATCATTTACATCTGTAGAAGTCACTGGCCAAAATATATGTAGCTTTCTAATAAATATTGCACCAATTTTATCCAAGGGAAAAATTATCGAAATATATGCAGGTATCTAACAAACTTTTTTATAAACTTCAGTCTATGACTGCTTTTGTTTTGATACAAACAGAAGGTGTTTTAGAGAAGGTATTCAGAAATGACTACTTCGTAAAATATTTATTCTAAAAAATGTACAAAATTCTTTTTGAAACTTAAGAGGATATATTATGTCACTTTTTCAAAATTAAAAAAACTAATGGAGCATTTGCATGGAATAAAGTTGGAGCAGCATATGCTTGGAACACTTTTCGAATTAGATTACAAATATAAAATTTTCTAAAGTTGATGATTATCAAAAACTTAATCTTTGTCTTCTATCAAGTAATTTTTTTACAATTTTTATTTTCTAAAATGATAATAACTTCTTTTCCTCAGTTTGTTTGCATTGATAAAATGGCGAAATAGTAGTTTGATGGGGTAACAAGTATCATCTAAATTGCTAAATCAACTAAAGCATAAACTGAGTAAAAGTTGTTTAAATATATTTTTTATTGTTTGTTACTTACTTAGTTTTTAATTTTTATGCACATGCAATCTAATAGGGCGAGATTATGCAAAAAGTGTGTGCACCATAGTTTTATTATCGCAGTCATGTTTTTTAATTAGGCCTGACTACCTACCAAAGAGTTGCTTGAATGCGTAGCATGAAATATATGCACAACGTGAAAAATGTATATTAACTGTGTTGATCACGATATTGCAATAGATTTTTTCTTTTCATTTCTATTCGTATTTCCATTATTTCATCACTATCAGGGAATATTAAATGAATGAGTGAAATTAATAATGCCAAGCATGAAATACGAATAATGTATTTATCCTTACTACTATGTGTTGCATTTTTTTTATTCTTCATGTTTTTTTTGCAGGCGAATTTTAAAATCTTGGCTGATCGAATGCATGTTTCCCCATGCTCATAACAAAAACTTTGCTAGGTTTGCCAAAGACTTATAATACACGTCAGCGGATTAACACATCAAAAACAAACTGAATTTATTCTTAAGAAGCATGAATAGCAAAATCGACTTAGTTAGGCATCCTGTTCATTTGTTGATTGAAATCACGAGTGTGATCTTAACATTTTGCCAGTGATCATATCTAAGCTTACAGTCAGTCATTTCACTTCGATCAGATTGCTTTCGAAAACCAGTCAAAACTGATCCACCAGTTCATCTGTATTGTTGTTAGAAATTATATATATCTCTTCTCTCTGTTTCCTTTTTTTCTTTTGGATCGCGTAATAACGAGGGAAGATAACAAAAATTTATTGTCTTTTCTATTTTGTGAATATCTCATAGCACTATTACAAACATTAGTTAATAGCTAAAGCGGTTGCTGGCTTCTTACGTCAATTATTGTAGATACGCCGATTACATTCGAGTATGACGGGATGAATAACATAAACATAAACATTTGTCGGAGTGAAAGAATAAGTGGTGTGATTTATTATATAAGAAGACGACGAAAGAATGTAAAAAGGAAAACACACCAATATGCCGACGAAGTCGAGCAATACCTGTTAAAATTTATATTGAGCTAAAATGGATGATTTGGGGTTTCCATTATTATTAAATTCCAAAAGTAAAATTATTTCATACTGCATATACCTGCTGCATTGTCAGTTAAACGTCTCGAGAATATTTTCTTCGTCCAAATATTCACCATCTGGCCTTTTTTCGTACGCTTCCAGTGCTCTTTCTTTTCTCAATATGTCCAATCGCTCAGGAGATGTCCGATATTCGTGAAGGTCAGAAAGAGAGACAGGAGGCAGCCTAGTAAGTATCTGCCCAATCGGCAAGTGTTATAAGTTTACCGACCAAGCGCTCACTATAGCTGCAACCAAAGTAAACCCCATAGCGCTTGAGGTTTGAATGCTGCGATTCTTACCTATTTCGCTAATTCTTACAAATAATATGCAAATTCTCGCTAAATTCAACAGCGTCAAGTCTCTCAAATCACTACAAGAGCGAGACTTCGGCAAGCGCGTACAATATATGCATTCTAAATCCGATCTTTGATATGTACTTACTTTCTGTAGCTGATTTCAGGATGTGAATAGTGTTGAGTTGTTTCGAATGCGATTCTTCCAATAAAGGAAAAGTTTAAACAGTCACAATTGCAGATTGAATAAGAAGACTTCTTTAAGAGCCATTGGTGTGCTGCAATTATTCATTTTGACTTTCTCAATATGTGTTGGATATAATGTTACAGAGTTACAGAGTTAACAGAGTAATAGTGCTGCTGATAGTATTGCAGTTTTGCTTCCATAATTTTCTCTTTAATTTTCCCTTCAGTGTATTTTCAAGGTCTAACTTTTCAATGGTATCGTCCATAATTAGACGTGCGGAAACAGCAGGCTTCGCCGTTCGATCAGGTTGTTCATTTGTCAATGAACGGATATGACTTGGTGCCCAAAGCATTTTAAATTTATCACCACATGTCGAGCGATTTCGAATAGCTTTTAATACAGGCAGACTATTTGTGACAATGACTTTATGCGCAATGTTCTCTAGCGTGAATTTAGTACTTTTAGAAATTTATTATCTTTACGTTTTACGAGGATTCGAGGTTGTAGAGACGGACGCACGTGTGATTGCTGAGCTAGCTAGTTCGGGAGATATGGAAGGATTTTATATTTTTGTCGCTCGGATACTCCGCAGAGCGTAACAATTAAAGGAAATACCCCTTATAAATACAAACGGACGGACGATACCCATTTACCGAATGGGCAGATCATAACCTCTTGGCCAGTCTGTACCCTACCCTAACTATGGTCTCTCCGGCCCATGATTTGCAATGCTCGACTCTGAAGTTCGGTCCGATGGCCCTCTAACCTGCTTTCCTCTCACACACACACACACTACACACACTTTTCTTTCCCTGTTAATTCATATCAGTTACAATAGGAAAACCAATATCAATGTTTCTATAATATATTAATTAAAGAAAAATGGATTAAATAATTTGTAAGTAGACATGTATGATTATATATAAGTAATAGTATAGCATATGTATATATACGTTATGTACTAAACAATACATATATGTATATATACATGTTATATATTTTATGTATATGTTATCTACGATACACATTATATGTTACATATGTTATACATATAAATATGTTATATACATAAAATAAATGAAGTTGATGACGTAAATTCTCAGTACTTAACAAAGTTGATGCTGCTTAATAAATTGTGATAAGCAAAATATTTCTAATTATTGTCATGCCCGATTCCTATATACTTCCCTTTACAAATATACGCAATAGGTGGGTTTGTTAAAAATTATTTCATTTACGACAGACAGCTTGTTACTGTTCACTCTATATAACATTAAAAATTTTCTTGATATTTAGCGGACATTTTCATATGAGTAAAGCTTGTTTATTTATATCAATATTTCTTTTTAAGCGTAAATTTATCTATCGGCGTTTGGATGGTAGCAAAAGGTCAACAAAATCCTTAACGTAAATTTTTATTCATTTCTTAACTTCGGCCTTATTATCCGCTTGCAAAATGGAATCGTTTTCCAATGTTAGATCAAATTTATATCGAAATTTTCTTTTCTCTCCTCTATATTTCCTATTTACTACCACATAACCCATTGAATTGAATAACAAATCGTTAAAAATTTTTATATAGGCACGTATTAAAATAAAAACAAAAATTAAAATTAAATTAATTAAAAGCAGTCTATAAACTTTTATAAAAAAAATATTAACATTTGTCGCAATTTTACTTAATTTCTCAAGACATTTTTTTGAAGTTTTCTCCCGACCAAAACCAAAATCTTTTCTTTTCTTCTTTCCACAAACGTTACCTCAGCATCAATCATCTCTCCACGCGCGAGATTAACAACTCGGCCATCTATAGGGTTGTTTTTGTACCAATTATTATAAAAATATAAAGCCGGTGTTACAAGTTGTAGGGCTGTTATCTAGCACCCATTTGATTGCTCCTGTCTTCATTCTCATTATTTGTATGGAACAATAAAACTTTTGCGAACACGTCGCCTATTAGACTATTATTATTATAACCAGAAAATAAATTCTAAGACTAAAGTCTTAAAACACAACATCTAAGTCTTTCGGCTTTATTTTTTTTATTAATATTATTATTATTATTATTATTATTAAAAACTCTGCCGCATTTGAGATTTGAACCCACGACCATTGAATTGCTAGTCGAGACTCTCTCCTACTCGGCCACTCAGGCAGATATTAGACTACTAGATTGTCTCATCTATTCAAATACCAGAAGTAAAATTTTCTGTCTTCTGATATTTTCAATTCCGTAAAGTCTCCTACAAAAGAAGATGTTAAAAAATAGGTTGCTCTATTAAATTTTTAAACCTAAGAATTTTATGAGCATAGGGATGTAAGAGCTATAGAAATTTCAAATAGTTTTCTTCAGATTCCTAGCAATATTGACATTTGTGTTCAGTATTGTTTGCCAAATTATCATGGAAAAATATACACTGCACACTGTATAGAAATGCTTTAATTGTGTTGCAAAAGTAATATATTTATTCGGGCTACTTAACGCACGTAAATATGAACAGTTATGGTCAACATAATCGGCCGTACAGAGCTTAATATTTATAACGTAATTGAAACATTTTCGTCAAATGAATCCGCTGTGAAATAAATCCACCTTTACGTGGAAAAGTCGTTAAATATTGATGGTCCAGATAAGAAATTTTAAAAAAATCCAGAATCTTTCATTTACATGAAATCACTCTTAAATAAAAATGACATGAGCCAATGTCTATAATAAAATCGATTCAATGTGTTTTACCGTTTCATGTTTTTTCCAAAAAAAAATTGTTTCTAAGTTCTCATTAATCATACCGTATATGGAATCTTTATAATTTTACACTCCAATATAATGGTACGCTAGCATGGTTTGCGAGATTTTGAGCAAAAAATTTTAATCGTGAAAACAATATAATTCGCATACGTCTGACCGTCTCCCGCAAAAGCAACCAAGGAAGTAATTTTCAGCTTAGCCTGAGAAGTTTTACCGCCCGATACATATTCTCCAGAACTGGCTGCTTCCGATTACTGGTTTTTCAGATCGTTCAGAGAGGTTGAAGGTGCACGAAAATCGGTCGGTGGCTATTTCATCTTCAAGCCGGCAAGTTTCTACTCCGAGGGAATCCATTAGCTACACGATAAATGGCAGAAAACCAAACATAACGATGGTATATATTTTGATTATAACAAGCGTAGTGTTGTTTGCCTTTCCTAAATTTTACGTTATAAATTCAGCTCCTTTTGAAATTAAGTTCGTAACGAATTGTGATTTTTAGGATAGTATAGGTTTTATTTACACTTCTTAGGAGATCTGTTTACAAATGTTTCCAGGAACTTATATTTACAACATCCTAATTCTTGTTCTGATCTTGTCAGTTCTTATATTGCAACTCAACTCTCTTGACTCGATTTACTTTGCCTTCTGCAAAAATGTTGGTTATGTACTCTTTAAGAAGCATGTTACCATTACCTAAATTCATGGTGACATCTTTGTGTTAATCTTCTTTTCCGCTAAATTTCTGCTAATTGTTGTTAATCTTTTCGCGAGTCACCAGCTGTGTGAGCCACGTAAAGCGTCTTGATTGTATCTTTGGGGGTTTCTTTCTTTGAAATTTTGTTTCGTTGAAAATCGACTAATTTTCATAAAGACTCAAATCACCAAATATGGAATTTTCGTAAAAATTTTTTATATAAATTAAATTTTATCGAAAAACGGAATGAATCGTTTACATACCCATTATATGTACAATATGGCCATTTTTATTTAATAACTTATCTGTGCAGGTGATAAAGATTAAGAATTATAGTCCATTATAGTCCAGAATTAAGTCCATTCCAACTAATTCATTTTCCCAGAAAATAAATTGCCTGGAGAGGGAAAACCCAAGAGCACATTGACCGCACCTCATGCAGCTGTCGGCCGAGGAAAAAGACTAGCGGAAAAGGAGATTAACGGATTAAAAATGAAGCCATGAACATAAGTAATAGTAATATGCTTGTAAAAATGTATATACACAGAATATTTGCAAAAGACAGTCTCAGTCGTACAAAAACATTTGCGTCGAAAAGAATATTAGAGTTTAGAAGTCGAGAATATTGCCAAAGTAAAATGTAAATAATCCTACCCTTAGAGAGTAGAGAGAATAAAAGGTCTTGAAGTGAAAACGCGCAAGTATATTTCTCTTAAAAAGAATGTCCACAATCTAGTGATACGAACCGCATCTGAGAAAAGCGAATTTCGTAACAATAGTTTGCTGATGTTGCGTTCAGCATATCCGCCAATCTGACGTGTGACGTGTGACGTGTAGTTGCAGTGGTGCAAGCCGCTCGGATGGCCTCCGTATACCAGCATAATCCATTAATCATGTCGGCAAATGCATTTTTTCGAGCAGTTAGTAATCACCCGACGTTAAATGGTCCAAATACGGCCAGTAATTGGTGACTGAACTGCAAGGTCTGGTTGTATAAATCATATAAAAGTCTGTCTTTTCCTATGCAATTCGTTTGGAAAAAAATGTGAATAGACCTTTTCGAAGGCAAACTCATTGGTCAAAATGTGAAAAAGCGATGTTTATAAGATATTTGTTTCAGTTTTCACTAGTTGCAATGAAGATTTCCGCTCATCTTTATATTTACGCACATTTCATTGCATCTTCTGCATCATTTACATTTTTCCTACAATTCTTAAGTAAACTTGTTTCACCCATTACTTGAAGGGCGTCGCTAAAAGTTGGCTTTTTTTGATTCCCCGATGCCACGATTATACTCTCATTTACATTGCTATAGCTCGGCTTCTATACGTTCGTCAAGAGTGTATCTTTCGAAATCAAGCAGTTCTTAAACGGTGGCGCTATTGAGAAAATTCAGTACGCATTAGAAAGCCCTTTTTCCTTGCAATTGCTCCAAGGAAATTTATATAACTCTTTCTATTTTGATATTATTCTCTGACTTATATTGTTTTTATATATGGTATAATCGTTATAATATGGTATAATCGTTGCATATATATATAATATGTTAGCAATAATGTGCGTGCATTTATGTAATTTCATAAAGCAGCAACGCAGTGAAAAAAAGCTTATAAATATGCACGAGTATGCATATTTAATAAAAATTGAAGAAAAAAACTTAATTGAAGAATTTCACAGTGCAGTTGCAGATGGGAATAAAAATACTTAGATAGATGGATGGACAGTTAGTTGCATGAAGAAAAAACTAAGAAAAAAAATAAATAAATAAAATAAAAACAAGTGCAAACGTGCAAATCATACTGACCTTTAAAACGAATCGTGAGCACCCATTTTGCTAGATAATGTTAAAACATTTCTTTACTTGTAATCCACAGCTTAGTGCAGCCAAATCTGGTTTATCCAAGTGAGGTTTATCCGTGAATAAATATTGTTGTCGGAGATATTTTACCCTATGAAAGGCTAGTTTTCCATTGTCTCCAAAAAGTTTCTTTCTATAATGCGAAGAGAAGAAAGAATCGCAATGACTCTTAATTTAGTTCTAGTAAATATTGTTAAACAAACCATGTGAACAAATTAGGATACATGGCATATCCTAACGATAAAACCTGACTTGCATGCTTGTATACGAATTGAATGAATTCATTTTAGAAAGTAAACCGACAAATGAATAATAAAATAGAATGAAAACTTATATTTTCAATGTTTTTTTTTTTAAATTTTTCCTAGATTTTCAGTTTGTTTATTGCTATTGTAAATGTAAAGTTTAAGGTAAACGCATCAGCGTTCTCTTATATGCTCCATATATATAATAAATGAATTATAGAATGTCTGCAAAATGCAAATGTGCATAATTAAATCTTTTCATTATATCTTCATGATAGCAGAAAGAAAACATGCGTGAGCGCGCTTAACCATACACAACAAAAAAAAAAAGAAGTAAATAGAACAACTGAAAACTGCGAAACAAATTTTATTCAACTTAAGACGAATCTTTCGGTATCAATCACTTTAGTTGATCACTTCTTGCTGCATCGTTTTATGAGTTTTCACAAGGAAAAAGAACAATATCCTGAAGTCATATCATAAAATTAAGGTTTAATTTGTCACAAGGGACGTTATAGCGATCATTAACTATAATAAATAAAAGCTGCTGACAACAATTGTGTAAAATCGTAAGCATATTGCGAGCATTTTCAAACTAAATTTACCGGTTCCTTTAAAATCCTTGATTTTTTTTTAATATTTCGATATTATGCGCACTACCGAGAGATAAGGACAATTCGTTATGCCCAGAAATTAGGGTCAGAGAATCCATAAACAGAAGATTGCGATTTTATTAATTTTATACTTCGGCCAGTTATGAGCATTAAACGCCGTTATAAATGTCTCAGTTCCTAAATTAAGTCCAATTTCTCAATTTTTTTCAAAATTTTTAATATCAGGGCACTTGATTAACTTCTGACTGTATGCATTCAAAGCAAATTTCTCTGATAGTAAGTAGTAACAAATGAAGTAAAAAAATGTTTATAATCATTGAATATTAAATAATTTATTTCAGAAGAAAATTCATAATGAAATGTAACCAGTAATAAAAATTGAATTAAAACACTTTGTAACAAAGCAATTAACAACTAAATCTATGTGAAAGTCGCCTCCTATCGCGGCACGGTATAATAAAATGTAAATGGAAAACTTTATCGTTTTTATCTACTTTTGATAGCCTGTGTTGCTAGTGCTCAATGTTTTTTTTTTTTTTTAGTCTGAGAATTTATTTCATTAGCCTAAAATTATCGTAATAATAATAATAATAGCTCCCTTCGATTTGATGAAGTTAATTGATTTGGCAATTGAAGCATTTACATGTCTTTCATCAGCGTGAGCTTAACTCATAACCATCTGCCTATCACTGTTTGAAATTGTAACCGCAGCAAAAATTGAGATAAAAATGCAAAGCTTGATGTTGTCGTTGGTCATGAGCCAACTTTGCAATATAGGATGACTAGCCTATAAACACATTCGCAATAATCAATTAAGTTGCAACTTCTAGCAAATATGGTCTAAAATTGCGCACAAATTTTTTTGAGCGTTGAGAACAAAAACCATTCCAACTCATCAACTAACACGTCGAACATTAATAAAATTTTTTTTGATTTTTGTAAAAGGCCTGATATGATAGCTGTCAAATGCTCTCCTCAAATCCAAAATCACTTTTAGTGAGGCAGAGTAGCGTAAGTTCTAGTGAAACAAAAAGATCAGTACCAAATAGTAACAAGTAAAAACCCTCTGCTTGTATTAATATAACGACTTTCCAAAAAGTGGTCCAATCAGGACTATTTCCAACAGCGTTCACCCTCGCAGCAAAACGCATCAGTGTGTCAAATTTCGGTCTATAGCTTGACCACAAGAAAACAAGATTAACAGGCGGCCAGATAAGCTTAAACAGAATCAGAAATGTGATATTGAATCGATCGATATAACAAAAAACTATAATGTAGTATACGCTCGTACCACATGTCGTGTAAGATAGAATAATCAACTACATCCGTCCTAAGGGGTTTTACTTAAAATGAGGTAAGTGTGGCCAAACGCATGAACTAATTTTAATGATGACGAAATTTAACGTGACCACAGCGATAATATTCAGGTTAAGTTTGCTTTTCTGAATAAAATTGTTAGGTTTTGACATGGCCCAAATCGATTTCAAGGCGTTACGAAAACTTGTTAGATATAAAACACACGTT
This sequence comes from Glossina austeni, assembly GCA_000688735.1. NCBI lineage: Eukaryota > Metazoa > Arthropoda > Insecta > Diptera > Glossinidae > Glossina > Glossina austeni. The sequence goes on along the minus strand of KK502428.1, from coordinate 1,294,506 downwards.
GCCATTGTGAGTATAATCAAGGCAAAGTTTGCACACACGCATACACATACACGCACGCAGATCAGGCTATTAATTATTTCAAGGTCATAGCGGACGTATGCTTTTTTTTTTAATTCCAAGCAAAATTAATATTCACGCTCAGTATTGATTAGCATATTACCACAAAAAATCGTACAACTTCACAATGTATAGCAAATTTTAAAAATTTTTGTTATAATTAATGAATCTGTTCGGAGTATGTTTCGGTAATTGCGCGATTAACATAATGGAGTTGCAGAGTTGTAATGTTATCAGAAAATATGAAGACAAACCGCAATATCATACTGTGTGTGCGAAAAGCCAAGGTCAGTCAATGGAAATCTAGAACAATCAATTGCATACCATTCGCATGTTGCATTCGCATTTTTGTGGCTTACGTGATATATTCTTAATAAAAATTTGTAGGTCTGTAGGAGAATAGAGTTAACCAAAGACCAATGCGAAACTTCAGAAAATACTCTGTTCGCGTGAATCGGAAAAGTGAGAAAAATTAGACGTATGATTCTAAATTTTCTTGCAAAGTATTTTTTGTTTTCTGAATACATTCGTAAGCTAAAAATAAAATTCTTTAATAATAGATAAGCAAAAAAAATGTTGAGAAGAGTTTTCGTTCAAATTTGTGTTATTAATACGATCATGATTGTACATATGTAACGTATGACATACATAACATCGGGTAAGTATGTCTTGATGTTACGTAATCGGAATAATGAATCTAATATGATTCGCTTCTTCGATGATGTTGGATGTGAAAATTGCACACATCTTCTCTCTTCATAGCTATGAGTAGAATTGCAATGAAAATTTGTTACTCATGCAGAGTAATTCATGAAATGTTCATAATATATATATATAAATAATAAATGAATAATTAAACTGTTGGAAAAAAATTGTGCATCTATGAATGGCGAATGGACTGACGGACGGGTAGAAGGACGTAGAGCAAAGCAAATGGACCCAACAACATACGTTTCTAACACTATAGTTTTTACCTTTTTTAACTTTGCATTGTGCTTGTATGTGTGAATATTTAAGTATACGTCTATTTATTTATATATGTATGCATGTGCATGTGCATGTAAAGGTAAAGATAGTCTGCACGCTATCATTTTTGCGCTTGTAAAATGACTGATTTATTTGACAAGTGTGTGATAGAATATCGGTGTACAAAGTGTTAAAACTCTTTATTAACTCAAGAAAAGTTATCGCATATCCTTGAGTTCTATTTTCGAATTATAAGCACAGTTATCGCATTTGTAGGTATATAATGATGTTTTCGACATAATATCTTCCTTGATACGAAAAAGCTCGCATTGTCAGTGTCGGTGCATATATACGGATACATACGTACATGCATATATATACGTATATATATATCATTATAATCAAACAATTGCAACCATAACGGAATAAATTCACATTCATTTTGAATATTATGAGTTTTACAAATGCAATGTTAATCGGATATTATCATAACGAATATCATCAAGCGATGGTTGTTGGTACTGCTCGTCTCAACTAAGAAAATCATATCAAATTAATATAACACGTTACACAACGAATTACTAAGATGATATACAGATATAGAATGACTGTTGACAAATCCATATGATATTTAGATGTTACTAACCTTGAAACGAAATGTGTGAAAATTTCATAACATTGTGACCATTAGTTTACAAGCTCCTATCGTTTAAATGACACTACACAAAATTCAGATTTTTCCCTTGTTTTACAAAAACGCAACTAACGTCACTAAACCGTATGCATTCTTGAGTGGCGTGTTAATTTAAGAGTGATTGATTTCTTTTATCAGCAAGTGAGAAAATTATATTCGATTGTGGCAGAATCTTTTGTACCCATCATCTGTGTCCTAAGAAAGACTAAAAAAATGAAGAGAACCTTTTATTAATATTAGGAGGGCGCGGCTGAGCTTTTCTATTTTCAGAATAAAAGTGAAAATTGTGAAATGTGAAAAAATTTATAACACACGTTATTATTAACACGTTATCCTTTAACTTCAACCAGAGGCCGGCTGTTAACGATGGAAGACAGGCTAATATGCATCTAAGTCATGCTAATCTAGATTTCTCGTGCAGCTTGAAAATTGGTATTGGTATTGTAATGTTCAAAGCATAAAATGTGTAGTATACTCGGTTAAGTTCGATAAATTTGGAAATTTTATAAAATATTCCATCTTCGATGTTATTGCAGTATTGCAATACCTGGGACGAGGTGTCGAATGGAGCAGTTAACATCCCTGGATATGTTGCCTGTCGAAATGATCGCCCTCGGGGACGTGGTGGGGGAGTAGGAATCCACGTTTCGCAAGACATTTAACGCGGAATTATTACGATAGATGCTCTTGATGAATAGGAATGGAATGGCGGCACCAAGTGGGAACATTGACATCTTTGAATCAATGGTTGGCGATATTTTTGAGAGACACAATAACATAATTGTTGTGGGGGACTTTAATAATGATTTATATGATCCCATAAAAGCGTTGAGAATTGGATCTTTGTGTAATCGGTTAAATATCTCTCTACGACGTAATATGCTGCCAACACATTTTCCGTTGTTCAATAATATAAAATCCCTCCTTATATTTGATCAATTTACCTTATGTACTACGAATCAATTTCAATGTCCATTTCTATCGTCCCACCATGCACTTATATGTGCTTCACCATAAGCATTTTACCTATATTGTCGAAGGTATTTGAACATATTATATTATCTCAAATCTTGCGGCAGATTGCACAGTTTCACTTACTGAATGATTGGCATTCAGTTGGCCGAGGTTGCAGTGCCTCATCTACGTTGTTAGGAATTACTGAATCCGTAACCGGAGACTTGAATGAAAGTGGAATAAGTATTCAAGTGTCATTGCACTTATCCAAGGCTTTTGATCGAGTTGATCACGGGAAGCTGTTGCAAAAACTCAATAGTAAATTCATGTGTTCAAGTACATCGTGTTCGCTCATAAAGTCCTATTTGTCTGCTAGGAGACAATTTTTGTCTTTTCAAGGTCGGCGCTTACATATATGGCAGGTGAGAGTGGCACTCAGTCAAGAGATGCATTACAAGTAATTATTCATGACACCTTAGACCGGATTGAACGTTGGATGAAAGCAAACTCTACGCTGTTGAATATCTTGAAATCAAAAATTATGAGATTTCGAACTATGCATCCACAGAGATATGAGAATTCAATTGAAAGGAGGGGAATTAGAATCTGTGGACAAGTTAAAAGTGTTGGGTGTTATTATCGACAGGAGACTTGATAATTGATACCACATTGATGACATCTGTTCGATAGTTCGTTTTACTTTTCGGCGGCTGCACTGCCTCAGTATGTATTTGTCCTATTGTGTAAGATATAAGGTGGCCGATGCCCTGATGATGTCACATATTGTATGGAAGTATATTCGTATACGATAGCTGGTAATGTTCATAGAATTAGGTTGCTGGCTTGTAAGATTGCTAAGTTTGTGTTTAGCGTAAGAGATTTAAATCAAAGATTTAACTTTTTACGTCTTTCAAGGGGTGCACAAATATTTGTTTCCCTGATAAGCAGCTCAGTCTTTTGTTTTCGGAAATCGTTTCTGATTACGGTTGTTCACTCCTGGAACCATCTATCCAATGTCCTACGATCATTTTGATCTAATTTTGTTGTATCCGTTGTTGACATTGGACCTTGGTGCCCGTTTCTGGTTGTTGAACCTTCTAGATACTAAATGTTATATATTGGAGCTGCTAACAAAACAGTAGTGTTATAAGTGGTATTATATAGATTCAGATTTGCTATATATATATATGTTTTGTTGAATATGTTTAATTGTAATATGTATTTTTTATATTAATAAATAAAAAAAATGTTGTGTGCAGTTATAGACGAGCACACTCAAAATTACCGAACCATTTGGAATTTTTCTTTATTTATTTCGTTTTTATTCATTAATTTATTTCCTTACTTTATTTTAGGATTTTTAATATGAAGAATAATAGCCATATGCAAACATTGAATAGCTTTCGCTATAATTTCGGTACTAATCATCATTAAATCATGTCCAACTCTAAGAGAGAAAGTATCGTAAGTAAGTGCATTATTAAGCATAATTGCCTGAAATTGAAAAAGAAAGAGAAAAGAGAGAGATCAGGAGAGAGAGAAAGAGGGATTCTTCACCTATACAATAACAAGCGCCCCCATTAAAAGAGACTATTTAGAACGTACGTGTTATACCTTTGATTATATATTCCACTTTCTTTTCAAAGAGAATCAATACCACAACAGAATTGCCACTTTTACTAGTAAGAGAAAGGCTAAGAATTCTTTAAACATGATAAAAAATATTATATATTAGGGTAACCCATAAGTAATCAATTATTTTCGCAAGATACCATTCCTCATTAGCCCTGCGGCAATCAGTCAAGTGTAAGCATACTTTCTTTTGGTGTTATTCTTCAACCAGTTTGTTAGTAATTTATTCCACACAATATACATTTTTTTTGTAGCCCTGCAATAAAGTGGCGGACTTGGTACCTTCTGAAAGCCACATTCGTAATTGTGTACTTTTCCATTTTAACGCCGGTTTAAGTGCCACGGAAACAACAAGTAAAATTTGCGACAAATATGAAGATGTGTTGAAGGCCAGCAAGTGTCAACGTTGGCTCAGAAGATTTGCTGCAAGTGATTATGACCTGATATGAGATAAGCATCGAACTGGACGCCCAGGTCAATTCGATAACGACGCCTTAAAATCTCTAGTGGAGTCCGATCCAAGGTTAACTATACAGGAACTATCAAGAAGCTTTGGGTCTACCGGGTCCACCGTACAAAGGCATTTAAAAGAAATTGGCAAAGTACATAGACAAGGTAAATGGATTCCACACCTTTTTTCTGAGGGCAATAAAGATTTTCGGCGAACAATTTGTAATTCCATGCTCACCAGACTAAGGAGAGACCCATTTTTGTCTGGTATCGTAACTGGAGATGAAAAATGGATCCTTTATGATAACATAAAGCGATCGAAACAATGGTTGTCTGCAAACGGGAGATCTCTTCCAACCCCTAAACCAACCCTATCCCTGAGGAAGGTGTTATTGTGTAGTTGGTGGGATTGTTCCGGTATAGTGCATTACGAATTATTGAAACCTGGGGAGACAGTTACTGCTGACCTGTATTGTCAACAATTACAACGGTTACAGTCCGCACTCATAGAAAAAAGACCAGCTTTGGTAAAAAGAAAAAGTGTGATACACCAACGAGATAATGCCCGTCCTCATGCAGCGAAGATTACTCAAGAGATAATTAAGCAGTTAGGTTAGGAACTTCTACCTCACCCTCCATACTCTCGAGACCTAGCACCGTCGGACTACCATTTGTTCAGGTCGCCGGAGCATTCGTTACGAAATAAAAATTTTAGTTTCTTATCCGATGTCCAAACATACCTTGAGTTATATTTTAAGTCACGTCCACCCCACTTTTTCAAGAGGGGGGTTGAACTTTTGCAGGAACGATGGCATCAAGTCATCGCAAACGACGGTTATTACATAAACGATTAAAAAATAAAAATGTCATTTCAAAAAAATATTTTGTCTTTGAATGCAAAATAATTGATTACTTATGAGTCCCCCTAATATAAATAATTTATATATATTTTTCGTGTATCTATTTCCTTTGTTAACAAATTTATATCGAAAAGAATCGATTTTACCAAATTGATTAACAAAAATGAATTCATAAATTCAAGCTCAACACTTGCTGCAAAGAGTAGAATAACCTGGGAACCATAAGATATAATCTTAGACTCAAGCACCTTTGAATTGACTCTGTTTGTTGTTAAACGCAAAATGAATGAGTTAAAAACGTTTTGCTTTTTTAATTCGCTTATTCCCCTATTTAATTCGAACACGATCTATTCGTTAATAAATTATACATTAAATTACACACATGTATACACAAGTAGTTTTCTCCGCACAAATTTATTCAATACAGTCGACTAGAAACAACTGAATAACAAAAACGCTCAAGAAAGTTTTCATAATAAAATCACATCAGTGTGATAAAAGGTTGAAGAACTTTGAATGTCACTGTGATCAACAACCGTAGCGCCATTGGATTGCTTGCTACTTCATCTTAATTATGTGTGTAGACAAAAATTCTCTTGAAGCTTCACTGATATGGGGTTATATTCTGTCAAACGTTTCCAGAGGAAAATCGTATAAAACGCTGTTTGTAAGTGCGTATGGGCGATCATTTACATATAACTCTACTGAAGCCCAACAAATGAAAAATATTCTTCCAAAGCAAGCTCGGGTAAATTTTTTAAATAAATTAGATGATAACAATTTGCAAGCCTACAATTTAGGTGAAGTTAAATTGGGGGGGCGTCTATAAGAAAATAAGAATCGAAATCATTAGAGTGGACGATTTATGTAACGACGATCTGGAGGATTTGAGGAAACGATATACAGAAAACGCAACCGACGACGGCCGCTTTTTCCAATATGTTGCCGAAGCGTGCGAAGTTAGATTATTTTCTAGACATTAAATAAAGGAAGCAACGATAGCTACGAAAGTTAGTAAAGCAGGTTTATTATGCCATTTAGATTCGACAGGATTTGTTTTATGAAACATTTCAGATGTTAGGAACTATATATTTTATTACGCCTCCGTTGTAACGAATCATCGAGGCAAAATTACCCGGTAGTCGAAAGGATAGCCAGTACGAATGACGCGGGTTCATTTGGTAACTGGCTAATGAAATTCCACCAATTGTGCGAGAAAGAAGTAAGTTGGCCACTTTTCACAACACTTCTAATTCCAAAACCCATGTTTAAAAATCTTTGCATGCTTACTCTACTATTTTCCAAAATCTCCGGTTTAAGAGAACTACTTATTAATTATTTGAATTACTCATTGCAAAAGTTGACAAGTTTTACCGTCCTTCAAGGCATATCAAAAATTTGTCCTGGGCGAAATACCTTAAAATTTTTTATTCACACTGTGTGTATTGTAACTTTTCGCCAATAATATACATGCATTATATGGTAAACGGTAGCAAACAAAAATTTTTTTAATTTTCTATGACATTTCTGCATAATTTCTTGCTTTATGTTTGCTCGTATTTTTATTTTTGTTTAGTTTTTCTAGCGTTCAATTATCAGTTACGTTAGCAGAGGGACAAACCAAGTGTGAAGATAGCCCACCTTTTGGCAAAGACAAAAATGATGGCTATGTTCAGTCGGCTAACTTTACGCCAGTATAACTTTACAGTTAGCAGATATTTTTCATATGTTTTAAATGATTTAATAAATTTCAATGAAAATTTTTATACGAATATGAAGAAAATTTTCAAAATTAAATAAAAATTTTAAATTTTTTAATAAATATTTTATCTTTTCTATTGCAACTCTCCACATGCCACAAGACCCGTTATTTGTGTATTTTACAAGGCTGATTCTGCAGAGTATATTCCAGGCTTGTACTTCAAAATAATTTAAACTTAAATATAATATGGTTCCTATTTTGTTTTAGTATATGATTTCCTTCGTTCTTTTTACATTTATATTTGTTTAGGTGTATACTTCAATTTATTTAAATTTATTCGGTTTTACTTAATCATTCATGTTTCATATTTGTTTAATTATTCATTGTGTTTAGTTTAATATGTTTAATAGTTCAAATTCAAGGCATCTAATATTCGTTAATTTACTCGTGAACTTTGCAATTTTTTAGTTTCTATCATTTCGCAATGTTACTGACTATAAACAATAAGTTCGTTTGTCTATAAAACAATGTAAGTCGATACATTTGAAAAGTTTCATTGCTTACATCGTTTTTTAAAGTTTGTTCAATTTCAATTTTTTGCTTATATTGCATTTTGGGCATATATGCGCATTTGTGGCATACGTAGTAATTTTCGCTGGATAGTGCAAATATATTAGTATGCAAGTTGCTGCATAATTCTGCTTTGGTTTAAGTTAATTTTAGTTTTTATTATTCGCTAAAATTTATATTCTTCGCCAGATTTCAGACATAATGAAATGCTTTTGTTTTCATTCGATAATTCATTTGCCTGAGCATTTTTGTTCTTATTAGTTTCTCAGTTACATGTGATGAGAGGCAAATTGGTTTGTGGACTTGATATCAGTTCGGATGCAACATCGAAACTGATCAACATCAACGACTTGTTTTCTTGGTCTCCTCATGAGACAACACACTACCCAAAAGTACTTATTATTGGCATTATCATTATCATTATTGTTATCAACTTTCGATTAATAAATTTCGTGCAACCTTCTCCTAACTTAATTCGTTGTTTTGCAGTTCCTTGTTAATTGCTATTCTGCTGTACAAATATCTCGGATTATGTCGCGCTTCGAGTTCGCGTTGACATCCCTTCCTTCTGAGAATGAAAACACAACCAGTCAAATGGGTGCTGATTAGAAAGAATAAGAAACAGCATAATTTCATTCTGGAAAATTGACGATACATAAATTTTACACCATACAGGCGGCAATTCGCTCTAAGAAAAGTAGAGTTGGAAATGATTAAGGCAGCCCCCAGACTTTAAATGTATGAAAGGAACAAAAACTCTATATATAGTAAGTAACCCGATTAGCTGTATGGGAAAATCGAAATTTAACATTTTAAAAACGACTCCATCATGTAATATAGAATCAAAGACAGTTTTAACATTAAGTAAGATCCTAGCGCTTCATTTTTGATCATGACAATTTTCTTAAGCTGGTGTATTCTTGGATCAAATGAATCCTCACTGAGACGTGGCAGTCCAATGTCTTATCTATTGATTTCTAGTTTCTCTAGTGTACAAACAGATGTCCTTCGGAAAATTCAATCCAAAAATCATTTCAAAGCAAGAACAGAATAGCTGAGGTTCATCAAGACGACTTAGCTTAGTTTAGCTTAGCTTAGCAACACATTAATGTCGGCCGCTTTTCAACCAATAATATAGGAAGCATTGCTTTAACGATTTTTAATTATTGCAACCATGTAGCATTCGAGAAAGGTACAATCGCTAGTTCCCTTATCAGGGCTGCATATACTGTAACACTGTTCACATTTCTTCTTTTTTAACAAAATTAACTAAATTCACACTTTTTTGTTGATTTGTTTGGGAGGTCGGCCATCCCTACATGATTGAACTTAGCCAAAAATTCTCATTTTTGTCATTCTTAATCATTCTCATTATTTAATATTCACATCTTTATTTATTTTCCAATTAATTATCGATTCAATTCGGTTACTTTTCCGTAAATCAATTTTAAATAGCCGCCGCAAACATAATGATTGCCAATTTTCTTTCTTTTGTTAACGAGAAAAGAAAAACCGTTTTCGAAAACCGATTAATTACAATAATAACAATTGGAAACTATCATTAACAATAACAACAATAATGTGACAATAACAATTACAAATGTAATCACACATCTGTGACACCTTTTTCGGTATGCAACTGTATGCGCCAACTACAAGTCGGCCGCATATGATGACTTAATGATTGGAAGGCAGAAAAGAAAAGGAATCTTCAAATGGCAAAATTAAGTAATTAAAAAGGAATTCTGAATAAAATTGCGAAGGAAAGACCTACCAAAAAAAACACCTTAATAGAAGAAAAAAAAACAAAGGTTAAGGAAACTATTTTTATTATAACCAACAACGACGGGTTCTATTCATGCAATATTTCTGCTTGTACATAGCGATTACAATGTAAATTAAAAAAAAAAAAAACAAACAAAAAATGAAAAAATACCAGCTAACAACAAACGATAAACAGAAATAACTTACACCTTTTGCAAAAGTTACTGCAAGTAAAGCTACGGAAGAGAGGAAGAAAGGAAGAGCAAGTATTAAGAGCTAGACTATAGAAGGAATTTAATAAAGGAAGTGGGCTTTCTAAATTATATATATATATATATATATATTGTTCGTGCGATAATTGGAATCAGGTATTTTTTAATGAGCATTTATGTGGCGTTTTTCAGTTGCTCAGTACCGCAGTACCCTAGCTTACTTTCAGTGTAGATCTAATGCACTTTACATTGCATTCAATTATGTATGCTTTAGCGTAAGCTTGTGCTCTCCTGCTTTAAGTTTCATTATGCTTTATAAGCAACAACTGAACAACAATTTAATTGTATTTTTTTTCCTTTTTTCTGAAGCCAGTAAAGGTGGCGGTTTGTTGTGTCACCAAGTGGCAGCTTAACTACATCAACCATACAATAACATAGCCACCAAAATAGCACACGATATACAAATAAGTGGCATGACAGAATTTTTAGTATAATTGAAATTACAATTACATGTCTAACCTTTAACAAACTGTAGACAAAACTTGACGGCTGCTACAATCTTTATTAACAATAATTTCTTTAGTTAAGACATCTATGGAAACTTATACATAAAATTACAAAATAAAAAAAAAAAAACAGAAAAAAGAAAATATATTTGTTGTATGCATGTTTGGCTGCTTGAAGAGTTTAGTAGTAATCGCATTACTTGCGTTCAGATAATAGCTTTTTGGGTTAGATGAGAAAGCAACCAACCATCTAACAGGCAAAAAGTTTTGTGATGTGCGCATTTGTTTTACATGTACAGCGTAATTGCTGAAGCTTGCAGAGCCCCCTGCCATAATATTAAAAAGTAGGCGTGTTAATCTTGTGCTAAAGTTTCCACCACTTATTTACAAAAATCACATTAGCGTAAAATAAGTAATCGCATCAAATTATTACCAATGTGCGTATATATAATAATAGAATAAATTTATAAAACATATTTTATTCGGCGTGGGTCGAATCACTTAATGCTTAATGATCATATAAACCATTTTTTTTTTTTTTTTTTTTTTTTAATATATGATATCTATTGGTTTAGGACGGCTGACGGGTGAAGAGCCAGAGATGGCTCTTAATTGCTGACAAAATGATGTCTAATAGATACAGTGCCAGTCTGTATGGATGCTGAGAAGAGACTAATCACTTTAAATAACTTAATAAACAGATCCATTAAATTCAATTATGTAGAAAGAATAATTAATAATATCCATAAAAGATTATGTTGGTTCAGGTCGTTGGTCATTAAAAATTTACCTTTGGGTGTCACTCTGGTGGGTTCTCAGTTGGGAAAAGCGTAGGACTTACCGATTGAGCACACCCACTAGGTTGAGCACACCCTCCTCCCCCCCTGTTCCTGTCTCTTTCGTGGCTTCTTTCTGACTTTCATGACTTCCTTCTGGCGAGCGTGTTCCATAAATAAAAACATGAATGATTTCAAAAAAAAACAAACAAATTTATCTCTAATTACTTTTAAAGCTACATAGTATAGATTGTGAAATGGCCAATTGATTAATCGTGAAGACTGTTTTAGTTGATAATGGCAGTAGAGATTAATTGGCCGATCGGCTTGCAATCATCAAGTGTCATAAAAATTTCAGATTAAGATAGCAATTCTATATAGACTAACTGGATAGTACTTTTCAATAATTTATCAATTACTTAGAGCCTAGTACTTAGTAAATATTCTTATTCATAGTCAAAATACTGTTAGTCAAAAGTAAGGATGAAATTCAACGTGTTGACTATTCTTAGCCATAGTAAACGTGTTTATGAGCGAATCATGTCTATTTGCAAAATTGATATCTGAAATGTATATCTGTGGCGCGCTCTGTATTTCGATCACGAGTTTTGCAACCTTTCAGAGTTCCGCAAACAAGCTTTCAAGGCGGAGGAAAGAAGGAATATCATCATATGTATCCTATGTACAACGCAGTTGTACAAATATTTATATATCTAATCGGCACCTTTGTTTATAGCCACCAACAAAGGACTAGGATTGTATACATTTTTTCACAAATTATACAAATTCTGGATCAGCATCATATTGTAAACCAATTTAAGTACGTCCGTCTAATTGCCTGTCTGTGTGTGTAATATGTACGGCAAGTATTGTGCTGGACGCAAAAATGAAGCAATCGGTTTCAAATTCTCAAGACAGACTGGAAATTCTTGCAGACAGATTGATATTGAAATTGGGCCAAATCGATCAAATAAAACACCCACAGGGCAATATAAACTAAGACCAACCGTGGTTCTAAAAATAATAGAATTTTGGTTATTGCAAAAATCGGAAAAACGACTACACTTGCCCAATATAACGGATTATTGAAATTTTATTCTTATTGCCAAAACTTTTGCAGCACCTCGAAAAAAGTTTCAGAAATTCTATAAAGTCTAGACTTTATTGATCAGTATCAACTCCTGAATCGTTTTAGTCATATCCGCCAGACCGTTGGTCCGCCTATCTGTTAATTGCTTTGTTGAACGTACCCCAAAAGGGAAAGTAAAATTAAGAAATTTGGCAAAAACACTGGAAGTCATTACAAACACACTGATATTGAAGATAGGCCGAATTGATAAAAAAAAAAAAACGCCCACAATACAAAATAAATTATAAATTTTTTGCCTAACTGCGTCGGACACACGTTAAGTATCGTCATTTACATTCTGGAAAAATGGTAAAAATTAGTCACGCGCAGCTCACTAGTAGTATAGAATATGAGAACTTCGGTTTTCCGGTTTTCCGGTTTTCCGGTTTTTCGGTTTTCCGTTTAGTCTTTTTTAGCGTAAACGTGGTTGGTGTATCAAAAATTCGGTCGAATATAAATGTTTTTACACCGATCGTCGCAGTGCCCCTTTAAATTGATAGTGCCTTGCAAAAATTGTTCCGACGTTGTCATTTTTTGGTATTTTCAACAGATAATAATTATTCTTTTATATCTAAAAATACGCTTAATAACCTCTCCGATTATTTCTATTCTGTTGCTTCTTTTTCACCAAGAAGGGTTGTCCAAAGAATGCTTATAGTTGCATGTTCCCCTAAAATCAATTGAATAGATCAGATGCAGTCAGGCCTCCTATCATGGGGATTGTCATATTCACTGGGCGACGGCGTCGGTTTACACTCAAATAACCAGCCCTGTCAGCTAGAGAGCATGCATTCTCGTTAAGTTGCTGGCACAACATCTCTGTACCCTTACTCTTCGATTACGATGATGTAAAAGAAAAAGTGTGTTTATTTATTATTAAACAAGCGAAAAATTCTCATTTTGATATTTAGGTCGTCTATGCTCATCAATAATTTGTTCAATTGTTTTTCTTCTTTTTTTTTTTTCTACTTCTGAACATTTACACTTTTGCTGCTTCTCTCGCAATAATTAAAAAAAATAATATTTACTATACGATATCATGCCAATCTTGCATGACAGCTAAACCGAGTAGCAGAATAGCAAAATGACTCAAACAACCGAGCAAACCAAGCAAGCCACCATGTGCAGTAGATCATAAAACAGCGCCTAATGATAATTTTATGTAAATAAGTATTATTGTTTTTGTTAGTGTTTTTATTTCTGCTTTTGCCTTAAATGCATAACATAAAGAAAAAGAAAAGCAATAGTTAAGAAACTGAAGCACGTTAAAGCGAGGTGGAGGGAGTATCTATTAATATATAATTAATATAACTTATATACTGTGACTTGGAAAATGTTGCACAATACGAATACCGACAATTTTCTTCCTATTTCGATTATTCTCTGTCTGTTTGTACGTCGTTTTGACGTTGCCAAGCGTTGTTTTATTCGACTTGTATGCAAATAAAATTGCATGATGTCGATGTTGATGTTTTTTTAATTTAGTAATGTTACATGTTCGAAAATTTTTCCCTTTATTCATTTATTTTTCGTTTTTTTTATATTCAGGTGCGCATCTGCTTATAATGCCACGTCCGCATGTTCACTGTGTTAATTATACTACAGCAATAGGTTTCAAATTTCATAGCTCTATCCACACACAAACATATAATTGTGATAATAATAACAGCAACATCATAACTTAAACGTGTTTTAATTATTGATTTATAGCATTTATTATTTTATAATTTTTCTAACATAACATGATTTTTGTTTTGCTTTTCTTTTTTCACTTTTTTCTTCTTCTTCTTTTACATTTTCTTTTTCGTTATTACGTACTTATTTATTTATTTATTTATTTATTTATTTATTTATTTATTTACTTTTTATGTATTACATGTTATTGCCAGTTATTTATATGTTTGCTGTTGTTATTCTTGTTATTATTACAGAATACCCCTTATGCCTTAAAGGACAGCTCAAGTAGTCCAGCCGCTTGGACATCAACCGCTTTACAGCCTTCTAGTTATTATGCATACGATCCAACTTTTGGTGCGTGCGGGTAAGTGACAAAGTAAGTTAACATTTTAATTATCTTATGGAAAAATTGAGAAATATTCTCGCAGTTATCTTCTTCATATCGATTTTATTTATTTCTCTATTTTATAATATATTCATGGGAGCGATAAACGCTTTCACGTTTTTTAAATGGAAAATGCGAGAAGTCAATTTCAACTTTTTTCCTGTAAGAAATAATGTCTATCTATCTTTCGAGTTTCAAGACATTTGCTTGCAGGATTTATAACCCAATTTAAGGATATGTTGATGGCCAAACTGAGGAAATAAACGATTATTATTGATGTTTTGTTAAGTGTGGAAAGTTAATGAATTGAGTGATTAAAACCTAATTTTAGATGGGATGGGGAAACCCACCACTGTAAAATGGGCGTGTACTCATTTTGTTTTTTTTTCATAATGTATGTAACACACAAAAGGAAGCTTCAGAGATATACTTCATCAACATGAAATTCTGAATTGATTTGGCCATATTTGTCCGTCTGTGTGGTGTTTGTTGTTGGCACTCGCGTGGTTGCAAAAATGAAAATATCGGCTTCAGTTCTGGTAAGAACATTGGAAGTTTTTGCACACAGCCCAAGGTGTTGAAAATGGCCCAAGTTGGTCAGAGCAAAAGCCCGCGGTGGGGTATAAACTGAACGCAAATCCGTTTTTCTTAACAAAAGTTTGTGGGCTTTTGGTGGAAGGCGGAAATTTGCCAAATCTACTTTACGAACACTCTACTACTTTGCAAAAGTGGACAAAATCTGCCATGCTCGCACAAAGTTACCATTGATTAAATTTTCTTTTTTTCACTTTTTTGAAGTTTTATGCTTATTAATCATAAGGTAAACATGACAGAGTGCTTGAAACTATTTTGTATATTCCTCAAACGGAGATATTATCTGCCTAAAAATGGGTTAATTCTAAGATGAACGTGGTAGACGCGTTTAATTTTTTTTTTAATAATACCAGCGACATGGGTATCAAATGAAAGAACTTCAAGATTGGAATTCGGCTCCCGCCGAATATAATTTTCTAATTTTTTTTTTTTTTTGACCAGCCATTTTTATCGTAGACCAAGATGCAGATGCGTCTACAATGCATTTCCGCTATTTAGGTTGATCACGAATGTTTATACTTATAAGATGTTTCATGTGCTACAAGTGGATACAAAAATATCTCATGAATTCCGTATCTTTACTCGATCAACATGAAACAGTTAACTAGTTGGAAACATGAAAAATTAGACTCCAAGAAAATAATCAACAACGTCTAAATCGATGAACAGGCAGACAATCAAAAAAATATGGTTAAAGTGAGTTTTTAGTTGAAGACAAGGGATTCTTATTGAACTTCATTTTCAGTTATATGTTTTGTTGAAATCACTTCTCGGATATATGTATATATATATACCACTTCGCCGAAAGCTCACACGTGTGGTGTACAATAGAAATATATGGAGTCTTATTATTGTTATTGTAATTGCTTTACAGCAATTGAAAGTTTATTTCATGAAATTTTGTTGTTGTAGTCATTGACTTGGTATTGTTACATTCTTCAACAAGCCGGTGCCTCTTTGCAAACATACGTCTTGTTCGCACATTTTGAGCCAAAATAGTGGATACATTTCCTTTTAAAAGCTTTAAGATGTCAGCTATCGCTTTCAACTTCACTTTTCGATTATCAAGAATTATTTTCAGGATTTAATTTTTTTTTTTGATATTTTGTGTTGTCAGCAACTCTTTTGCGCCTCAACTGCGCTCAGCATTATGGGTGCCGGCAGGGTCCCATTTGAAATCGGTAAACTAGCGGGAGGGTTTTGTCTTTGAGGGCGAAAAGTTGCCAGAATTATTTTAAAGCCCAATGTCACGTTCGAAAAAACGAAATCTGGATTTTTCCATTGTTTTGAAAATGACGAAAGCCCACGTCCCACAAACCATTGTAACTCATGAATAAGTGATTGAAATGACATGAAACAAGTGTTGGCAGGCGTTGTGTGTAATTTGGGGCTTTCTAAAACCACTTAGAATATTTTGATAGAGAGGACATTGATGTGCCATTCCCAAGACTTATTGATCGTTGTCTTATACGTGCATATATTTAAATATATGAAAGACGTTGGTGTTCTAAAGTTGAAAAGTTATTCTTCTTCTTGTTCATGAGCACCGAAACTTAATTAAAAAGTTGTAGATAAATAATTAAAAAATAAAGCGTTTTGCTTATATTACAAGAAAACCAACACAGCAATTACCGAAGAAATTTATTTCAATAGAATATATTCAAATGCTTTTATTAACGTTTTTATATCGAGTTCCCCTTGCGTTTATCATAAAGATATGTTAAGTTTTTGTTTATGAATGTAATACCGAGAAGAATTTGAAATAGATTTCACGTCTTCTTATACCAATTAATTTCGAATCATGTCTATTAATTAATAATGGATTGGATCGCACCATATTTACAACCATTCTATACGTGAAGCATTATTATAAAAAAAATGGTTATATGGGAAAAATTCCCCCGCTTTAATATTTCTTGAAAAATATCGCACAAATTTGCATTTTAGTATTGCAAATGAATGTAAAAAATTTGCATGGGCTGGAAGTATGTTTTTGAGGCCTTTACCATATAAAAGTTTTTCCAAAAAATGAAACTTCATATGACAACTAAATGTAATTTCACAAAAATTAGTACAAAGTAGTGATTTGAAACTCATTATGTAAATTGAATCAGATAGATCTGATTTTCCAACTCCTTTCATAAGGATTCTGGTCAAAAGTAAATGTTTATATTGCAACAAACTATGTGGAGAATATTATTAGACGAAGTAGTGTAGACCTAACTTAATTATTGTGTCTTAGTTTGTTTTTATTGCTAACTTGCGGTTAACGTTCTTTTCTATTCAGAAAAAATACGCCTTTCAATTTGTCTTTTGTTGTTGTTTACTTTCCTAGATAGGTTTAAACCAATATTCATGTTATACGAGAGTGTTGTTTGTATGAGTAGGCAGAGCTTAGATGCAATAGTAGCTGTCACGTATATCTAGATGTTGCAAAAATTGCGTTAAATGCGAAGAAATCACAGATATATTATATAACGATCGATAACCGATCACTACGAGGGGTTTTGCAAGAATCAATTACACTTTAGTCCACATAAGTAAAGCCTTTTTCTCTATTAACTAGTTTATTACTTATGAAAACACTTTGAATTTCTTTCTAATTATTTTTTCTCTGCTATAAACCTATCATACGAATTGTTACTTGAACGGTTTTTTTACATTTTTATTCCAGTCTTCAGAGATATATTCAGTTCATCAACATGTTTCCAGCAATCAGAAGAAAGATTCAAGGACTCTATGAAAAAGTCTTGATCAGCATCAAATTCTGAACTGATTTACGTATGTCCGCTTGTCCTTCTTTGTAATGGCTATGATAAATATTTTCTTGGGCTGTCAGTTTTAAATTTGGCAAAAACTTTCCAAGTTCTTGCGCAGAGATCGGTATTGAAATCTGTCCGAAATCGAAGCCGCAAAATACACTTACAGTACTACGTGAACTGAGAATACTTCTCTTTTCAAGACCTACACATAGGTTTATTCGCAAACTGCAACACTAAAGACTATACAAATCTTCGCGCATATACTTTCAAATATTGACCACGCGTACCCTATGTTATCGAAAATAAAAATTTTATTTTTTATTTTTACGTTTTTCTTTTTGTAAGAAAAAAAGTGCTGGGAATCCTTTCCTTTGTGTAGCTTCAACGATCTGAGATTCTACTCTTTTTAACAAAAAATTTGATCTTGAGGAACAGATAAGACCAACACCAGGTCAGGTAAATAATGGAAACGGTCTAACAGATGTGTGAATTTTGGATTTTTCGCATCTTAAAATTGTCACTTGTTAGACTTTTCTCCCTCGCGTGAATAGCTATCTGATCTGGTCAGACTGCATGAAACTATCTCTTTTTTTAATATATTGGTCTATTTTTGGCGCGAAGGGCCGCAATCCTTTTGTTCGCATCAACATCTTCAACGCCTGCTTTGCCATTTTGGAAAACCTCTAATCACTCAAAAGCTCATAAAAATGATAAACACTCATTGTCGTGTTCTTCCTTTAATAAAAGCTCAGTTTCGGCAACGGTTTGTCCAAGTGTTCTTATAATTATGTTCAGAAAAAAAGAAAAAAAAAGATGTTATATAAACCAAGTAACCATGGCCACATTAACAAGTCTACGGTAGTGAAAAAGGATGGCGCGTTAAATTGAAAGTTTAACGCTGCCCAATTTTCGATCGTATGATTTTGGCGCATTGTTAATACTCCTGTAGTAGTATCAGTCCCTTTATACCTCGTAAGAACAAAAACAAAAAATCCAAGAGTATTGAGTAAGGTTTCTTCAAATTAGTCATTGAGTGGAAACCAAAAAAGAAAAAAAAAATATGCCAAAAATCATCACAAGGAAATAAGAAAAAATAAGCTTAGTCCAGATAAAGTAAAAATTTTTTCACAGTTTCGTGTATGCAAATGTATTGATTTTGTCTACTTTTGTTTAACGTCCAATCCGTCTGTGTTGCTGTTGCAACTTTCGAGTACAAACAAGACTACACATATTTACAGAAGCTTTTTGTGAAACCATCGTGTCGGGTGTTCAATAGGCAGGACATAGAAGTGTAAGAGATTCCATTAGATAGATAGATTAGAGAGAAAGAGAGAGAGAGAGAAAGAGAGAGAGAGAGAGAGAGAGAGAGAGAGAGAGAGAGNAGAGAGAGAGAGAGAGAGAGAGAGAGAGAGAGAGAGAGAGAGAAAGGGAGACAGACGGAGAGAAAGAGACAGAGAGACGCGATTTTCAGTCTTCTGGTATTTTTCAATAAAATGAAACCTTTACATATGTTATTATGTCTCTGCTTGGTGATTTAAGTGGCGATGAGCGCAAAACAAAAAACAACAGCAACAAAAATTCTTATGTAAACATTTTACTATAAAATCGTTAAATGGTAAAAGTAGATGGACAACAACAATAGCAACAACAATAGCTACAAACTTTATTATTACATTGCAAAGAGGTACGAGAAGAATTTTATAGGCATACACGTATTTACAAATGTACAAGCGTTTGTATTCATATGGAGTCCATATTGTTTAACAGTAGTTCGTAAATGTAAATATGAAGTAGATA
This sequence comes from Glossina austeni, assembly GCA_000688735.1. Classification (NCBI taxonomy): domain Eukaryota; kingdom Metazoa; phylum Arthropoda; class Insecta; order Diptera; family Glossinidae; genus Glossina; species Glossina austeni. Next base: position 1,275,019 of record KK502428.1, on the reverse strand, counting down.
AGCGTTTAGTCGTTGAGTGAAATTCCCGTTTCGGTCTGCAAGATTTGCGTGAATGTGCTGTGGCCAGACGTGAGTTTTTGTAAGCTAATGAAATGCATAAGTATATATATGTTTATGTTTGTAAACTTACGTATATAAGTTTGTGTATGGATGTATACGCGCCCGCGTGCGTGTATGCATCTCTCTATCTCTCTCTCTCTCTCTCTCTCTCTCTCTCTCTCTCTCTCTCTCTCCCTCTATATGTATATATATATATATATATATATATGAACATATATATATATATGGGTTTATGTGTGTCTTTAGGTATATATCTAGGCAGTGCAATGCGGTATTATATGATATGATATGGTTACAAGAGTCCATGTAAAATGAAAGAACTTTTGCCGCAGCAACAACCACATAAACAATGTACACTATATGACGAATATGTGTGTAAATCTATATGTAAATGATTTCAAAGTAAAACATTTCGTCTAACTAACTAAATGACTATCTGGCCAACTAAGCGCATGACTGACTGACTGATTGGCTGTTTGGATATTTGGCTGATTGCTCGACTCTTTGTGACTAGCTGCAGACTTTAATATTTAATATATAGACATTTTTCCTTTGTATGCCTTTATGCATTAAATTGAGTAAATATTTAAGTATGGGCGTGTATTGTGTGTTACTAAAAGTCACGTACACACACACACACACACAAACATACATGCAAACATACAAACACACACACACATACACACCGATACAAATTTACCAGCAGAGTATTTACTTTGAACGTGAGAGCCATTTTAAAGACCGTTGACTTTGTTTATCATATATAGTAACGGTTAGTTGTTGCGTATCGTATACGTATCTATGTCTATAAAAGATGTGTATGTGCCATAGGGACATATTTAAATTGAGATTTCTTGTTATACAGACATGTACAGCAGTAGTCGTCTTTGTTTAAAATTTTGTCCATTACGTTGATGGCAAAAGCCTTCTGGAAATTTTCTGACCATATATATGTACACATGAACTTACTCATACACAAATATAAAATGTCTACGTGGAGATATTTACATGTATTTGTATATATGTATATGTGCATATGCTTTATGGCGCCCCTTTTATTGTGTGTTGCAACATTTGCTGCATTATTTTTTTTTTTTTACTTACAGCCGCTGTATCCTTTTATGCGGGTATGTATATATGCAAGTATGTGCTTGCATATCTGTATTTTGAGGGTTTTTGCATTTACATAAACCCTTAGTTATCATCATACTAGTACATCATAAATCTTTGGTTAGATGAGGCTTTAAAGCTACACTCTGTGCATATATGTATACATGTATATGCAGAATACGCAAAAATCTTTATAAGATAGTTGTGATGATGTTTTGTTGTGGCTGTTGTTTCTTTATTTAGAATTTTCCAAAACATTAAGTGAAAATTTTGTCTAGTTTTGAAACGAAATTTTATTTCAATTCTTGCTTGAGTAGAAAAGGAATTTACTTTATACACACACATGCAAACACATACGCACATACAATTGCCCAGAGAAACAATTAAACAATTGTCTTCTCATCATAAATGCCATTAAGTACATGAACAATAATGTTTACTGCTGCTCATATTTTATTCAGATGTAGAGGCAGAAGCAGACCCAGCAAACAACAACAGTGTAATAAAGCAAAATCTTAAATTGTTGGCAAATTTCCGAACTTTTTAAACTTTGCAAGCCACTAAGAAAAGAAATCAACCGAACAATACAAATTCAGTCTTTCCAGCAATACTTACTCATCTACTGTATGACATGTTATAGGAGAGCGAAAACACAAAAAGGAAAAGGAAAGAAGAAAAAACACTTTCATCTTTTCGTTTAAACTTTCATCTTTTCGTTTAAACTTTAGTTGAGAGCGAAAGAGACTTGAGGGTTAAAATTTACAACACAACAGTAATAGCATTAAAAATTTTGTCTTTCTCTATTGAAGATCTATGTGCACAGCCTTCCAGGAAAACTTTGCCAGACAATTCAAAGGAATGTTTATTTCTTTTTTTTTGTTGCTGCTCCTTTTTGCAAGAAAGTTAATGGCTGAACTGTAGGTGGAGATTGCGAGAGATTGCAGGGCGACTGCACCTTAAGTGAAAAGTCAGAAAGCAAAAGTGTGCCCAGTTTAAAGTGTTTAACGGAGCAACAATAACAACAGCATTAGTAACAACAAAAAAGTAGAAAAGTTAACGCAACAACTAAAACATGTTGGCAAACGACGCAAAGTTCTTTAAACTTTTTTTCTTTCATTTGATTTTTTTTTTTTTTTTTTTTTTTTGTTCGGATAACTTTGACTTAGATTTTCTGTTGAGTTATTTTTCCACTTAAGACTTCAAGTGACGGCAAATGTTGACATTTGCTTTGTTAAAAGGAAAAATTTTCAATTGTGTTTCAATTAGAAAATCCTTTTTTATTTAAACTTCAGTAATTCAGCAAAAAAAGGGAAGAATAAAAAAATCGCTTAATAATATATCTAGAGATAATTTTCACAAGGTGAGGAAAAAACAATAAAGTCATTGATTATCTTTGTAAGAATGTAGTCGTTTAAGCTTGGAAGGGGGAAGCATGTTGTAAGTAAAAAAGAAAGCGAAAGATTATAGAGACTCTTGCCAACCAAACATGTCATCTTTTTCATTATATAGAAGTATTCCAAAATGAACTGAGAGAGAAGTATTTGAATGAACTTGATATCGCAATGTACATATATACAATATGTATATGTATATGCGACGCAATGCGATATTGTCCTGGCAGTGAAATCAGGATATTTACTGGCCTCTTCTTCCAAAACATATTTCAAATATAATGTACGTATACATTAATAAAACCATGACCAATGAATGAAGGGGCTTTCAATGCAGACATTTTCAAGCACTTATCAGATATGTACATGTACAGCCGGAATTATTACAAAGGAAATGCACAGGAACGCATAGAAAAAAAGAGAGGTAAAAATATCTTATTCAAAGTATTGCCCATATTAGCTATACATTTTCCCCAGCTGTCTGACGGTTGGCGGATGTCATGTCAAGAAAACTGCTGCTCTTTTGGGACAAATCAGACTTCGAAACATTTTCGTAGATTTTCTTAAGAAGTGAAGCGCGGGCTATATCGATCTAGATAAAAGGTAATTGGAAGGACTCTAGTTTGGTAAGCAAAGACGCATTTTGATGCTTTGGTCTATCGATGGCTAGATGGATGGCAATGTAAGAAAATGGCCTTGTGTTGTCTTTTTTGATACTTTACTCGTTTTGCTTGTTTTCCTCGTTGCAGCGACCGTTTCAAATTATTTCTTGGCAGTTTTTATTATGGATCATTTGTTCAGACTTTAACAGCTTTCGTTTGGGCCTATCAAACCCAGAATATCGAATGCGATTTACTCTCGCCACTTTTTATTCCTAGTTAGGATACAACAAATTGTTTCGTTTTGCATTTGGCTGGAACAAGAACTTATTAAAAACTCTTAAAATATATATACGTTTTACAAAAGCCGGTACTATACCGTAAACTGGGAACAAAGCCGTTTTGAAAAGCAAAACCCAAATCAGCTTTTATCTTGTTACTCATAAACTAGAACATATAAAAGATATCAATTGGTATGCATATTCTATAGCTGATCCAGTAAGATCTGTACAAAAATAGAAAAAATCGGCCGCTGCTTCTAATATTATAGATTAATAATACTGTCAAAACAGTGCCGAGATCCAAAAGGAAGTTGCATAGACTCTCAAAAAAATATAATAATGTTTTATTATTATTTGACTATTAAAGCCTATATTGATTTAAGTATGTTTTTTCGTCCGTTTATCTGAATAAAATTCATGATAAATAAGACAGAGAGAGGGAGAGAAAAAAAAAGAAAAAGCGGAAACAGGCACGTGCACATCTAGCACAGAGGCACCCGGTGCCTCGCCGGTAAAGATTCGAATTATGAGTGAACCCCTAAGCCGTTACACACATGCGAAAGCTAGGCAAACGGCCATAGTAAACAAATTCTGTTCATTTTCGAATCATAATAGGATGTTAAGATTGAGAGGAATTGATTTGATAGAATTTAAAGAATCCGATACTCAGCTTAAGCAGTAAATATCATTTAGATTTTTGCAAAGGACCCTGAAAAACTCGCACTTATAATTACATTGACTAAGCTTTATGAAAATAAAGTTCCTAGAGTAACGATTCGGGACATTGGAGTGGGCGAATCGATAGGTACCATTTATTAATTTAATTAGGGAGGAAACACCAAGAATAAATTTACGTTTCTCAAACGACTGTAAGGTTAACAGAGGCAGAGCAATCTATTTTCATAAGGGGGCAAAGAGAAAAGAAGGTCCCAGCCCAAATTACTAAAAGAGCAAAGAGCAGGATTTGCTTTTGAATGGATTCAATTGAATCTACATTATATCTACAAGAACGGGACCACACACCAGAGGCATACTTAAGTATAGATCTGATTAAGCTCATATATAGATTTTTGTATTAGAACCCAGTGCCGACCTAGCTTTACTTACAGGGACCTCAATGTACAGATTAAAGCATAATCTTTGGTGGAATAGAACCCCTAAATTCACGAAGGAATCTACATTTTTTAATTTTTGTGAATCTCTGAAATACTCCGTAGTGAATGAATTCCTCTTTGAGAAAGAAGGCTTCTTGCATTTTTTTAGATTCCATTTCATAAAATTTAATGAGCACCATCTAACCAAATTGTCTAAATCAGTCAGTACGATTCCAAGGCAAAGGAAGAAAACAGTGTAATGTTAGTGTTCATTGAGATATGATTCGATTTAACCGCCGATGGGGGATCATTGATGTATAGAATGAATGAAGAGAGCGCTAATTGACTACCTTGAGGGACACCTGACGTCATGGATAATTCATCCGAGGTTATGGAGTTAAACAGAACACTGACTGATCTGTGATAAAGCCCAGAGGGCTTTTTTATTTCAATAAATAATTTATGGTTACCTTAGTCAAACGCTTTACTAAAATCGGTGTATACGACATCCGCCCGAGAGAATCTCGAAAAATGCTAGAAAATGTGGCAAGTAAGCTCTAAGAGGTTCGTAACAGTAGAACTTTCTTTCTGAAACATATGCTGGAATAAAGAAATATAAGATTTGCTAGCGAAAGCTAAATGCTGAGTAGCAATCCGTTCCAAACATTTAGGTAAAACATTCAACTTGACCTCTATAGTTCTTGACAAGACGTCTGCTTCCACATTTGTAAAGTGGAATAAGGAAACTATTCTTCCAATACAAAGTAAAAACACTCGATTCCAAAGACTTATTAGAAAGCTTTTAACACTCGTCAGAGTATGATTTGAATGTACAAAATGGAATGCCATCACGCCTCGGCACACAGCTGTATTTTAGAGTTTTCAAACCATGTAAAACTTTATTTTCTAAAATGATTAGGTTGGGAACCCAAATCAAGTTTGTAATTTTAGTTTTGTAATTCAAAATTTCCCATATATTTTTGTGTATACGTTAGATTTTCTATCAATAAAATAAAGGTTTATCTCTTAAGAACAAATAAAAATTTACATTTTCTAAAAGATCAAAAGGCAACGTTTGATTTTAATATAAAACGTGAAATAATTAAAGGGTTAATAGATTAATTTGTTGTTATTATATTATTAAGTATTATGTACTATTATTATCATTATTATTTGTCCGTGTTCATGTGAAATTTCTGTCGGTATAATCACAACGTATGAGTGATTGATAAACGTAGGCAATTTGTTTGATAGTACGTGGCGTATGATCAATATTTTATCAAAGTGTTAAGTAATTTACAAATTTTGCAAGCAAGATAATATAATGCAACAATTCGAAAAACAATAACAACATAACTATTATTATAATACAAATTTTTTTACAGGGGTTATATATGTAACGATTTTCTACCTAAAGTTTAATGTCGTTGTTCTTGTCTTCTCTTTTTGTTTTTTTTTTAGGGATCATGTGAATGGATTTAGTTTTTGTAAAGTTTCCGTCACTTATGCATGTTATTTGTGTTCTCACTTTTTCTACCACTGCTGGCTCCCGCTTTTACTCTTGTATTTTTTAATACATACACGAATCTTTATGTATGTGTGTATACGTATGTGTATGCGTATATGCATAAGCATTTGTATAGAGTATACAGCCAGTCTGTTTACATGTATATATTATGTGCAATAAATGTGTCTGTAAAATTTTATACATGTATGCATGCATGTGTGTACTAGTTTCATTTTATAAGCCATGTGTGAATATTTTGCAGTTGATGTCGTTGTGTGTTGTTGCTGTTATCCTTTTTTTATAACTTGTTTACAAATGAATATTGTTGTTACAGACATGAACAAATGAAAAGCAATCATACACTTTACACAGACACCATAACTTTTTATTGACTTTTACAAAAGATGGTTTTTTCCTTTTCTTTTTTTCTTTTTGTTGTTGTTGTCGTTGCTGTAACATTTTCATATAGAAATTTTACCTTAAAATTTTAGATAAATTTATGAACGCGCTTACACATCGTCTTATATATCGAAGATTCGTAGATTCGCTTAATGGGTTTCCTGAATTTTGTTATTTCATTCCTATCTGTTTCATATATGGATAGGCTATCAGTCACATGCAATGTCGACAGTATTCCTTAATATTCTACATAATCTAATCACCGAAAGATAAGGGATACATTCACTTTGTCATAGCGTTTGCAGCGCTCATCAGTATCAAATTCTGAATCGATTTAAACATGTCCGTGTGTGTAATGTCTGTTGTAAACGTTTTCCTGACCGCAAAAATGAAGCTATCGACTTCAAATTTGCAGAAATATTAGTAGTTCTTGCATGCAGGTTGGTATTGAAAATGGCTCAAATCGGTTGAAAGACACGCCCAAAGCACCTGAGAACAGGTAAACTGAGAACACCTTTGTTTTTCAAAGGGAATGGAAAATGAGTTTCTTGCTCATTACTCATAAACTACAGCAGATATATGTATAAAGATTTCAACACACATTCTATGGGCGATAACGTAGCACACCGTACACAAAAAGGAAAAAAAATTGACCACGCCTACCCAATATCATAACGTATCTAAATTTAATTGTTTTTTCAATACCTTTATAACACGCAGAAACAAGCTCCAAAAACCTCTTAAAGTGAACAAATTCTTAGCTAATTTCAAATCTTGAATGCACCTTAACGCCTGTTCGTCTGTCCATTTGTCTGTTTGCGTAGCTTTGTAGTATTTTTGGTAAACATTCTCCCGTTAGCGAAAATGAAAATCTCGCCTACAAATTTGTAAAAGGATTTGGAATTGACCTAAACTTTTTAAACGACATGTCCACAACACCCACATGGCTTTACGACAAAAACTTTTATTTTGAATATAGAAGAAGAAATTAATTGCGCCCACTCCATATTATAGAGCATGAGAATTTGTTCTCTTACTTCCTTTGTCTTCTTTTTGGATAAACGGTGATGGGTATAATAGATTCCGACCTGATCGAATTTAATTTTCTTTCTGGTTATTATTTTTTCTTTTTTGGTGAAATTGCTAATGAATAGGAACTTTTAATGAATTCCCTACGTGCGATCTAACTACCATGCGCAGCATATGAGGTTAGAGCAGTCTACAAATGCTGCGTTAAAGATAAAAAGCGTCCAAAATAACTGAAAATGTTTGCTTGAGTATAGCCATAAGCAATTTTGAGTGCGGAAGTTTCATGGCTTGTTGTTGTACAGTGGAAGCTCAAAACCTCTTACAATAATAGTTAACTCTTATCATAATGCTTTAATTATGCTCTTAAGCTGGATTAATTTTTACTGAAGTGAAGAAAGCCCTCCAAGATAACTCACATTTTTATGGTTCGTGACTTCACTAAAAATGTCTTTGCTAAGTTACAATTTATTGCGAAATAAAGTAAAATAAGTATAAAAATTAAATAATCTTAGCAAGCATGCACATATAAAACGTACTAAGCCGCTAATTACGAACGCAAAACCAAAAATGCTTAGTTATTGCTAGTAAATCTCATGCAAAAATATGTTACAAATGCTGAAAGAATGCAATGTTAAAATCGTGTTATAACCATTTTTAGACTACAAATTTTTGATATGTCATGAAAAATGCTAAAACCTCGAAATTCGTCAAAAACCGGCCCGCTCTATATACATAAGACCCAAAGGCAAAATGTTCCAATAACGTTGCTAACGAAATGTTCAATCTTATATACATAATGTTTTTGTTTTAGTCGCTAATGAAATATTCGATTTTATACACATAATATGTTCGTCTTTTTTCAGCATGTATGTTTAAGATTATACATTATGGCATATGTTTGCAATAGCCAAACGTGTTGAAGAAAAAACTGTATGCGGGTGTGCTAGCGCGTTTGTCCATGCACTTGCTTAAGAAGTTATATGCATGTTATTGAGTTGTCGCCATTTTTCTAAATATAAATCGCGTACAATTTTATTAAAAACATTCTATAGGCTAATAGAGTATATGGTATGTCAAAATGTTTGTGTGCGCTTGACTGCCTCCTTCTTCTTTCTTATTTTTTATATCAGTAAAAACTTAGTTTATGACTTTTGGGTATGACGGCGAATATGCTAAGCCTATGCCCTATAACTTATTTTATTTGAAGGCAATGTGGTACCTAAAGTAACTACAATATAATTACAATGAGTAAATCAAATATTTTTGGGGAAGCAGCTATTTAAAATAACTTGGCTAACGTGCCTTTTGCAATGCCTCAGGGTGGTGCGGAAAATTGCAATATTTTGGTGAATTTCGAGGTGATGCACCAAGAGCAGGGCAATGAAATTAAGTTTTTTTAATAGATTTCAGCGTCCTTTAAGATGTATCACAAAACTGCACATGACTTATTTCGTAAAAATTGTTTATAGAGACTTTATATATTGCAACTCTTCGCCAACGTTATACATGCACAATATGGTAAATACAAGAAAAAATTTTTTTTTTTAATTTCTAATAACATTTCTGTATAATTTCTTATATTTTTTATCATTAAACATTTTATCATCATTTAATCATTTTGCAGCGTTCAATTATCAATTACGTTAGCAGAGGCGCGAACCCAAGTGTGAAGATAGCTTTGCTAAAATCTTTGCTAAAATGTGGGCTAGGGACAGGGGCTAACTTCACATCAGTTAGTTTTTCACTTGCTTTCGCAATGCTTGGTAGGGATAGCTAAGGTTTATGAATTTGTAAATGATCAGGCTTTTGAAAAGGATATGATTTTAGAGGTTGTTGAGTAAATCAAAGACTTGTTAGGGAAATATATAATATTATATTACCATCGAGTTTTACGGTAAACTGTACGCTTAATGATTTCATAAATTCAACATGTCTTTCATTTACTTATATAAAAGCGGCCGTGATTTTTACGCTGCAATCCGCGTCAACAGTAAAACGGTAGAAGGAGCGAGAGCAAGAGAGAGAGAGAGAGAGAGAGAGAGAGAGAGAGAGAGAGAGAGAGGGGGAGAGGAAGATAGGGTATGGTCACAGTCTGCGGGGCCTATATTCAAATAATGGCCTGAATTATTCGCTTCAGAGTGTTAAGGCATCCAGCGTTAAGTGTGAAAACCGACCCCATTTTAGAAAGAACTTTACGTCACATAATTATTAAAGCGTCCTTTGTGTCCAAGAGATTATTTGGTGTTTTGGTAGCCGTGAAATAACATTTTGAAAAATCATTTCAAAGATGAAATAAGTTAAGAGCGGTAAACCGCATGAGAAATTATTGCCAAGTCTAAGATAAAATATATTAAAAACAAAACTATTTTGCTCTTTATAAACTAATTTAAGTTATTTGTCCTGCACGAATTATTTTCAATAAATCTCATAAAATGTGCTCAAAACAATGCTTCGGTTTTGTATTAAAACATTTTTAACACAAATTCATCTGTAACGGTGTTTATTTCAAGTGTTTATCTATGCATATGTTTACTTATACAGGGTGTGTATGTGCATATGTGTGTATATATATATATGTGTGTGTGTGTGTATGCATATTATTTTAAGCGCATGCCAAACATATAGAAACGGAAATTTATATAACCCTCCCATAAACAGACACAGATCACTCATATCCTTTTACAAAAACAAGTGTATACGATGACGTTGTTGTTGAAGTAATGTGACAGTAAAACTCAGCATGTGTGCAAATCTTCATATACACGCCAGCTATTCTAGCACTCTGAACATATATATATATATATATATTATATGGGTATAAAGGAGAAAAACAGAAAATAAAATAAAATAAAACAACACCCTGTACAAAGCAAAAACATAACCCCAAACACTTAAGCTTTTTACCACTACATATGCACACGGATACGCACATTTGCGAGAAACAAAAAGGAGCACAAAATGACATAGAGAGAAAATCCGGAAGGACACCATCGTAAGTTTATGTGCATAACACATATAAAATAAATGAAATCATGGGTTTTTCTTCGTTTTGGCTTATTTTTATAGCATAGAGTGCTTTAACACAGAGTTGATGGTTACACAATGTCCTTTTCATTGTTGTTTGCAAACAACATTTTACAGCAACTTTGACAATTTTAAGTGTTGTTACACCACTTAAGTGTATTGGGTACTGTACTTTTGCAGAAATAAATAAAAATAAAAAAATTAAAATAAAAATAAAATTAAATTAAAGAATGGAATGGAAAGGAAAGGAAAGGAAAGGAAAGGAAAGGAAAGAAAAGGAAAGGAAAAGAAAAACAATCAGAAAATACACAATGACTACTGCCTCTTAATGAAGAAAATTATTACGTATTTGGGGTATTAGTATGCTAACTTTACGTAAAAGCAAACCGCTTAAAAACTTGGCGTTCTTTGGCACCGTTTCACTACAATATAGCTGCCACTTAAACCAGAAGTAATTGTTAGTCGGTACATGTGTTTCAACTTATTTTTATTTAGTTGCGAAGGTACGTTGGAAAATGCGCTTGTTTGCCAAGTTTTTTTTTGTTTTTTTACATAAAGCGATAAATACGCTCAGCCTCTTAAAGTTATATCTTACAGTTAGCACAAAGTCTTGAAAACTCTTAAAAAGTTCTAACATATATTTGCTCCAAAATCGAAAAATTTGTTTAATTTCATTTCATATGGTTTATACTAACAAAAATAACACTATGTTAAAGTATAAATGTTTTATTCCGTCTTAAGAAGAATATTAAATACCTACGTTATACAACAAAACCTAAGTATAATATAAATAAGTGTAACATGTAAGGGAATTATATTCGGTAATCACGAAAGAATCAAATTTCTTAGTTTTTAAGGTGGAGTTTATCTCAGTTTATCTCGTGCTGTAGGCGTGCGCTTGGACCGATTTCGTCTATTTTCAATACTAACACTTTTCTAAAATTTCAGTTTTGCGACAAGTGAAATATTAAACAGATTCACCAACGGACAGACAGGCATGCTTAAGTCAACGCAGGTGTTGACAATGGTCACATATCATGAATATATGTACTTTATAGAATCTTTTAAGCTTCCTTCTCTCTGTTGCGAAAACTTTAACATAATGAATATATATATATATGAATATATATATATATCTGTTGCGAAAACTTTAACATAATGAATATATATATATATATATGAATATATATATATATATATATATATCATTCTCATCCTTCGGTGATGGGTATAAAAATGGCGTAAGAGTTATTTGATTCGTTTAAACTATATATTATGAAACCAATATTTTTGGCACTTTTGCGCAGATCAAGTTTTTAAATATAGGAAATTTTCCCATCAGCTAGAAAGGTAGATTAATTCATAGTAGACGATAATAGGCTTGGCTCGCATGAACGGGACTCGCATATGATACATAACTGTAAAACCGATTGCAAATTTCTTTACTACATATAAGAATAACATATCGAATATATTCCGGGTCATGTCAGTGTAAGCTGCGACGGTTGAATTAGATAAAATAAAAGACCAATGACCTAACATGAATCGTTTGGCTCACATAAGATTTTTAATTAAATATCAACGACGACCTCTTTTCTTTCTTTTTAATAATTGTGGGTTGGGCCACAAAATGATTTATTTAATTTTTGACTTTACGAGATTAAGGTGCATCTATAAGCATGCTTTCTGAAACATGATTTTGACATCGTAATTATGTTATCCACGCCCGGGCAGACGTATCTGGTTAAATCGCTCAATATGACATGAATCCGGTAGCCTGTTTAAGCTACTCCTACATTATGTTTAGCCAAAGCATAATATCTCGGAACATCTTGTTATTAATTATAGTGTTAGTAGTAGGTCGAGAAGTTTTATAAATATTATGAAATATCTAAGGAGCGCATTTTAGCTATCCGTTGAAAGCAACGATTATTATACCGACATTATACCAACTAATTTCAAATTTACATAATTCTATACACAGCAAAGTGTGATTTTTTGTGCTTAAAACTAAAACGCATAAAACAAACTTGAAACTAAAAAACCAAGCTTCTTATATATCCTCTTTGATCGTCAACATTGCAATTTATTTGTATGGACACTAGCGTTTTTATGCAACGAGAACAATCGGAAACTTAATACACTCTCTTGGTTAGAAATAATAATACTTTGAAGCGAACTACGAAAACTTGCCAGTAAAATTTGCTCTTTGGATCTTTCCAGGCTTTGAGCTTACAACAAATGTTAAAAGCTTAAATGACCAGATCGCTTTAAGTAAGTTCAAAGTATCATGTTGTTAAGCGCGTTGTGAATATCCGTTTCAGGCGAGCATAATTTGCGACTTCCAGGAAAGAACAAAGAGAGGAATTTGGATTGCCCTAAGGCTTTGGTAGCATATCTGGGGGTATCTTATTTAATTACGTATTCTGTTATTGAGTATATTTAAGTTCCTATGTCTATTAATTACGGACTACGAAGCCTGTGTTGTTGTACGCAAGATCTCCCGCAGGGTATTTGGCAGCAAAGCTAACTACCAAAAATCGTTTTTTTGTAATATTGATTTCACATAATCAAACTAGAGCGTGAGTGGAAGCTGTTATATCCTCATTTAAGCTAAATTTGTCTTTATTTATTCATAAACATATGTTTCCTTTCGTATTTGAATTTATGCAATTTTAGGATAATTGAAAGCACGTAGGCAAATAGGGAGACATACGAGCTAAAAATATTCTGGCATAAGCGAACTGATATCAGTGTAAAGTTTTTAATGTGTGGCGAAACTATTATCATTGTGCAGATGTCAATTAGTGTTGATTAATCCAAACACATAAATCTGGACTGAGACTATTTTTTACTCTTTTTTTGCTCTATTTTTCTGTTCAAGCACTTCGAGCTTGACGGAAACGCGAAGTTAACTAAACAAGTCGCATACATTGATTTTATGTCAACTGACTGTCATACCAAAGTTTTATTACGTATTTATAGAACAATTAAAAGTAACAACAGAGATATCTTCGTTGAGAAAAATAAATGTATGCTTAAACTAACAAAATGCATGCATGCACTTCTTTTACATAAACGTATGCAATGTTAAGAAAATTTGACAAACCGACAAAACTACTTAACACAATGCGATCACTTGCTGACTTTTGCATATACTTTGTTTTGTTTTGAATGAAATTAAAGATTAGATGTGCTAGCATATTACTCAAATATGATGCTACATAGAATTAATGTTCTTAATATTGCATACACTTCTATAAGTAAAACTGATGTGCTTCGCACAATAAAGCGTCCGTTTATTTGTGGTAAGGGCGTGGGCTAATTTGTTTAAATTTTAAAAGCTTCTTTTACATCCTGCTGGTTATAAGCCGAACGATAGTCGTCCCGATTTTTACGCAAGTATATACCCTTTAGTAATCGAAAACTTATATATAATCTTAGAGGAGGCGAGATTTCAAATCTATCGATGCATTTGACCCTTTATCTATGGTTGAAGCTCCTAAAAAGTAAGATAATTTGGAAGTCTGTTCACAGATCATATTTACATGAGCATGCATCGCGTCGATGTATACATTCAAAATAGTTGAAATACCAACAAAAATGTACAATTTTTTAAATATTTCGCTATACAAAAAAAAAAATAATGGGAAACTCTTATCAGTCAATATTCGATGTCATATATTACGCAACATTAATCAGATTATGTTTACTCGCCTTCGGAAGGCGATATTTTAATTAACAATTAGCATGAGGTTTTGTTCTGTTCTGTACTGTTCTGTTTGTCGACTGCGACAAAAATGATATTAGTCTGAAAATGAGTGAAATTTTTGAAAAATATTCTCTATTTTTCTTAATTTTTCTACGAAAAAGACAAAATCACTCGTAAACTGTTGATGTTTGCGCTTAAGACACATTATCGAATGCATGCAATCATTGAAAAAAACAATTAAATCTTTAAAAAAAATTGAAGTAGAGCTACATATAAGCAGGCGTGACATTACTGAAAATTTAAAGGTCGATTATACAACAGTTTTAAACCATGTATGCAAAATTGAAAGATTGAAAGAAGAAATACAAAGAATGTTTGGGAATTTCTATCAGCGAATCGCTACTGAAAGGCAGAAAAATCGACGAGCTTTTGCAACGACTCCTTATTTGTAAAGAGAAATGTGATCAATTATGAAAATGTCGCATATTTGCGGACTACGTGACCAGACAAACATACTTATAGGTTCCAAAAAAATTTTTAAGATTTTCTCTAAAATGGAGTCAAAAAATATATTGAAAATATTGCATGAAAGAGACGTTACTGCTAATGACACTGATCTGTTATCCAGCCTGGATGTGAATGACATCAATAACTACCGTATACGAAGACAGCTTCATACCCTGTATGTCGACCCTGGTGTTTGTCAATTATCTGACGAGTCGGACTCTTTCAAAGTCTCTTAACTGAGTTAAATCCTCCGCTACAGGGGTCAATGGAATCTCTGTTCAATTAATTAAACTTATATTGCCGCTTATCTCCCATCACGTATTCTATTTCGTAAGTTCTATTCTTACTACTCACAGTTTCTCCAGGATTGGCAAATAGATAAAATTAGACTAATACAGAAAAATGGAAATTCACTAGCCTAGCATAATTGAAAAGCTATTAGTATTCTGTCATCGTTTTGCAAAATTGTAGAACGTATCGTAAAACTACAAATCGAACGGCTTGCCTATGATCAGGGCGGCATTGGATCTCTTGACTTCCATCTAAATTAACTAAATTAATCAGAGAAAATCTTAATGATGATTAAATAGATATACTTATCTCCATGGACCTTTCAAAGCCTTTTAACAGAGGCTCATTCCTTAGTTATTGAAAAGCTTTATCATAATTTTAACTTTTCTAAAACTGCATATGCAATCTTGCGTACTCTGTTGCAGTCGATTCGCTTTTATTTTCAATGCTTCCTCTGGGATAGTTAAAGTGAACTCATGGCTCGGTTTTAGGTTCCATATTTTTTAGTTTTTTCTTGACTGACTTAACCGAAGTTATAGAGATAAACGCTTGCACTTATTTTGCCTATGCCGACGATGTTTTTGTTCTGTTTGAGCTGTAATCAGATGACTATTGATTGAATCGTTTGGAAGTAAAATTAATAAAAGTCTAGCCAAAATTAACGGCTGGCTGCTCAACAATGCTCTTTCTTTTAGCGCAACTAAGTAAAAAGTCATTCTTTTCAATCGCGTTGCACATGATGGCGTCGCTCTTAATATCAATACCTGGTACAAACATTAAATTCGTAGATTCTATGCAATGTCTTGGAATAGTACTCTATAAGAAACTAAACTACAAGCTTATATATGAATAACTTTAACACAAAAGTTTATCTGACTTTGCATAGATGCTAGAATCTTAACATCTGTCTACCAATTAGCACCAAACTCGAACTTGCTCACACTTTTCTAATGTCGCATATTAATTACTGTATTCAATGTACCGTCACTGGATCTTCCCTATATAAGCTCGCTAAACTAAACCCAGCCGTTCAAAAGGTCGTACGGATTATCTATAATATTTGTCTTTTATCTGTTTAAAGTTATTAACCCTTTGTACTCGGCTGTCCCCTCTGAGGGGACAACGTAAGTCTAGCATATCACTCGGTTGTCCCCTCTGAGGGGACGTGATAGTTTGTTAGCGATTACAGACAATTTTTTAAGAAACACGTGTTTTCCTGCAGTCAAAAAAGAAACCATAGATTATTTTATTTAACATTTCAGTTGAGAGGTAATTTTCGAGAATCTTGATCACGTCCATCTACGTCGTTGTCAGACAATCGATTGAATAATGAGTTGCATATTCCAAATGTGGGAGAATGAAAACGGGGTTGTATTATCTGTTCTGACAGAAAAACACCAGGCAGAAGGCGGCAAACAACATTTTATTGTGAAACATGTACAAATCAACCCGCTATGCATGTTGAGAATTGGTTTAAACTTTACCATACTATAGAAAATTATAAAAAATAAATTTTGATATTTTCTTGTCAATATGTGTTCTTCAATGTCCACAAATTCATATATAAAACAGATTTCATTACAAATCCTTACTTGGTTCTAAAATTATACTGTATAATATCACGTTTCTAGGATGTATGTTTTCGTTAAAGAGTGGCGTCGAGTTGCTGGTAGGTAACGTCCGAAACGGTGCCGAGTGCAAAGTGTTAAGTTTCAAGCACCCCAGTTCCTTTATAAGCAATTTCGATTTACCAAATCATGTAGAAATCCCCAAATAGTCATTCTTGTCATAACGACCTCAGTTACTGATAAGTATGGTCGCGTGAGCTAAAAAGAACCCACTCGTTCGCATAAGCCCGCTCACATTAGATTGAAAAAGGGCGTAGTATATTTTACGGTCTTCCTAAATATTAACATAATTCTTTTTTGCTTGTTAAGCGATTTTGAAGGACTGAACTTTTGAATTTTATTCGAAAAAATATTTATTAAGAGCAGAGTAGGTTTTAAATATCTATTCCGCAAAAAAAATGTAAATAAATAGACGCATGAAAAAACCAAACTAACAATTTTTTTATTGTGCTCTGACAGTCTCAGATAATACGTACACGCACTGTCAACCATTGTCTATTAACCATAACGAACCATCTTGCATAGCTTTAAAATTTAAGTTCAAATATTCAATAAGCGTATGTAGTCACAAAAATGCGTGTGTGTTTGTTTGACTGTGCGTGCATGTGTAGGCAAGCATATATATATTTGTACTTTATCGAGTAGTATGAAAGATGCCATGATGGATTTCACTGTTATTATTATTATTGTTGTTGTTGTTGTTGTTGTTGTTGTTGTTGTCGTTGCAGCTTCAACAATGTTACTTTATTAAATAAAAAAGGGTTCAGCTCTCTACATATTATACATATACATATGTATGTATATAAATATTTAAGTACGTGTATATCCGGTTGTTATGGTGCGGACGTCATCAGCCACCTGAGAGCATTACATACCCACATATGTATATATATAATTGTTCGTCTGTGGCCTTTTCCATTATATAATAATGTCTGTGTGCGCGTGTGTGTCTGTGTGCATATGTTTATGTGTAAATGAATAAAACAATCAAATTAATCCATATATTCACACAAAATTGCGAGCCTAGTAAATGAGTTAAATCAAATACGAGCATATCGACATACATGTGGGTATAGAGACAAATGTATATACGCCCATAAACAGCCAGCCAAACAATATATATGTATAAATACAGACAATATGCGCTTGCATGCGCTTGAGTGTGTGTAATCTTATCCGTATATATTTGAATATATTTACGTTACTGCTGTTGCTCATTTAGTGTAAAAGTTTTTTGTGCATTGTATGCTCTCGCATTTGAATTTCAATTTAAATTCACATTTTGATGAAACTTTTACATATAAACTCTGACTGTATTTATATATATATACGTACAGTATACATACATATATATATATATATAAACCAAGCAAAAACAGTAAAATGGGTGGCTCATCAATGGAATAAATCACCGCGCGTACAAATGAATCAAACTCTTAACCAAGACCCCGTTTAACGCGCAGCGTTCGCTTGAGTACACGGCAATCATTTACAAAACTCCGGCTCATTCAAAATTACATTTCGTATTTCCTTTATTTGCCACCTACTTCATACCAGTCAGCTACAATACACTCGGTTTTGCCCACCATCACGGCAACGACAGATTTTTTTTTTGCTTTTGCAAAACTTAAGAGAACATGTAGAGTTTTTGACACATTCTTTATTTTCTTGCTTAAATTCTTCATACTTTCATTTATTTTATTTTATTTTATTTTATCATCTTCTTTTTACTTTCGAAACGTTAAAGCATCGTTTTGAGTAAGATGTCAATTAGATTGATATGATCAACTTTTATATGGATGCATGTGTAGGTTGTGTATGATTTATCAAGTTTCAGCCCCACGGCACAGAATAGCAATAACAGATAGAGATATATGTATACGTTTAACCGAATACGCTATTAAAATTCATAGAACTTAAGTTCAGTTTCTTCGCTGTCGAAAGGTTTTTTTCCTTTGTTCTCTCTTTAGAAAAGACGAGAACGTACATAGTTGCACCTTACTTTATACATATACATGAATAAGATATTCTTACATTTCCTTTAAATCGGAAAATATTACATTCCAATATCCCTGAAGGACTTCTAAGCAGAATTTTTTTATTTTAATATAACGGTTCATCTTTACTGTACTCATCACTCAGGCGTTTCGAGCTGTTGAACGCTTCAGGCAGACTCTTATTCACATCTATCATCAATCTGTTCCTTCTCTCTTATCTTAGGCTGTTACATACTTTACTTGAGGTTTTCTAGTGATAGCAAAATGAATTTATAATATCATAAACAATTGCACACTGAAACTGAAAATCGTAGTCATCTATTTGATGCATACGTTGAAGTTATTTCTTATGCATTTTTATTATTATAGGTTTACATAGTTCATAGGAACGTGATGAAAAGTTTCTAATGCGAGCCACGGAATAAACATATAAATGCCCTTATTTGTTTCAACGGTGGAGACAGAGAGAGAGCGCAAATGTGACATCTGCTAATCGATACCACAGTATTTGCGTTTCGAAAACAATATGACACAAAAGTAACTTATTACCGCAACATAGGTACCCATTGGCGTTGGACAATTTAAGAATGATTAGTATTCTGTCACCCTTTTCCAAAATTGTAAAACATATCATGTTCTCACACTATCAGATTGTCATTCATTATTACAAGTTCGGATTTCATATTCGCCGTAATACGGCTGGCGTTTCAGTTTCTTTTATTGAGTTAATTACAGAGAATCTTAATCATTATAAACTCTTCATATTTATTTCCTTGGGCATGTTGAAGGTTCCTTTATCAAAATTTCAATAGAAGTGCATTTGACGCAGCCTTGCCTAGTCAACGTATCTATTAATAACCTTCGCCTAAGACAGCTAAAGTAAACTCAGGAGTTACTCAAAGATCTGTTTTATAATGTTGCTAAGCTAACATCAGCTTTTCATAAAAAATTTCTGTCTCAAGGATCACGTATCCTATTATGTTCGAACTTTTTACATTTTTTCTAAAGATTACCTTGAGTTTTGATTTCTCATTTGCCTATTCGAAATGATTAAGTTTAAACCAACCTGTTTGCTTTATAGGCGATTGCAATGTAGCACATTCGGTAGGAATCCTACCATTGTCATTCCTTTCATAGCGACTTCAGTCGTTGAAAAGTCATTCATTTTACGGTACGATCATAAGTTAAAATTTTGTAAGATTGAAAGCGAATAAGCATTGAAAGCATAAGCTGCTGCAAGGCGGGCACAGTGGATCAGTCAATTTTGCATCGCGACAAGGTCAAACCATCCACATCTTTAATAATTCGGTTAAAACTGAAAAAGCCTGACTGGGATCTTGGTGTGACCGATTCTCACCTGTTTTGTTGTCTGCAAGGCTCTCTTACGAGCGTAAAAGCGAACTTCAAAATTGGCTTACAAGAGTCACTTCGTTGAATTATCTTTTTACCTTTGTCTATAGTAAAGTAAGCGTTTTTTGCCGGGAGAGCTTCGCCTTGCCCTTTCACAGGTAATATGAAGACTGTAAGCAGCTGTGATTTACCCAACCACTACTTACGTCTGATATACACACTCATGAAAGGATAATTTAGATCATTTGCAAAAAATGTTTAAGGACTTAATTAGGCTGTCGATGAAACGTTGTGCTTTACGTGGAAACGTGGATGCTTTATGTAGAAAGTAATCCCAGAATATTTATGTATTTGGAGAAAACGATACTTACGAGCGTAGCACAGGGGTAACTGTTGCCTAATTTCGTTTTCAATCGCAGCATATTTTGTATGTTGGTTGGCATCGATCGGTCCAATTTGCAAACACTCAGAATTCATGCAAAGATCCGATCAGCAGTCGCTCTTTCAGAGAAAATCGATTCATTTCTTCGGCCTTCGTAAAAAGCTGGGTCCATAATTAGATCATCATCTTCAATGTCAGCGTTTCCTTGTCTTAACGCGTGGGGAATAACTCGAAGTGTGTGAATATTTTCTCCTCAAATATTTTTCTCTTCATTTCCCTCTCTCTCTCTCTTCATATGTTTAATTCACAGTTCGTTTATATGACAGAGTGAACTGTCCTGTCGCATATCATATGTTGGAATTATCTTACTCGTTCAATTCGCGTGAGTTTTTGTCGACGAGCCTCATAGCTCTTGAGGAGCACACGTAACCGACGGTTCCAAGCCGTGACCATCAGGTCCTCAATATTCTTTTTTTTGCATTTCTGTGTATATTGGCAAATACGATTTGCAATTTCTCTGTTATTAGTATAATTATAAACATCGCGACTTCAAGTTCCCTCACCTAAAGAACGCAATTCATAAAAATTTGTCAAAAAGCGCATCTGGCTTCGCAGCAAAATTTTCATAGGAAAGTAGAATCAATGTGACGAAGTAATTATAAAAAGAACAGAAGAAGAAGATCGCAACCCAGAAAAAGATCTCTTACAGATATCTATATATTCACTTTTATATATTCATAACTTAAGTGAATAGACTAAGTAATAGTAAATAGAGCAATAATTTGGATAACGGCGAGATTTCTATAAAAACCAAAAATCCCCTCATTCATTTTACATTTTATATGTACTTACGTTAACGTTGAATATATTGTAGTCGATAGCACTGATCTACATCCAAAATGTATCGATGATCAAATGGTCAATTCTTATAGGCTTCCTTGGCCTGAACAATAATCCGGTTCGTAAAAACATAAGTTAACTCTGATCTCCTCAATACGGGTGATGATATGGATATCTACTATCTATAATAATAATAATGATACATATAATGCGAATTTTAATGTACATAACAGTTACATTCAATGATTTTGACCTTCGTCTATACTAAATAACTAAATAAAAATTTTCAATTACTATTATTGAGGCGGTACAAAATTGGGTTTTCGACATTAATTACTTTTATCTGCTTTCGCTGCTTGCAAGCGAAAAAGCGAAAAGCTTTCTGTGGTTTATTGTAACTGCCGATGACAAGTGAACCTACTCCACCACTGTCAAGCGTAAAAAGTCATGGGTTAGCCTAGGAGAGCCATCCACATCGACACCGAATTCAAATATGCGCGGACATTACATTTTTCTGTATATATGAAGGGATCAGCAAGGTATAGTGTGTTACGAGCTGGTAAAACCGGATGGAACTCTTACTGCAGGTGTCTACCGACGTCAATTGAACGATCTGAGGGATGTATTGTTGCAAAAAAGACCACCAATAGCGGCTAAAATGGCTACAATACAAACTGACTGAAGATGCCATTTTGGCCAGTTGTTGCAATTGTTGTCAAGAATACACTTTTGCTGTTCGAATGGGAAGTTCTGCCACAATCAGTATACTCCTTCACATGTAACACCCCAAGACTTCTCTTTCTAAAACTATTTTTAAGAATTTTTTGAAAATTTATTGAATAGAAAAACACCCAAATTTGAGACTCTAGGACGGCCAAACTAGAAAACGTAGCTTATATTCATATATTAAACAATGGGCTTTGAGATACGACATGTGTTTAAGAAAAGGTGATTTTTTTATTTTGTTTTTCTCAAAAAAAATGTTTTCTTCATCAATATCTAATTTGTCTCCATCAAAGTAAATCCCTCTACCGCGCCAGCGGTTTTTCCTCGAAGCTCTTCTGATATGCGTTTTTTTTAGATTGTCTTCTAGCTCTTCAAGTGATGCGGTTTTTATCTTCTTAATCGTGGCAAAATTCCGCTCCTTCACGGGTCCTTTCAGTTTTTGCAACAGCAAAAAATCACAGTAGGCCACGGCTAGAGAAGACGGTGGCTGAAGCATGTTTACGAGAAAGCAATGACTCGTTTTGTGCCCAAAACATCCGACAAAATTGGATGGCGTGAGCCCACCAATACGCAGGCATCCTCAGCTACTTCTCCAATAATGATTCGACAATTCTCTGTAACAAGAGCTTTAAATTTAAAAGCTGACTCGATATCGTTGAACTGCTTTATCGACAAACATTAAGTTTTTTGATTTTATTGTCAAAAATCGTAGAAATGCATATAGTTCTTGAAGGTATTTCAATATTGAGGAAATAATGTATACACAAATGCGTACTCTTTTTCATTTGTAAGAAAAACAAAAAACAAAATCCAAGCATTTGTCAAGCGCTTGTCAAAGCTATAAAAAGGTAAATAAATTTATTCATTTATTTATTTTTTGGTTGAACGTATACGAAAAGAAAAATGTATATGCATGACGATTAAACACCCGCAGCAACGGAGAACACTTTCTCACACACAGAGACCTGCAAAATCTTACTCAAACCTCTAGCCAATAACCAATTTGCATACATACGTACACACGGAGACATATAAATGTGTGAAGTAAAGCTGCATTAACCCAACATACGCGTCTGCGTGACATTTCGATATCAATCACACAAACAACAAAAAAAAAGCTCTTTAAAATTGCTTGTACTTACGTGTGTATATTTACTTACAGCTCTAACCCGTACAATGTTTTATTATATTTATGTGCTTGTAGTTAAAACAGTAATACTCACACATCTACAGCGAATGAGATTTGTGTTCACACACGTTCTCTTGGCCTTAAGCAAACCGAAAATTGCATTACATCGAGTGAATGGACAGTGATGTGCTGGTGGTGGTAGCTTTAAGTGTCTGTTTAATATAAAGACAGTATGACAAATTTTCCGGTTAACAATGAATTAAAGTAAAGCGAAAGAAGACACTTTTGCTTTTCTAAATCTACCATGACAACGTGAAAGAATACTTATTTTAACATTTCGTTTGTAACATCCCCAAGTATATATATTAGCAATTCTGCAAACTATGTACATTGCTGATCAGCTGATTAGGTCATTTGTCTGCTTTTAACTAGACAAAGTACTTAAAAATACTGCGAGAAAAACATTTTTATTAAATTTACCAAATAATTTCGATCATTCAATTGGTTTTGTCGTGAAGTAATTACAGTCATCTTGGCGCTAGCTTTGAATACAAAGTCGTCTGTAAAACTTTTTTCTATTTATTAATTATGAAAGTGGCTCTACGCTGATTGAGACAACTTTAAACCATTGCTTTTATACGTTTAATGAAGAGGTGAGGAAACTTTGAATGCTTTAAAATTTGTTGCAATTTATTGTATATTTTGAGCATTTTTTAAGAGACTTTTTGGAATTATTTTCGAATTTAATCTGATTAAGAAATATATGACCAAAAAAATGTTTGCATTGAACATGCAGACAACATGACTAACAGACAAACGAAGAAAAATTTTTTATTTGTGCGACTCTCTCTGTTCATCTGTTTGTCTTGTTTTGTTGTGTTCATCCTATTATTACATGTCGAAATTTTCGAGTTATTTTGATGAAAATTCATACACCGATCTGTTTTCGCTGGCGAAACTGTTTTATATTCACTTTTCGATCACTTTTTCGACCACTTTCCACATAAAACCGTTACATGAATAACTGCATTAAGTAGAGTAACGGTGGGTTGTGTCGCAATACAATGTTTCTATTTTAAAATATTTCTTATTTTATTTTTTTTTTTAAACGAGTTTTTTTTAGACCTTTAATGAAATTAATGTTAGTCAAGTGACTAGCCGTTCGTAGAGTCCAATCAAACAAGACAAAGTATAATAAACATCCTTAAGATTATATTTTGTTAATAAGAAAGGCACCCTCTCCCAATACATAGATATATGCGACAGGAAACGGTAGGAAATTTGCTTTTTTTTGCTAACGTCAAGAAAAACTTGCCACAGAATAACAATTAGATTGTGAACGCATTTCGATGGACCCGTAAAGGCTTTAGTGTTCGTATATATAAATTGAAAATTGTATCAGAAATTTTAGACACAAGTTTTTCATTTTATTATAAACGTATACCAGCTTAACCCTGCGTCTTTTTTTTACGCTATTCGCCATAAAAATCGCTAGCGATCTCAGCTTTTGCCGTACATATGGATGGAGTGAACGATGGACCGAAAATCTGAAAATTTTATATTCAATCCAGATTTCAATAAATGTTTGTTGTATGATAATCTCATTCAGAAAATATATTCTTATACTTTCAATGACACAAAATCAAAAAAAAGAGAGAAAAAATATTTCAGTTATGGCCACGCGAGTGTAAATTCGCATATGTTTATTTCGCTTGTTGTGATAAAGTGGTTGGTGTTGTGTGCGAAAGGCTACAACGATTTTATTACATTTGATTTATTATATTTGTTTTTATTTCGCATTTTGAAGTGCTGTTGTTATGTGTTTTATGTTATGTTATCAGTCACTGTAGCTATAATATGAAAAATAAATTTTATCTATATTACGAGTAAATTTTGTAAGTGGAAAAAATGGGAAACAAAATGTAAAATCATGAAATTAAAAAGAAAAGAAATAACAAAAAAATGGGAACAAAAACAAAAACCTATAAAAAATTATTCGTATGATATATATATATGTTTTTGAGTGCATATTACAAATAGATATATACATACAGAAGAAGAAAATTTCTCAAATGGACAAAATAGAAATTTCTCTATAAATTTCATTGACAAGTGTAAATTCCGTTCGTTTATTGCACTTCGATATAGACTGCGGCAACAAAAATATCTTATGCTTTAAAAATAGATAATCCAGTATTTATTATACGACTGCCATAAAATATCCCGCAGTTGCTTTTGCCAGTCAATATATATAACGCTTTTCGAAAATAGCGACACTGCATTGTATATAAATAAGACGAGAGCAGTGATCAAATGCTTACTAGTAAACGTAAATACATCACATTGACAAACACCTGCTGTGGCCAAAGTGATCATTAAAACTTATGAATTTATTTCTCGAAAAACGACCCATATAACAAGCAAGAACGCAGTAATCATCGACTAAAAGCAAAATAAAACAAAAAAAAGGCACACAATTTCTACCATATCAAGTTAATAAACTTATGACTCAAGACCATGGTCCACTGCTTATAATACATTCCTTTTTACTGCTATGCTGAATATTTTAACTACGCTCTTTACACTCTATGGACAGTTTATGTGTTTTAAGATAATGTGGGATAGGGGGGCAAGAGGGGTAAGTAAGATTTGAAACAAAATGACCTCCTGCGGTTTTACTCAGTCCATTCAGGCATCAGAAGTATTATTTGATAATCCTTGTTGTGGCGAGATGATGAGGATGATAATGATAATGATGATGGTCATGATGATAACGATGATAATGATGATGATGATGATGATGATGATGATGATGATGATAATGATGACGACGATAAACCGAGATGATGACGATGACGATGGTGGTAGTGAGCGTTGATGGGTTAAATAGTATTTGTGTATGTGCGTTTTTGTGCATTATGTCCGGCTGAATAAATAAGTTTAAAAAAGAGTTAACAGTTTGTCTTGTTTTTTGTTTGGCTTTCATCTCTTGCAGTTATGGCGCCAGTTATGATTTAGCAGCTCGACGCAAGAATGCCACGCGGGAATCTACGGCCACGCTAAAGGCTTGGTTAAACGAGCACATGAAAAATCCCTATCCAACCAAAGGCGAGAAGATCATGCTGGCAATAATCACCAAAATGACTCTGACGCAGGTCTCTACGTGGTTTGCGAATGCGCGCAGACGACTAAAAAAAGAAAATAAAATGACTTGGGAACCGAAAAATCGTACCGAAGATGAAGATGCTCTTGTCTCGGATGACGAAAAGGAACGTGAAGAAGAGAATCGGCGGGAGCAGGTAACAACGCAATCTTCAGCCAGCATAACTCCTTCTCATGTAATGCCAGCAACCAAGCGACTAGACTATGATGCTCAACCGCCGCCACCGCCAGCTTTAACACATTTGAACGCAGCGGCTCACTTACCATCAACCGGCCTCGGTATAAGTACAACAGGTGTCGGCGGTGGCGGTGGTAACGCAGCAACTGCTGCTGCCGCTTTAGGTCTCGCCAACAATGTAGCATCAAATGTTTCATCGAGCGTAGGCGTTGCTACAGATCTCACGGCTAGTCACAGTTTAAGTGGCTTAAGCACGCAACCGAAAGGTAAGATGAAAGTGAAACTTCTCTTAATTTATAATTGAAGAAGACGTGTTTTCAATAACATCTTCTTTATTTCTTTTTCGTGCATGATGAAATAAATTTTATTTTGCAAATAATTCTTCTCAAGATGTTATAGGTGAAAACTGCGAATCAATCCAATTGCCCCATTTGCTTGTTTATTTTTATGATTCAAAGTGCAGGGCAAGTTAGAAAATCCATGGCAATAGTCCGAGCGCAATTTTACTAAGCATCACTTTTGTTGGCGATTAATAGGCATATGTAAATATAAATTACTTTTTCAAATTCTATTTAATTATTTCTGTCTTAGAGTTATCGCTACCAAACCGACTTAAAATATGCATCAAAGATAGTTTTTTACTGTCGTTTTTTGGGCGTCACTCATGTTAAATTATAACATTGTAGTCGGCTACGGGCCAAAACTAAATGCCCTACACCAGCCTGCAGTTATTGATGTAAGGATTTTTCAAAATACTTGTAAGGCATTATATCGGAAGCTGTCGAAAAACTTGTCCGATCCGAACCATTTTCAAGGGCTTTCGTACCTGGGCCAAAACAAGTCAATTACTAACTTTGATTAAAATATCGCAAAAATTGCAACTTAAACGTTGAATGCAAGGTGGAGAGAGGGGCCGACAACCTTAGATCGCTCCAGAATCATTTTCTGAATCGATCGGTATAATAAACGATGTGTCTTTCTCAAGAACTTCTTGGTGTTGCATACAAACGTACCAACTTAATATATCCTTGTAGCACAAGTGGTGTAGGGTATAAAAAATTTAAGAAATTTAGTTAATTTCAGAGGCGTATTTTTCAAAACAAGCTATCACATAAAGTGATACTTCATAAGTCGAGTATTAGTAACTCCTTATGCATTATATTTTTCGAGCATACGGAACATCTTTGAAGTGAATGGGCTCGCGACGATGTCTATGGGGAAGAACTTCTTTATCAATGAATGGAATCTAATCGTTTTCTTTTTTTTTATTTATAGCAGCGCTCTTGGTATTTTAAAGAAAAGAAATATCATTTAATGACATTTGCATTACAACGTAATGAAATTTTGGAGTTTTTGTATGCTTCGGAAACAAAGCCGTGTTATTTTGATAAAACTGATTCACATGGTTGTAATCAAATATCGTGCTCTTTACGGAATTTGCCCGTATGTGATGTTAACATTACATATATTGCTGTGGCAGTGGTGCGTTCACGTCGCATTTTTTTATATAGCGTGGACATCTAGCAGTAATAACCAACAGAAATCACACCAAAAATATTCTAACCTCATGTCTAACAACGAAAATATCGAATTTTGTGTCAAATATAGCGTGTTTGTCGACAGCATCTTTTCTTTGCTTTATATGTGCATACCTCGTACGATGAAGATTTATTTGCTAATAATTGCAATGTTAGCTCATATTTATATTAGGTGCTTGAATATATATTGATCATTTTTACACTTGAAAGAGGCATTTATTGAGAAAAATTTGTACAATTTTTTTAACCAAAATATTTTCCATCATTTTCTACAACTTTTTCCCCTCTTTCTAGCAACATGACGATACCGTATCGGAAGAATGATATCGCTTTGGCAGCCATCCAATTATCGAAACCGCGTGCCAGCTAAGCCAAGCGCTATGTTTGGTGAGTAAGGTAAACCGGTATGTCCTTCAAAACTCTTGCAACATGTGGCCCAGTGCTGTCATGAAAAAGGATGACTGCATCGGCGAAACGCTACTGCTGGTCTTTTTTGCAAAAATATATCGTTCAATTTATTCAGTTGACGTCGTTAGACAGATGTCGCAACACTTTCATTCGATTTTAGTAGCTCGTAAAACATTACGGCTAGCCGATCCCACCATATGCACAGCGTAACTTTATGGTCATGAACCTTTAGCTTCGGTATCCCCTGGGCTAACCCATATGTTTTTGCACCTGGGATTGTCGTAGCACTTTTCAACTTTTCATTGCCAATCACAATACGCCGCACTCTTCTTTTTTCGCCTGGCAAGCAGTGAAACGGTTCAAAAAGATATTTTCCGTCAATTCGTATGGTAGTCAATTTCCCGCCTTTTGGATCTTTCTCATGAAACGTCTAAAAAATGTAATAGAAAAAATCTCGAACCAATATACCACCTAAAGATGTAACCAAGGTAAAAAAGACTTATTAGCCCTTAAACTAACCTTTAATGTCTCCCATCTTAACCCACAACAAAATGTTAAATATATGCGTGGCAGTAAGTCAAATTCGCCTTCTACCTGACACTAGATTCGGTATCAAAATTCTTTGCAGGTTGGCAAACCGCCTATGGCATGCGGATCATTCCACCGTTTTTACTTATGCTTTAGATGATCCTTGTTAATGTTTTTTCCGGCACTTGAGGCCAGTATCTGCCGTGAATTGTAAGCTAACTTTTTTTTTTACGTGTTGTAAAAGAGATGGCAGGTTGTATCCATCTCTTACGCGTATTTATCTCTTCTCCGAACTAAGTTTTACTCAGCATGATCGTATCTTACGCTACTCGTCATTTTAACTGGTGCTGCTTTTCTTTTCGGAGACATACCTTGAAAACCCTTGCAAGTTTTCAAGCAAAAAAGGCCATTCTCTGAAGATATAGAATTAATGTTTACAGCCGTATTCAGCGGCCATGACCGGTCACTAATCATAAGAGAAGAAAACAATGTTTTCGTTACTTTGTATAAAATTTGCGGATCCTAATTTAAATGTTAAATTGACAGTTTTTCAAAATGAAAATTTGCGCAAAAAAAAAAAAAAGTTTGAATGAATGTTATATTCAAATTTGTTAAGTAAAAAATGAGGTAAATATTGAAATGAAGTTCAATGATTTTAAATTTTAATAAATAAATACCAATCGCTTTTTAAGCCCATCACAGCTGGTATAAAGACCTTGGTCGTAGATAACGGTTAATTCGTACCGTGTTTTATAGAGATGAAACTTTATTATTATATTTATATATTTGAATTGTGTTATGAAATAGGATAATATAACTTAAGCGTAAACAATTAAGGCAATGTTTACCAGGTTATATCGAAACCATACCTTGAGGTGTAAAATTTCATGATAACTAAAATTTCGTTCCAAATATACGTATAAATGAAAACGTAAATTAACTGGGTTTTTATAACCCAAATTACTTGTGGCACAAGGGTATATTAAGTTTGTGCGGATGTATGCAACACCCAAGGATAGATTTTTTTTACGAATTTGTTATTACACGAATTGAATAACTTTCTGAATCAATCTATGATTGTCCATGCATCTGGCCATCTTGCATTTGTTTAGATATTGCGATGAAATTTGATACACAGACAAGGTTTTGTTCAAGGACGAATGGTGGGCCCTATCCCAATGTAGTGTCTTTACTTGTTTACAAAAGTCTATGAAATTCAACATTATTATGAAAAAACAATAGTTGCAACCATAAAATGAATTTTCATCAAAAATTAACCGCTAATCAATTGTTCTTCTCAAAGTTGGTTGAAACTCCTCTTCACTAGTTATTTTCGCATGATTACAACAGTTATTTGACGTAGTTGTATACATGTTCAATTCTTGGAAATCGTGTTGTAATAATCGCAAATTTTGTGCATGAACAAAAGTACTTAGAAAGTGTTGCGAAATATTTAGAAATATGTAGGCGTATATATATATGGGAGGAGTGATAAAAGCGATATCTTTCTTCGTAACTTCGTCCTGTCTTGCAATCAAGTATCATAAAATAAACTTGTACTAGATATGAAAAATTTCAGTTTGGGTCACATGTAAACTTTACATTACTTCAGTTCTTTAAGTTCGTAACTGTTGTGCCTGTATTTTTGAGTGAATAAAGCGTTCACATCACGACAGATTTACAATAGTAGTAGTGTAGCTTCGATTTTCTAATAGAAGTAAAAATAAGTTCTTTGTGTTGAAATTTATCCGTCGCTTTCATTTCTCTTGAAATTTTAGGTATAGAACTTTGAAATCGACGCTTATACGGAATAAGTTTCGCTTCGTCCATATCACAGTGTAAAGAGATGGATGTTATTTACGGCGCTGTATTTTATTTTGTTTTAAATTGTAAGTAAGTGCAGCTGAAGCTACGGAAATGATTAAATTGGCTTGGAATAGAAATGCAATGAACGGTGAAATAATTCGAAATTGGTTTGCAAGATTTCATGCAAAATAGTCTTGCTTTCAAAAACTTTAAATGACCATACACGTCCGCCCATCTCCCGCAAAAAAAAAAAACAAGGCACTAATCTTTTACTTGAATTAGGAACTTTGCCCAGCTTATTCTTCAGACTTGCCTTATTCTGATTACCATTTTTGCAGATCGCTGCAATCATATGAAGCGGTTTAAAAAGTTGAAGATATATGAAAATCTGTTCATCATTGTGTTCTCTCGAAACCACCAAATTTCTACCGTGAGGGTAGATCGTAGATAGTGATAGCGCTGGGTAAGCAAAATTGTCAAGCTCTGCGACAAGTAATTTTTAATTAAACTTGAGTTTTATCAAAAGATACAAAGAATTTATTTGTACACCTAACATATAAAACTTAACGGCGAATAAGGTAAAATTGATTATGATAATGATCTAAAATAATAGGCATAAGCAGGCATTGTTCTTTACGATTGGACTCGATAGCTAATGCTGTTCAATTTTCAAAGCCTTCAGCTTTCTTAGTCATAAGCTCAGTCATAAGCCCCACAAATTGCAATTGTAGAATTTCATCTGTCCAGATTCGACTGCTTGATGATGTATTCATAATAAATATAATGTTTTTATTAAATTTATTTTTAAAAGTTGTCATTAAAGGGTTACTTAAAATGACTTTAAGTCACAACGGAAGGTAATTAATTTTCGTTTGGTTAAAATCATTTGTCATCACATGACAAATTCATATACTTGCATACACATATGTGTCTATATATCATAAATATATACAAAATAGAACCCTTGTTTCGCGATACCGTGCTAGTTCCCCCCTACTTTGTCAATGAAATGAAATCGGTAAAAGACCATCATCAGGCAAATTAATAGTAGACAATTTAATGATGTGCTGCTTTTCACAGTTCACAGGGTCTGAAAGAGATTTCAGTTGAGTGGTGTCATTCTTCGAAAGAGGAGAAGGTAAAGGACAAAAAAGAGATAAACATTGACTTTTTAAACACCCCTTTTATTTATGCATGGATGTCGTAATAGCTGAATACTATTATGCGCCAAATTAAATTCGTAAACCTCAATTGAGGGTTAATTTTCTTTTCAGTAGTTTATCAAGTGTAGAGTTGAACTCAATAAATGAATGAATGAATGAATGAATGAACGAACTAACGAACGAGAACACGAACGAAGGAATGAATGAATGAATGAAGAAATCATTACTTAATTTCGACGGTATGCGGACAAGCATATACACGCATGCACACACGTACATTCTTACGCACGCACTTATGCACGCATGCAAACACTCGCTCAGATAGTCGGTTGAGAGTCTGGAATTCTCAATTTCATTTAAAGTGTCATTGAGCTCTTTATTACGTTAGTGTAAATTTTATGTGACACCATACGCCCTCTTCCTCTTTACATATAAGCGCGCATATGCGCGCATGTATGTGTTCATAAATGACACAATAATCAAACATTTTGCCAAGGACATTTTGAACGCTAGTACGTTCTTTCGTTTGTTAGTTTGCTTGTTTGTTTGTTCGTTTGCTTCATATCCAAAGGGGGAGTATATCCCCGTTGAAGTGAAAAATGATTCAAACATTAGTTAAGAGACCTTTCAAAGCACTGTTGCTATATACAGCCGGTTTTTGTTATTTTTATTCTTCTTATTGTTGTAGTTGTTGAGCGCTCAGTTGGCCAACCCTTCTAACTGTGTAGGAAAACGCGCGTAGCAGGAGACTTTTTTAACATTGAATTTGCTTTCTCACCCAAGCAAAAACAGCATACGCTGTACGATTTTCGTTAGCTGTGCCGCCTTAATTTCAGATGTTGTTGTTTTTTTCCTTTTCATCGTTTTTTGTCGGTTAACCATCAACGTTTCTCTTTTTGGTAAAACTCCCGCGCTTTCTTCTTCTTCTATCATATTATAGTCAGTGATTCTAGATATAAACGTATATATATTTTATATATGAGTGTTTGTTTGCATGTACGCAATAACGCCCTTGCTTTTTTTCATAACACATATACGCACGCACGCACACAGAATTTCATTTTAAGTGGCAGTGTGTATTTAGCTGGCATAAAGTGGCCCGGAAGCTTTCCTCTAAAATCATAAACATATGCAACTCACGTTGCCCGGCATAAATCTAATGCGATATGCTCAACGCCTTTTGCTTTTGTTAATATTGTTATTCTTCTTGTTTTTGTTTTTGTTGTTACTTTATGGTAGCTAGCCGTCGTCTACTTATATTCTATATTATACACATATACACTGGGGGCGACAATGTCTCGCGTCTCGCCTGAAAACTATGTGTTGAGATTTTCCCATTGTATTTAAGTTCAAAGTCTGTAACGAGGCAACAATCCGGCGAGGGAGGGGATCGCAACAAAAAGGCAAAGATGATTTTGTAAATGATTTTGGTTTCGTACGGAAACCACTGCGTTTTGTTTTTCTCGTTTTGGATTCATCGTCTACAGGGTTAGATTAAAGCACGCAGCGGCAACAACGGCAACAGCATCATGCCTACACATGCTTCAACGCCTGGTTTAATCTCTGGGGACATTTTAAAGCATTTTTGCCTAACCGTTAATAGTTTGCTTATATGAACTTCGAAGTTTTCGGTAAAGGTTTTATCAGTGTGTGTGTTTTGGATTTTTTCTCTTTTTTTATTACAAACAATTTAATAGAATTTAAACCCCAGTGAAGGGCGATTATATTGGTTTGGCAGTGGAGAGAAAGAGAGAGTAAAAGAAACGAAAGTTCTTTAAAAGAAACCTTTCGGTAGATATTAACAAAAGTGGTACTTTGCCGCTAACGCTGGGCTTCTATAATTTTCTCAAATGATTATTTATGGTTGGTTGAAAATGATTGCAAAAGAAAAAAAAAACCAGAAACAATCGAATTAAAACGAGTTTGACCACGAGTAATAAGTATTTAAAATTTATCCTAACGCAAACTTTTGCGTTTCCTTGCATCTTAAGAAAGTCTTCATTTTTATTATCGCCTTTCAAGCCCTACAATTTGTCCAACTTCGTATCACCAAATAGTTAGAAGCACTTCTACTCACTAAAAAAATACTGCGACACTGTTTTCAAGTCATCGATATTTTTGCCTAAACTTAACTCCTTATACATTTAGCTAACTCTTTTGTCAATTCCTGTAAAGTTTTCAAATCATTTTTTTTTTTTGTATCTTCGATTAGAAGTGCACTCTAGGTTCCTCAAGTTTTGAATTCGATTTAATCAATTTCTAATTTATGCGAGTTAGAAACCAAGTCAGTTGGAGAAGTAACTCAAAGTAACACTTGGTTGCTATTTGTGATATATTTTAACTGGTATAGATGTTCCGATTTGATTTTTGCTTCAAATATGTGATCAAATTGAATATTCATAACTTCGAACGGTATGACCTAAAAACCACTAAACTTTTTTTAAGTTCTTAAGTGTCTTAGACATCATTTCAAAGTCACATCGTTCACTGATATTCGGGCAGCCATATAAACCGTTTGGCAATTAGGCATGGAGAAGTCGAGTAGTTGCGTTCTATTTGTCGCTACAGTGCGTTTGCCCCATTGATGAGTCAATTTAATCGATTTTTGAAAATATTCTCATTAATCCTATCTGAGACAAGTGCTTAATTTGGTCGCCGATAAGCCCGCTATTCGGTATAAATATTGTTAAATCCTTCCTTAATAGAAAGATTACTTTAGATAACAACGACATTTCAACCTATTTTTCTCTCACTTCTCATCATACGCTTATTTGTTTGAAATTACTAAAAGTCAAGAGCTACAAGAACTCAGTTTTGGAAAACGATCATACAACCATCTTTACATAGTCATTTAGGAAGCAGAAATATAATAATTATATCTATATATATATATATATATATATATATAATATATAATATATAGCACTTGTCTTGCTGTATTTAAAATGATAAAAAAAATGGCGAAGAGCAGGCTATTTTATTTTAACGGTGATGGGGTTGACACAATATTCGAGTTTCACAAAAAAGAAAACGCAAAGTGAAAACTCAAGAAGTTGAACGCGTGGAGTGTTTTCCGAAGGTTTTTCTTTGAAAATATTATTCAACAATATTGAATTTTTGAAATTTGTTTTTTAGTTACTCTGCGCGCGCGCTGTGGTCATGCTGTTTTACTATGTCTGAAGAAATTTTGCAATTTCCTTCTTATTGCTTTATAGCTTCTTACCCGTTTAACTTAATTGAATTATATTGAAATTTTGCCATAGAATTAATTTTGGCTTTTGCGATCAGCACTTGCTGCTCTCGTTAATAAGTCTCCTTCTTTTTTTTTTTTTTGTGTGTTTACAGTTTTTCTCTTGGCTTGCTCTTTATTTGCTGTGTCCTTAACAGTGTGAAGTTTACGTCTAAAATCAGAGATAATTTTTGTGTACATGACAAACTTTTTTGTATTTTTCTTTTCTTCACAATCTCTATCTTGTCTATCATTTTTGACATAGAGTGCTTTTTTACATCATGTCGAACAAAAGAGGGATCCTGAATCTGGACAATTCATTACTTGTTGGCTTTGCGGACGAATTGAGCAAAAGTCTCGTTACTTTGAAAGTTAAAAAAAAATTAAGATAATAATCGATGAGTGTTCTTATCGACAGCATTCATTTTCTTTCCCAAACTGTAAAAGACCAACTAGTAGTGTAGCGTATGGTAGTTCACCATAAACTATCCGGATCCTGACCTGGTCATTTCAGAAAACGACTTTTTAAATGGTTTGAAGTCTTTAAAATAGTTTACTTGCTGTTGTTTGAGTTTACTTGCCACGTTTTCAAGGCTTTTGTTAGTGGCTCTCGAACGGATATCGCATATACTGATTTTAGAAAACCGTCCGACTTAGTTAATCGTCACTTATTGGTCTTAAAACTCTATGACGCATTCTTCCTTTTGTACTTAATGAAATGGATAAGCTCTTGTCTGCATAACAGATCATTCAAGATTCTGTTTGACTTCGTCCCTCAAGGCAGCCACTTGGGACAACTTTTATTTAATTTATACTTTAATGATCTCCCCTCGGTCATTAAATGGAGCCAGATCTTAATGTATGTTTTAAATTGACCTAAACATAATGGTCGTTAAATTTGATTGAATTAAATCTAAAAAAATGTAAGAAGCTTTCATTCTTGAGAAGAAAGGCATTCAACACTGGGTATTTCATTGGTTCACACAAGTTACAAACGTTGATTGGTGCTGTTAGACCAAAGATTATGTTTTCATTTGCACATTGAGCTCTCTTTCGTTCGTCTCTCTTCCTTACCGTCACTTGATAAATGTAGATTTATTCTTGATGTCTCCTTGTTAATTAAGTTAATTAATGATACAATCGACTCGTCCACATTACTTGGTGAGATAAGCTTTAATATCCCTGACCGCTTCTCTAGGCACTTTATGTTCACTAAACTGAGTCAATGTAAATGCAATTATGAACTGTTTATCCCATTTAGAGTTGTTTGCAGAAACCTAAATGATGTCTATCACTTAATCCCAATATCGGGTTCTTTAAAGTCTATAAAAACAACTTTGCTTAATACGCGCGATCTGCCTACGTCGTATCTAAACTAAGTTTTAATCTTA
This sequence comes from Glossina austeni, assembly GCA_000688735.1. Lineage (NCBI taxonomy): Eukaryota > Metazoa > Arthropoda > Insecta > Diptera > Glossinidae > Glossina > Glossina austeni. The sequence goes on along the minus strand of KK502428.1, from coordinate 1,238,560 downwards.
ATATCTCAGTATGATTCGAAAATAGCTGGTGTTGTTTACTGTATCGATTGCCAAGCTTGTGGATAGTTGCAATGGCTTAGGAGTTCACTTGCAATTACGTTGTGTGCTTGTTGTGTACATGCTTTTTTTTTCTTTCTTATTTATTTATAAATGAATTATTATTTAATTACTATTTTTATTTTTTTTTTCTTTACTTCTCCTTACGTACTTTATGCTTCTTTTTAATAATAATTAGTATAAGATTTACTTCTACGAGTCAATTGATTTCGACTGTTCGTTTACTTTCGTTGAGCTTCATGTGTAAGTAAATAAATAAATAAATAAATTACTCATTATCACACGTTAGATGCTCTCTAAGATTCTATATGACACTTTTAATATACCCTTGCATCACAAGTGATGTAGACACAAAAAATCACAGAAAAGAAAATACCTATCACGATCCTTAGAAAAGTTAGCGATATTTATCAACTGCGTAGTGAACTACGACACGATTGAACCACATCCCTCTCCTCGGGAGTTCATCCGTCTACAAGTCCCTCCCTTTGCACGTTGTCAACTATTTAAAATTTTTATAGCCACATAACAAATAGAAGGGATAGTTGCAAATTTTTACCTACAATATACTGCAACAGACATCATAAATCCCTTAATAAAGTCTAAAAATATGTTGATTCACCTAACAAACACTTCCACATTAATCAAAAAACGGCAACTTACCACTAGTAACGGATGTTAATATGAAATATAGTATAAGTGTTTAACACGAAGACCAACATGTTTAATGAAATGATGGGTAGCATGGTTTGCCCTCAAGGCCTATTTAATTTTTTCACGTATTATTACAAAAATGTGTAAGCAATATTCAACTGGAGACAATATTTACAGTTTTTGTACAATTTTTTATTTTTTAACTTCTCACTCCTTACAGAAAAAGAAAATGCTTTGAAAATGTTGAGAACAATTGTTGAACTTGAAATTAGTTTTGAAAAGATTATCGTTTCCCTCTCATTATTTCTTCATATAGATCCATCCATTTTTATAAATGTTCAAAAATATCGTAAATAAGACAGATGAGTTTTTGATGATGACATATCCTTATATTATACATACACATGTACTTTTTGTTAACGCAAGCCACACAAGAACTGTTAACAAACTGATTACATTGTATGAGTATAGAAAACGGAATGTAGTGATTTTGAAATGTGAAGCAATTTTTATTTAAACTTCTAAGCAAAAGTACTTTGTTTAGTAAAGAATTTAATGTAAAATTGATTTTCATTTTCCCTTAGTCTCTGGCGGCTAACAACGAACTTTGGCTTTAATGCCTGTTACTCTCATATATGTATAAAGCAACAGGGTTATAAGGGTAGTTTCGGTTATTGATATCCTGCCTACCATTGTTACTTACTCTAATATGTGTGCGTATGTGTATGCTTGTGTGATGGTGTAAGTCTGAGTTATTGGCAAAAACATTTACTGGCTATTTATCAATAGAATGTACAGCCTTTAATCTGAAGGGGCTTAACCTGGCACAATAAAGCAGGAAACCAAAAATAAAATAAAGTAAAATAAAACAAAAACCAAAACAAGAAAAGAAAAAAAGCAATGAGGAAAATATCTCAATAAAATCGCAGCACTGTACGAATCAACCGAGAAACTTTGGAGTGTGTATTAAATTCATGAAAGTTAAGTGCTTTGTAATTGAGGTTATAAAATATTTATAACATATCACACTGCAGAAAGATTGAATGAGATAGAAAGAGAGGAAGAAAGGGAAGGATATAGCATGTGCAAAAGTGCAGAAAAAATCGAAAAATAAAAGCATCATATAAACATTAAAACACTGAGCAAGTATTAAATTAAATAGTGTAGAGCAGCAATAAAAGGAACGAAAGTTCAATTCTATGCCTGCCTGCTCTTGCAGGCATCTATGCATGTACTTAAGAATGGTATGAATTTCTTTTTGTTTTTTACATTTACACTTAAATGTTGGAAATTTACTTTGTCATTTGCTATAATTGACATTAATTATTTAAAAAGAAATTTTAAAAAAGTTTTATAACAAAATGAAAACTCTTAAGGCCAAAAGTCTGTTGGCATGCTTTTTAATGGCACAGCACAGCATTACTAGTGCGTCTACATTGTTAAACGACGGAAAGTCAATTAGAGAGAGAAAAATAAAGAAAGAGAAAGAGAGAGAGAAAGTAAAATATAATTCAAAATATTGTAAAATGCATAATGTCCGAACAACTAACCTAAAAGCTTTCTAAAGAAAACTTTGAAATTTATTAACATTATGTGTAAATTTCCATCTTCTGCCACTTCGACCAAATAACAAAAAAAAACCTTCATAATTTTTTTTTTTTTTCGTCTGGTGCTAAAGCTAGTATACTTAAATAACAAATTGTTTTTTAGTCAAAATACGCTTAAATCAAAATTATTCGTAAAAATTCGAATACGTTGTGTGAACAATCGATAAATGTGCAATTTTGACCCAACATCAGTATCACGTTACCTAGAGATATTTAGAAACATAAGTAAATGTTATCATCATATACCTGCAGTTCAAAGTAAACCATGCTGAGCACAATCAAAGAGCCTTGTCCCGAACTTCATACATATTCAACATGTGCTAAATGTTCTAAGAGTAGTCTAAACAATAATACTGACTCCACTAACGCGCAGAAAGCTTCAATTAGTTACGAATAGCATCAGCGTATGTAACTATGCATGAAGTGAATCAGATAAAGGTACAAATTTTAATCTGCTTGACGATCAATTAATTTTCAATCCCTGCACATACATACAAACGGAATTACATATTTACTTTAAATCCACCATCGAAGGAAGAAAATACACTTCTATAACAATGCATTGTTTGGGTCCATAAATAATTTTATAGGCATCACTAAAAGTATTAAAGAGCTCGAAAGAATAAAGCAACAGGCGTCATAAGACCGTTCAAGTTGTTACCCGGTCTATGCCAACCATCTTAATAATTATACATTTGGAAGTATCTTCTTGTTAATTAAAACACAAAACCTTTGGCCTTCTGCTCAGCATTCAGAAAGACAGTTTGAATATTCATACAAAGAAATCATTACAAAATTTAACCAATGTTGAGCCGTGCGCCGAACTGTTAGCCAGCGCTTTGCTATAGCTGTATATATGTCTAAATTGAATGGAAAAATATCGTGCACTTCTTTAGACGAGAGGGTTTAGGAATGTTTGCGGTTTCTAGTCTACAAAAATTCGTATCAATATCACTGAGTAACTATGTTTGACAGGTTCTCTACTAATTCATATTTGTTGATTTTTATCATTATCGTATTATAAATTTTTTCTTTTTTTGATTTTTAAATACGACCAATCACTGGTCATGTGATGGCCGGAGCGATAATGAATGTTCGATCCGTTCGCCCCTATCCCTTTCTCTTCCCATCTTCTTTCAAAATCGAAATAACTGGTCATTTAAAATAAAAAAATTTTGCACGTAACATACACAAGACAAGAACACGACTGGTTTGGCTTACCGTTTCAAGCTCGGTTTGTTTAGATATATATTTCTTCTCATTTAATCCTACCTTATAGCAAAAGCTAATCTATTACTTTTAAGCGTTTGCTTTTTACCGGCTTATAAGTGGGAAATACATAAGGCGAGCGTAGATAATGGACTTTCTATTCGTGAAAAATAAATTAATTTTACGCATTCTGCCGGGAATCTTTATTTACAATTGCTTTCTACAAAATGGTTCGGATGGGATCATTTTTTCAACCACTTCATATGCCGACTTATTTTCAAAAGTCGTTATGTGAATAACTGTAGGATAGCGTAGGATATTTAATGGTGGCCCATGGTCCGCTATAGTGTTTCTACTTATGTAGAAACTTTGGCGCGATTTTGACGAACTGACGATTCACTGTATGCTAGCACTAAACAGGCAACACATTGATACGGAATATTCTTTGGATCAAAACTTCTACTACATATTTTCGAATTTAGCAAGCGGAACAATAAATTAGATGCCATGACGTCTCTCACCCGTGGACACAAAAATGACCTTAAAAAAAATATAGAAGAGAAAAATGGGAAAAGTCATCATCCTCTGCAGGAAAAACGAAACTTGTTTATGTAATACCTTACATGCACATAGGATACATAGGAAATCATATTAACAGGACTGTTGGTGATAATGATGATAATGACGGTGGTGACGCTGCCTGCCATCCGTCACACAAACGCACATATACACACACTCAGCCAGTCACTCAGTGAGTCAGCCACAGTGATGCCACTCCGATGATGATTTTGTACAAAATGATGAATTATATTTGACATGTTGTTTAATATTCACCCAGCCTATATACTCCCGTGTATGCTTTTATTTATGTGTGTATTTGTTTATTATTATTATTTTATTTTCTTTTTGCAAGAAGCCATCACACATGTACGTTAAGCTCATACAAATATGTGTCTAGGTATAAACGTATGTGGGAATATAATGTGCATACTATCTGCTGGTCTTTGGTAGCGCGGTGTCATTTCATTTTAATAAACAAGGGTAGAGTAAGTAACAACAAAAACATTTGTTGCTGTTGTTGTTGTTATTGTTGTTGATATTGATATTGATTTAATATTTATATATAGTCACGTGCTTTAGTGAAAGCAATGAGCATATTGGCTTAGTTAGAATATTTGAAGAACACTTGAAAACTTCAAAGGATATTTGTTTATGTCGACTAAGACTAAGTCAAATTGTGCTCTTAAGACAATTTTGATTGAGGGCCTGATCACGCAATTTAATGATTTTTACGAGCGGGGCAGTTCGCCAAATAATCTGTGAAGTATCTTTGAATTCGTTTCAAAAACTTAAACGAAGGATATTCTAAAAAATAATGTATTAGGTTGTTCGGAAAGTATACTTTTCTGTTTTTTTTTTTTTGGTTAGAAGGAGAGACGATTTTCTCACAGCGTGTGAATATTTATCATAAGCAGTCGATTACGATAATTTTATTACTATTATTCGACGGCTTGCATCATACAGTGCCTCTGCATAATGACAATGCGGCTTAAACGCTAAATTGCCTGGCAGAAAATACAATGAAGCCCCTGCTGATAAGAAGAGCAACAAGGGCTTTGCGGACAATTTAGTAAAATTATACAAAAAAAAATAAATAAAAGGTGCTTGAAAACCGAGTTTATTTTGCTTGAATGACATGATTTTTTGGCATAGTTACTACTAAACTTTGCAGAAGGTATCAACACCCGGATCAGATCTAGTAACAAAGACACTTATTCGCATTTCAACCATACTTTGGCCAAAAAGAAACTAAAGCTCTTGCACAGCTTATATTTGAAGGTGTTAAGGATTCTGTCCAATATCGCGATTTGGAAATTAAAAAAATATATTTATACAAAAATCGAGAGTCGAGATGAGAGGTCGAGAGGCGATACTCTACGTCCTTTTATGCCGCCTTTGCTCATCGAGATTCAGCTTTTCCACGCAAAGCACGCTCTTTGCCAATCTTGGTAAGCCTGTTGTTCTACGCACTCATAAGTCTTTTCCACCGGATTTTATCTATTTATCTGTCTATCTATATAACTATCTATCTATCTATCTATCTATCCATCCTATCCATCCTTTGTGTTGTTGCTGGATTTGATTGGACTTTGTTGAATTACCCTATTATGCGCAAGAATTATTTTCTCTTATTGTAAGAATCTGTGAGTCGTGAATGTAATCCTTTTTTTTGGCCTGGGGGCGGAAGAATAAAAGAAGAAGAGCGAGCAAGGGAGATTTCAATGAAGTCGTATAAATTAATTAAGTTAGTTGCTGGAATGCGTCGACCTTTTGTCTGCCATAACCAAACCATATATGCAGGCACACTCACGCACGCATGTATAATACACATAAGCAGACCCTATATACCCTTGACATAATGCCCAAAAGAAAGACAAAAGGCAATAGTGTCATTTTATAAAAACGCGGTCTTTCATTTGTGAGCCGCTTGTGCATTCGTTAGCTGAGAAATACAGTTGGATACGAGTGATAAATTTAAAATTGTCTACATGTGATAAAGTCTACGTGTGCACGTATTTATGTGCGTTGCGCACATTCTTCCAGCCAAGCAAAGTAAGCACATGTTGGGCTTATTTTGAGTCATTTGCATTTTGGTTGGCATTCGTTTCTTTTGCGTCTTTTGTGTCTTTTGCTAACTGGTCCTGATTATGAAAGATGCTGTGTGGCTGATAAATGATGACATTGCGCTACAATAAGATAACAACAACAGCCGGCACCACAACCATCACCACCCAAGGATAACTATAAATATTAAAGTAATAGCACAACTTTATGCAAAATTTTGGCATGGGGAAGAAAAAAGGGTTAAACAAAAGTCATTCACTTTAAAATCTGCTTCCTTCCTGCCAATCGGTCAATTGGCTCTTTTTTCCTATTTTATATTTCATCCTATCCGAATTAGTTATAGTTTATTTTAATTTAAAAAAATGATATAAATGAAATTTTCCTTATTCCCCCCGCTCATCATAGTGATTATAATCATTTGAAGAAAGCGTTAAATTTACCAAAACCAAAACATACGACCAAACTTTTATTAGAATTAGACCCCCCTCTGATTTAGTTAAACTAAAGCATCCCAGGGAGATTTTGTAGACATCTTCCCTTCTCAAATTTGTATATACACATGGGTTATGCATCATCCACCGAATCAAGTATTCACTATTTACCTTAAATACTCATGCATTTGATAAGTGGCCGTCGTTTTAAGCTTAATGGATTCTGATTGAGATTTAATTATTTTCATTCAATTTTCTAAATGACTTCACTTCATGAACTCTTCCTTTTTCTTATTCTCCTTATTTTCAACAAATCACACAAATTGAATTTTAGCAGCATTTCTTCAAGTGAAGCTGTGCGAGAGGGTGTGTAAGTTTCTTTTTATCATTTCCTTAAATTTTCTCTTTATTCTAATTGCACACATGCACAAAGTTCTGCAAACATTGGCAATTCACCTCTCAGCTCACTTGAAAATCAAACGTCCATCAAAGAGTTAATGAAGTGGCTAATTTCTTAAGCAATTATCGCTGATTTCATTTTAGTAGCGGATTGTTCGTACGCACAGCTGTTTGGCCATTTGCCTGTTTGGCTGACTGACTGAATATCTTGTATTACGTTTGCTTGGTTTAATAAATTGACAAATTTTTAATTGATTTCGCGTTTCCTTTTTATTTAACTCCTAGCGCAAGAGATAAAGGATTAAAAACGCAATTTACCACAGATTAGTAGATTAATTACAGACAATTTATTGGAGACGCCTGTCACCCCTCAACTTAGAGGAGAAGAGCATTTATTACAGATAAACAGAAGTCCAATTGGAAACAGATGAAAGCATTATGGTGGGCCACAGCTCATCATTAAATATCCTACACCACTTAAGATAACGACTTTTCAAAATAAACCGATGTATGGAAGTGGTTGAAGAAGTGATTCGGATCGAATCACTATCAAAAGCATTCGTCTTTGTGGTGAACTCGGGTCACTCGGTGTAGCAAATTTGGACACAAGAATACAAGACGGACAACTATAGATAGAGTTAATCGGTTTAATAAAGGGTAGGCCTATGTCACGTCTTTCTGAGTGTTGCATATATCCGCATAAACTTAGTACATCTTCGCACCGCAAGTTGTGCAGGGGATACAAACTGATTTAAACATTAACGTAATAACAAAAATAATTCGAACCGTTTTTCGAAGGTTTTTCTTTCAAAATATTATCAAAATATAATCAATTTCTTTTATTATGCGCGTAGAGAAGGACGCATATAGATATGGCCACATGGTATTCTTGTTATCACTGGCGACGTTAGATGCTCTCTAAGATTTCATAGCAACACAATCGGTTCTACAGGGGATAGGGAAAGAAGTTAAGTCCCAATATATTTTCAACGTTGGTCGTTACCGGGAAGAAAAGTAAACAACATATAAAAGACGATAAGCACTCAATTCAGACTTCTAGTCCGATTCGCAACATATGTCAGGCCCCATCAGGAAGAAAAGTGAAACCGAACTAAAAATATATGCGTAAGTCGGTGTGTCCGTCTCATGATAAAACTTTCTTGGTCTAAAACTCGTTTTTATCTTATTACATTATAAAAAATTTGCTCAATGTCCCGCCTACTAACCCATAACCAAAAAACTTGATATTCGTTTACTTTTCTAACTTATGGTCTCACACTTGTCGAGCTTTAAGTCGAATGAAATACTAAGAGTAATAAATAAATTTTTTTTTTACGAATTTAGTTCGTATAATTACGAGATGCATCTAAATCGCTTAAACTAGGACGTAAGAAAGATACGAATACATAAAAAATCAACGATCTATCTTACGATCAAATATCGTACTAACATCAGATATAGATGAAGGCTTCATACACCGAACGTAGCTTCATAATGCATTTTATATTTTTCTATTACTAATAAGGGCTTATATCACTGTTGTACGTTTCATTGATGTTCATTTTTCTCTACTTGTTTTAAAAAGCGTTGACATCATTAACTTAATTTTTTAGGTAAGATCGTACAAATCTATCGATAACAAAGGTTTTATAATAGTTAAGTCGATTCTGTCCCTCTCTCTCGCTCCCTCTTTACTAATTTTACTTAAAACATTTAAAACGCAATAATCCGCATAAATTGTGACGGATTTCAAAAACGTAAAGCAGTTTGAAATTGTAAGCAATTCGGTTGATAAATTACAAAACTTCAGATTTTTTTTATAAACCATGTTACGCTCTCGCATTAGATGCGCAAATAAATTCGTTTCGTTGAAATTGGTTTCCTCATAAAACTTACTTGATGCGTTTAATTTCCCAGAAATTTCAGATATAGACAGATTAGATATTGACGCCTGAATCATGTAAATTGCAGTTGTTTACGAGCTGCCGCTCAATCTATATTAAGGTTTAAAGAGATAAATATCATTCACCAGATCGCGCTTTCCTACGTGTTAAACTGGATTAATGTGGAAAAAAATGCAACAAAAACTACGGAAATGATGGAGTTCGCTGTAAATGAAAATGCAGTAAGCTATGAAATAGTTGACAGGGGGCCTTCATTTTATCCATCTGTCCATTTGCCCAACTATGTAGGATTTGTGGTAAACATTCTTTAGTTCACAAAAATAGAGACATTGCATACGAACTTACAAGAGAAATTGGAAAGAACTCATTCTGTTCAACACACCCACATGGCTATTTAACAAAAATTTTAAACGCCCTTCCTTTCCGTGTTTTTTTGCTCGCTATTCATGAACTGTAATACTGTTACGAAAACGCCGTTTTTAATGATTTGAGTTTTCATGAAAATTAGTCGACTTTCTGAGAAATTAAATTCTAAAGAAGAAGAAAACCAAATGCACATTCTTGGCGTGCTACTTGGGTCATACAGCTGCCGAGACGATTAACAACAATTTGCAGAAATTTAGCGGAAAAACCGGTTAAAAATATCGCCATGAATTTAGGTAATGATAACTTGCTTGTAAACGGTATATAGGCAGCCTTTTTGCAGAAGGTAAGATTGATTGAGTCAAGAGAGGTGAGACGTAATTTCAAAGCGAATTGAAGTGCTGTAAATAATTTGTAAATAGATTTCCTAATTTTGTAAATAAAAGGTAAACTAACCTAAAAATCACAGTGGTGCGAACTTTATTTCAAAAGGTATTGAATCACTAACGTAAATTCCTTGAAGAGAGACGAATGTTACAATACATACGCTGCATAAACGTCCACTTTTATTCTGAAAATAGAAAAAAATCAGCCACCCAATATCATAAGAGCTTGTTTAATTTCAAATGCCCCACTTTAGTTCCGAAAACACGGTGTAATATTAGGTTTACCCATAACTAATCAATTGTTTTGTTTCAATTATAACGACGCCTTAAAATCTCTAGTGGAGTCCGATCCAAGGTTAACTATACAGGAACTATGAAGAAGCTTTGGGTCTACCGGGTCCACCGTACAAAGGCATTTAAAAGAAATTGGCAAAGTACATAGACAAGGTAAATGGATTCCACACCTTTTTTCTGAGGGCAATAAAGATTTTCGGCGAACAATTTGTAATTCCATGCTCACCAGACTAAGGAGAGACCCATTTTTGTCTGGTATCGTAACTGGAGATGAAAAATGGATCCTTTATGATAACATAAAGCGATCGAAACAATGGTTGTCTGCAAACGGGAGATCTCTTCCAACCCCTAAACCAACCCTATCCCTGAGGAAGGTGTTATTGTGTAGTTGGTGGGATTGTTCCGGTATAGTGCATTACGAATTATTGAAACCTGGGGAGACAGTTACTGCTGACCTGTATTGTCAACAATTACAACGGTTACAGTCCGCACTCATAGAAAAAAGACCAGCTTTGGTAAAAAGAAAAAGTGTGATACACCAACGAGATAATGCCCGTCCTCATGCAGCGAAGATTACTCAAGAGATAATTAAGCAGTTAGGTTAGGAACTTCTACCTCACCCTCCATACTCTCGAGACCTAGCACCGTCGGACTACCATTTGTTCAGGTCGCCGGAGCATTCGTTACGAAATAAAAATTTTAGTTTCTTATCCGATGTCCAAACATACCTTGAGTTATATTTTAAGTCACGTCCACCCCACTTTTTCAAGAGGGGGGTTGAACTTTTGCAGGAACGATGGCAGCAAGTCATCGCAAACGACGGTTATTACATAAACGATTAAAAAAAAAAAATGTCATTTCAAAAAAATATTTTGTCTTTGAATGCAAAATAATTGATTACTTATGAGTCCCCCTAATATATAAAAATGAATTATAAAACAAACATGAAACAAACATTTGAAATTTATATTAAGCAAGAGCGGGTTAATTACCGAAAATTCAGATGCTTGTGTTTGTCTTAAAGCGACTAACTATAAATCAAACTAGATTAAATTGACGTCACAAGTTCAACATCAGGTGAGCCATTGATGTCAAGGAGAGCGTTTATAAATAAAGTTCATTTGGCTTAAAATCTTTCATCAACATGATAATAAAACGCAAGCAGAACTAACTTTTCAAGTGAAACAGCTCTTAAAAGTGATTGGCTCACGTTTCATCCATATATTCAAGGACATTGTGATTTATAAGCTGCCACTCTCAATTACCAGAAGAATATATATATATATATATATATATATATATGTAGGTATGTATCTTTTAAACGATAACTTCAAGGGAAGAAAATCGAAATGATGAGCATTCACTAACATAGATGAAGTTGGATATCGTTTGCGTTAGGTTAAGGGAACATGCCTTGGAAGTAGATAATGATCTTTCATTCAATATTCTTATTTGCTCAAAATTTTGCCGTGCAATTACTTTACAGTAATAGTTGCTAAAGACCGTGTCTCATGAATATGCAACCTCGTGAAGAAATGCGTACTCTCTCTCGCTTAATGTTACCATTGCTTTTATGAATACGTAAGATCAGCTGTTGCCTTTCCAATATGGCGACTTCTAGCTCACCTGAGATTGTTGCCCTTTCTCCCCATTAGAATTAATCAACGACTATATACAATTCTAAATCTTTGTCAATTATTCCATCATCGGTCAGTTCGGATGCTTTTTGCTCGAAACTTTCTATTGTGAGGATTGTTTATTGGCCACAAATCATGCCATGCCTTAGATAGATGTTGATTATGCTTCGTTAAATGAACAACTGCGATTGAGAATTCAAGGTTATTTTCCTTCTTTGTCATATTGATATAGCAGTTAGATGCTTAAAGCGCATGCTCCTATTCTGGCTTCGAATGCATTAGATCAACGCCTTTTTCAAATGATCTGTACAGTAAAATTTTTCAAGCTTCCTCCTCATATGATTTTCAAATGATCTGTAGTGGTAAAGCCTTTTAACTTTCTTCTGCATTTAGTTAAAATTTTTTTCTGGCGGAAAAAAGATCATCAACCAGAGAACTTTATCTTTTAAATATACGATTTACGTCGAGGGATCTGACGAATCGATTAATCGATATTCTTATGTTAGTCAAATTTGAGTGAAGCTCAGTTCAAGATTATTACACAATTGAAAGGAAAATTGTAAAAATTTTAAATTTAGCGTAAAAATTAATTAACAATATAAGTAATTCTAGCTTTATTTTCTTTTCCTTTTCATGTGCATTTCCTTGTTGTTCGGTAAAATCAAACTTTGGCTTGACTTGTGGACATCAATCTTCATATTTTCTTGCCGGAACAATAATTAATTTCATTTTTATATTGAGTTTCTTTTTTTTTTCGTTTTTGATTTCTTTTAATGAATATATTAATTGAATCGGGTTTTACATACTTGCAGATCCTTATCATTTGGTTTTACCTCAGAATTTACAACAGTATTCCAGTAACTTTTATTATCCGAATACGAGTCAACATCAATTTCATCACGCTGCTCATCATACCCACCAGCACTCATTACATCATCATCACCATCATTCACATCATCATCATCAGCAGCAGCATCAGCAGCAACAGCATCAGCAGCAACAACAAACAGCAACAGGCGCAAGCGGTAGTGTAAGCAATAGTTCAGCTGCAGCAGCAGCAGCAGCTGTGGCTGCCGCTTTGTCACCGACAACTATACGGTCACAAATCAGTTATGACAATACATCGTTATTAATGCCAGCACAACATCAATTATTGTCATCAACATATTCATTGGAACGACGATAGCAAATATAGTTTGATTTCAATTTTTATTTTATTTACTTTTTTTTTGTCTCGTTTCTTATTATTTTAATTGTTTCATAAATATAAAGATGAACAAAAAATCAATATATTGTTGTCTCTCTGCCTTTTTTTTTTTATATTTGTTGCATTTTAATAAAATTTAGTTTCAATTCTTCTCTTTTTTTCCTCATATCAAACTGTTGGGCACAAGTGCAAAAAGATAGATATATAAACATACTTGCATACTTAGGTTCATAAATGGATATATGCTTACGTACATCTATATATACTATATATATGTATATGTGTGAAAGTAAAAAGAAGAAAACCAAATATTGTGTTGAGTATTTTAATATAAATCAAAGTATTAACAGTTAGGTATAAAAGTTCGGTTGTATGTTTATACTGCTTCCTGTACACCATTCAACCGAGCAAGTAGTAAACCAATCATGTATAAAGCAACAAAACAATTTAATAAAAATTCTCAATTATGTGTATAAATCAATCTATGACCATTAAAACAAAAAAAAACGAAATCATCAAATCGGAAAAAATTCCTATTGTTAGTTAGTTTAGTTATAGATAAAAAAAGAGAATAAAAAACAAAATATCAATGAAGATGAAATATGAAAAATAAAACCTTTATTATTATTATTATCATTATTATTATTATTATTATTATTATTATTATTATTACTATATTATTGTGCTCGTTGCAAAACAACTAAATACACACATGCAACATACACTAAATTTAATAAAAGTTCAACTTTCGTAAATCCCCTTTCATAGCTTTGTTTAAAACAAAATAACTATGAAAATAAATTTAGGTGTCGTCAATGGAAATAAATATTATAAGAAAATTTGTGAAAGCTTATATTTGTGTGTGCCTTGGAGGCGAATCAAAGATCATCACCACCACCACCATACCCTTCCTAGAAGTCCATTTGATTCTTTAAAAGCCCCATAATAGTATATAACATCTTATGGCTGTGACTCTTAATCAATTCTATTCACTATTCACGGTATCACACTCATCGCTATAAACTCTTGTCGTTTGATGTCTGTCTCATCGATTAGTTAAATTTTTTGCTTTATTATTCTTTATGACTTTTATTTAACAGAAAGGCAAATACAAACAGATTTTAATCACTTAACTGAAACAAACAATTATTCCAATTTTTAGATACATTATGTGATATAGTATTCCTCTCTGCACTCGATCAGTGATATATTTTTTGGTGGTGGATATAAAAAATTGAACCAATTCGAAAAGATCAAGACAGCTAAGCTTGTTGGGCAAGTTTAATTTAAAAATTAAAAAAAAAAAAAAAAAAAAAAAAAAAAAAAAAACTTATGAAAAATGTTAAAACAACAAACAAAAAAGAGGAATTTATTTGCATACAGGAATGAAAAATTATTAATATAGATACACTTATTAATTATACTTTTCCTTAAATCTTTGCAAGGAAATCAAATCAAATCCACTTTGAAAATAAGATAAACGAAATCCCATAAATATTTTTGAAAACTATGAAAGATTATTAAAAGTATCTGCGGATAAGTTTGCAGAAAGATTTAAAGAAAAACAAAAATATTTTTAAAAGATGATTTAAAAAATAAAAGAATTTTTTTTATAAGTTAAAAGATATTTTTTTAAATTTATTTTTCACCTCACATTTCAATTTCTTGCTCTTAGTTATTTATGTACACACACTTATATATATATTCTTTATATATATATATATATATATTCTTTCCTTTTTACTTGAAAATATATCTCATAAGAAATCTGTGTCGAAATTTAATTAATATCGTTTGAAATTAACTTCAAGCGAACATCATTCGTAATTGAAGTTCAACTCATGCAAATCATTTATATCCACTAACAGTTACGTTATATGCAACATTTTACCGACTGTCTTCTTGAAATTAAGCTTCGGAGGTACCCATAACTTTTAATTTTGTTCTAAAACTGTGTTTTTTTTTTTTTGTTCTTATTAATATTTTGTGTGGGCCTTGATTTTTATGATGCGACCTTTTTTTTTTAAAAAACTTTCAGAATGATAGCATTCCCACCCATGGTAAACAAATCTGAAAATGAAAATGAAATTCCTAAACTTTTTCTTTTCAAACGTTCCAGGATTGACGTTTCCCAATCAAAAACAAAAAAGACAAAAAAATTTACTCACAAAATTGAGCAAAGATTTTTAGCGTGAAAAGAGAGTGCATTAAAATTTATGTAAATATATATATATTTTTTTAAACGTATCTTTTTATTTAAAAAGTTTCGTTTTCTGAAGATCTTTTTTTTTATGACCAACCACTCAGGAAAGGCCCACTATAGGTGTGGGCTCCGTGGTAATCAGGAAATGTTATAGGAAGGAAAAGGCAGTAGTGTTTGTGAACGTTCATTTTTGAAAATGTAGACGATCAGGTACGATGGGAAAAGCCACTGGTGCTAGATTGTTCACACGGCGGGCAGTGCGGTTAAAAAACGATGAGTCTCGTTAGTGCGTTGTGGGATATGCAGATAAGTTCTGGATGAGTGGGTGAGATCGCTGAGAAAGCCGTGAAGTTCTGTGAAAAGAGGTAATTGGTGGGTAATTCTCTCTTCTCTTTAAAACACTTACTCTGGATGTGTCAAGGGTGTTGAGAGTTTTAGACACAGTTTCGTTACCCAAGAGCATCTAGGCCTTTTACTGTGTGCAGTCGAGGACCAGATCCCGGACTTGCCAGGATTTGTAGCTCATATCCAACCAGCTTTCGCTGTGATATATTTGATTTGTTAAACATTAGTCTTGATGTTAAAATTATCTAAACGTTACATATTCACTCTACGTGTATATGCAAACTTCAAATTTGATATCATCATATCATTCCAAATTTTTTTTTCTTGAAGAATTATTTCTGCTGTGCCTGGTTTTGAAAAAAACATATACTGAAGAAATAAACTCGAGTTGTAGTGGTCGAAACCTAATTTACTTTTGAGCAACAGATTCGTTGCCTCTTATAACAACGAAGACGACCTAAGTGAAAGTAAAAACGCATTTATCCAAAAGGGAAAGATTCTCACATTTGTTGTCGGCTTTGCCGACGAAACTGTTAGGAACTCAATATAAATACAAAAGAATACTTAACGGTGCCAAAATTATTTCGAATTCGTTGATGGTTATACATATAAGAAAGCGTCTGTCACTTTTACATTCATCAAATTAGTATAGTAATCTAAAATTTTAAACCTGTTTTATTATGGGTTACGGCAGACACTGCCGTAATTACCAGCGAAATGGTGAACGGTTAGGATATAATGCGCGCCAATATGAAAATAATCTAAACAAAAATGTCTACCAAGTATGATACTTTGCAATAAGTCTATCGTACAGTTCTGTGCATTTTTAAAAATAAAACACAAATAGTCCGAAATAGTTTGTTGAGCTGAATCAAGTCTTTCCGTAATCTCATATGGAGAGGCGAGAGAGAAAAGGATTTTGTTCACACATGATCTTGAGAGCAACGTCGTTAATCAAAGATGATCGGTCAGCGCGTGGTTTATCAGAAACGATCTCTTGCTTATGCGCTCAGAAACTGTACCTTCATCAAGCGCTTTCAATAATTTGCTACACGCTTCATTGGCGCTTCTTTCTTGTTGAAATTCGTACAAAATACAGCAGTGTAAATGCCACGGGTTTGTCTTGTACGTTTGCCTCTCTCTCTTAATACTAATATGGATGACCTTCTGCTTTGTTCATTTGCTACGTCCGTGGTAAAGAGAGTGAGCCAAATATGCGTTAAATGAATAGTCGCTGTGTAAATTCGATGAAAGCGAAACGGACAGAACTTTTCGATGCACCTCATATGTGTTTGAATTTGAGGGTAACAAGGAAGAAATGAATGAAATAATGAAAATTGGATGCTTTCGCGGTATAATGGTTCTTTGGAAAACTGCTTTTAAAGGTCCAAAGAAACCAACACAATGCAAAGAATATGCGATATACAATCGCGGGCCTAGTGACTCTTTGCATTGCTTGCGCTAACAAGCAAACAATTCTTCCGCACGATCTATTCTCACTGCAATTTAGGACAACAATTGAACATAAATTACTGGCTACTGGTTGGAATTGTGGCAACAACAACTAACCGCGTTATGTTGTATATAAAGAAATCCTTTATTCCGACGACTACGTTTACCGCTGACTTTCATTCCCAAATTCCAGTATGCAAGTGTTTTGTTTAATTACTTATACTGATCAACTTATGAAATCATATAGTAAAGACTTGTTATAACCTGGAAAATATTAAACATATGACAAAGAAACGAACTTATATTCTCTTAAAGTTATGTAATATATTTTTAATAAACTGTCATTTTAAAATATCATATGCGATAGCTTTACACTTGCAAGTTTTAAGCTTATAGTACGCAAAAAATTGATCGGTAACTCGTAATGTTATTCGATCGTTTAGTACCAAGACACACTGCAATTGTGTTGCAACGAAAACTATCTGACACACAGTCAAATTTAGACCGACCAAAGAAATCATTATAAGTTGGTCAGACATCTACAGAAGAGCACTTTGAAAAGCCACCAGGAAATAACAGAACAAACCATGTCAAACTTCTTGATCATACAAAATTGTGCACCCACGCCCACACTTTCTGAATTTTCCCCCCTTAAAATAACTACAATCACTTTCGTTTACAAAAAAGGAAAAGATCTTCAATTACATTGTAACGTAGGCTCATTATGCCTGGTCTAAGCTTTTGGGCCAAACCTTTTGAAAGCGTTGTTCTGACAATGTTACTGGTCTTTACAGAAAGCAATAATGCATTAAGTTCGGAGTAATTTTGCTTTCATAAAGGAGATTCCACAAACCATCAATTACTGAGAGTTGTGTTACTATAATATCATTGAAAATAATAAATTATTTTGCTACAATATTGTGGATATATTTCTGGATATTTTTGAAAAAGTGTTAAACTCTCCGTTCCACATGACTAATTAGTGTGTGGACCTTTTGGTCACGTTGCTTGATTACCTATTTAGAAAATACATGAAAGCTTTCTGTTTAATCGCTAACGCGTGCAATATTTCGTTGACGCGGGCAATATTTCGCCGATTTTAATGCCATTACGGAGGTCGCAATCCCGCATTTTATACAGACGACATCGCATTTATTTGGCAAACTAAAGCAACTTTAGTTAGAAATTTGTTCCTTATTTTTACATTTCCTTATGTAATATCTCCATATTAAGAGAAGATTTTTTTCAAGCAATATTTTGGCATTAACTGCATTCTACACATTTCGTTCTTTATTCTTATTTTTTCTTTTTTGTTAATATTTAGTTGATGTAATATTTGATACTATTGTTATTTAAGAAAATGTCGGGAAATAAAATAAATTTCATTGAAAAAAAACAAAAATCAAATCATTTACATCGATCCACGAGCCAGATTCAATTGTGTCAAGCTACAAAAAATCATGCAAGTAAAGCAAACTATGTAAATTTTTACTTAAAGTTATCTACCAGATGTTGGCGAATTGTATAAAACTTTGATTTGAAATATATAGGATGATGTATGATATCTATATTCATACGATACGATATATGACACATGCAATGAGAGGGCCCATTTTCAATATTTAGTGTAACTAACTGTTCACGGAACCTTATTGCCTGCTTATTGTCGTGTTCACGCAACTTTGTTACACCTATTATTTAAGTAAGCAAACAACACTTTATTATCAAGTTTTGAGTACTTAAGGCTAAGGAAAAGTGATGAACAAACCCTCTCCTTTAGTAATGTCAATGCAGTAAAATTGGCAGCGTTTCAAATTCTGGGCGCGAGAACTCAAAACGAAATTTATTGGATCGAACATGTGTTCGAAGTGCCGAAAGACTCAGCCGAGGGCTAAGGTTTTATAAAGCAATGTAAAGAATAGTTCACCGCAGTCGATATCCGTACAATTTACGCCGCCTACATCCGGTCAGAATTACAGTATAACTCACATGTGTATGTTCGAAGTACCCAAACTTTGCTCGTAGATCATCGACGGCATACAGCGAAAAGCTCAAATGCTGATAGACGAACAAAGAGTGTCCAAAGCACTCGATACACTTGAACATCGGTGTAATGTGGGCTGCGTAGCATTTGTGTATAAGTACATCTTGGTCAAGTGTTCTATAGAGATAAATGTATCCACCAATTAACTCCCACGGCTTTCTCAACGTTCTCACTCACTTGTCCTGAATACCGTAGAATACTTTACCGTTGCTCATCTTCCTTCAATCATAACACCCGTCTTTGCAACGACCCACCACTAGTATATACGTATATGATGCAAACTGTTTTTTCGAATACACTAGTTTTCCATTAGCAATTAGATGATTTCATTTACCTACCATACCTTACGGTGACGTGCTGGGCTGCTCAGCTTATTTATGCGTCTTATTAGAGTTTACTCCCTTTTATAAGGTTTTCAGTTGTTTGAGTTACATCTTTGGCACTTAGTTATTTAATTCTGCACAACAGGTGTTTACCTTAAGCTAAAATTAAATCACATATGTCTTCGAACAAGATAATGGTGTTTGCTTACACACACGATTTACTGGGCGAACTTATTAAAATAATGACATTATAATTCTCCAACAACGATATTGCCCATTGAGCAGATTATTTAATTTATCTAATCTATTCTTGCTAACATTTGCTTATTTTGAAGTTCACTTTTTTTTTTCATAAAACACATCCCAAGTTACCCAAGTTTATAGTTTAAGATCATATGAAAAATAAATGATTTTTAAGCCAACTCGTCACTACATATAAAAAATAAATTCATAGCATATTTACTGGCAGTAAAATTAAATGATCGTCAGTAAAGTATTTTTTATTCACACCACGATGCAGCATATTTTTTGGATCTAAAATAATATGCGAATTTTTTTAGACATGATATAGAAAAACTTATTGGAGAAAATTTTCCAAGAATAAGTTAATAAGGGATTATAGACTTGAGTGCAACATATTTAGTCAACACTTTAAAGAAATGAATTTATTCTTATTTGAGTAAAATAAAATCAAACATGAACGATGATAATATATATATATAAATGGATGCTAATCCGTGCACGAGTTTCTATATGACGAGTTTCCATATCACAATTTGACTCTCAGTCACTTCCCAGAATCATGGGAATAAGTAAAATGTTGTTATTTTTACTTACAGTTTCAATTCAATAAAAAAAGAAATAATATACTATGCACAGGTCACATGTTTTCTGGAAATACAAAATGGAATAATTAAAAAAATGACCCAAAAACATTCAAGTGACCCTGAAAAGCTCAATGTGCACGGATTAGGATCAATTAAGAAAGTTTTCGATTTTTTACAAAAATTCTAACAGCATTTAATGCTCGTACTTACGTTGCACCAGTGGATAATTTCCGGTGCTAAGTGAGATAAAAAAATAACAAAAAAAAAAATATATATATATATATATATTTAAATATTACATATATTAAAAAAAAAAAAAAATATATATATATATATATATATATATATACATATATTTAAATATTACATATATTGTTTTTTTTTTTGCAATATTTGACATTATTTATCAACATTGTCTCTTTCAAGAGGGATATATTCGATGGAACGCTTCCTTAATGTTTAGATATCTTTTTTATAGAACGATTGGTTAAGACCTTCAAAATATATTGTATGTTTCATAATGGCCTCATTATTTGATATAAATCCCTACCCTTGGCTCATCATTTTGAAATTTACGAACAGATGGTACTCGTTGGGGGCCAGATCTTGTGAATATGGTTGATGAAACAGCAATTTGCGATTTTATCATCAGTAAGACATTAATGCTCATGTATCATTTCAGATAAAGGGATTATTTTTATACCAAATAGTGTGTGCACCAGCTTTTGATAAATTTCGATTGCTAGCTAACTCTTGCAGCTACACTTTTCCATTATCATTCCTTCCGCATTATCGGTGCACCTTTCTAATCAGCAAACCTTTGATAAATTGTTGGGCTTCACAAAGAGGAGTACGATAATGTTTCTCCGAAGTAAAAAGCAAAGTTTAATTAACACACGAAATTCGGACTTTCTTTTTAGTTTGAAAATATAAAGAGTAGCGTTATTTAAACCACTGTACCTCTTTAAACTAATAAACGAAATGATATGAAATGAAATCTGGACAGATGTTGTTTGATCTTTAGCACATTGGCACTAATATGGATTTTTTGCTAGAGACGGTACTTGTGTATCAGTCCCGGGAATTAATGACCCATATGTTATATATACTTCCACAGCACATCCTTTAGTTTGTAAAATACTCTAACACATGCACGCATGCGGATATTTACGCATGCAGAACTTTAACCATAGTTCTAACGCAATCAATAAATTCAAAAGTCACAACAAATCAATACATACCCACTATGTGGAAATAAAAATAAAAATTAAAGAACAAAAGAAAAAAGATAAAAGAGCAAAATGGTCGCAGACCAAACAGAGGGTATTACTAAACAAACCATTATCTATTGTACGATATTTAAGAGTCCATTAAAGAGAAGCTCTTAACCTAGGTATATATAAACAAAAAGAAACAAGGTCAAGTTCTCATAAATCATGCAAAGGAAACAAAATCGCAAGATAATGAACAAGCGATTTTGTTCTCTTCATTTGCTTTTTATTTAAAGAATCTCAAAGAAGAAAGAAACGATGTGATCAAAAATGACTTTCAGGTACTAATAAATGTCAAAATGTTGATGAAACCGAACCCTAAAGGATAACTTAATTAAAGATACCGTGGCATAGGTAGAATGCACAAAGCCAACAGCAGGAGTCTACTTTGTATCGATCTTTGAATACATTTAGAATGAGAATCAAACAAGATAGGGAAGGAAAAATATCAAGAAATATTTAAATTTAATTGGATTTAACCATAATGAAAGTTGATTTTTCTACTTTGCTGTATACATAGATTTTCGTATTTGTGAACAGGAGGCTATCGAATCAAGCAAACATATCCCTGCTCTGAGTAAGAGATAATATTTCAACAATTGTCAAATAATAAATAGTGTTATGAAATATAGTAACACGTGGTAACAGGTGACATGTAAAATATTAGCGACGTTACTTGATCAAAATTTTGCCAACATACTAAGATGGGGATTAACAATGGCATGAGAAGAGCTTACTTGTCGTGACAATATAGTGACAAATACATGACGCCATCTAAAAGAATGGAAAGCGATAGAAGTGCTTACCACTAACTGAAGAAACAAAGAGATGACGAATAACGTAGATCGTTCACTCTTTTTAAAATATCTAAGATACCCAACTGCTTATGCCATATGGCAGAGAGAACAATCACAAATGGCTTTGCTCGGACTAAAGTCTCGTACTTCGACTTTTAATGCTAGTCCACATAAAGTAAAGCAAAAAAAAAAAAACAAAGAGCCCAAAAGTTGTTAAGAGGCGCTAGTTCATGCTAGAATACTCGTACTCCGACAGGTTTCGTGAAAGTCATTTTTGAAAATAAAAATGGCCAATAAATATGAGTGCTGTGATAAAAACTGCAAACCCTGCCGCTTTACTTTTTATTTCGTATTCATTTATTTATTTGCAAATATTAAGCCTTAGGATAACGGTTTTAGTCAAAATCAGTCAAAATAGTTGTAAGAGATGTGCAAGAAGAGATTATTAGTATATTATTAAGATAAATGTAATTGAAGAGAAAGTTTACTTGAATAATCAATTTGTGTCAGGGCTAACAAAAGCTATTAACTGCCAGCAAAAAAACGAAACTTACGAGTTTAAGATTGAGACCAATTTTCTTCTAAGAGTATACAAAGAATGATTAAAGGATTTTAAAATGTACGCATTTTAATATCGAGCTGTTCGGCCAAAGAGATAGATATGCAGTAAGTTAATCTCCTTGCCTTGCATGTCGAAAATATCAAATTTTACCTTAAAATATCGTAAAACTGATCAATAGGTAATGAAATGGTCGTATGATAAGGTCTACGGCAATATGGTTTCAAAAAGTTTCTTGGTCTATATGCGATACAGGTCTCATTAGAATCCAAAAATAGCCGTGATGGGTTTGGTTAGCCTAAAATTGTGATGCCAGTAAATAATTTGATATTAGATAAGCCTCTCAGCTGACAGGAAAGCGGAGCATAGTCATTTTCTTTTTTCTGAGATCTCAGGAACAGTGGAATCTACCTATTGGCACTGAGGGACGCTGGTTATCGTCAATAAAATTAACAGACACAAACTATTTGGCTTGTTATCTGGCTTGGTTCCCACGTAAAACTACGTCTTAGTTATTTGAGGACAAGATCACCTTAACGATCATGGAATCATCATGGAATCATCTTTGCGCAAATTATCAGCCGCTATAACAAATGTAGTGACTGAATATGTTTCGCTCTAGTACATCGATTGTTGATAAAATAGACGTGCACTGGACAGAACATTTCCACGGATACCGTGATGGACTTCTATAACGCAAACAACTTTAATTTTTTTCATTTGAATTTTTTACAGTCTCTTTTAAGCAACATCCTCTAGAGCAGGATATTCTCGATAAATTAATTCAAATATTTTTTATTAATAAAAAAGTCGATATATATTGAAAATTGAACCTTTCGATCCAAACGCTTGCCAATCACATAAAGATCAATATTTCAATATAAAGAAAGATTTCATTACGCATAGGAATTTAGATTATATTCGCTTTTTTTTTTTTTTGCTAATTTTTAAATCGAATTTGGACAAGTTACGCTGCGTGCCTTTCAATTGATAATGCGTCGGCAGAATGGTTCTTGTAGCGCGGTTTTTTCATTAGTTTTTAGAAACAACTTTTTCTTAGTACCTAAACATACGCCTAAAAGTCTCGCTGAAGGTTATTGTTTTGTTTTTTTAAAGGTGTTACAGTGGCGTTACTCTCTGACTTGCTTGTGCGCGATCGATTCTTATGAGAACACATCAGGACACATAATATATAATATATTTTTCAGAAATACTATTAACATAATTTTAAGATTTACATAATAGGTGCCTGCATGTATTTTGATCAGCGATATGAAACGTAAAAGCAATAAAATAATGTGAAGAATAAATTTACAAAACGGCTAAATTCGATGGTTCTTACCTTTCTAACTAACTGTTTTCCATTTAGTATTATCGAGTTATTCAGTGTATAAAGACGTCAATCATGGAACGCTCAAAATTGCATTTTCGACATTCATTATTTTTGCTGTTTAATTTGAAGAAATTTGCTGCCGAAGCCCACCGTGATATCCCAATTGTCAATTTTGGTTTCAACGATTTAAAAATGACGATTTTGATGTAAATGACAAAAAACGCTCTGAGCAATACTAGGCGCAAAAGGGCTTCGGGGAGCCATCTACATCAACGCCGAAGCGGAATATGGCCACAACGTTTTGCTATGCATATGGTGAGGTGAGCAATGTGTACGATCTGCTACAGCGAATAAAATTGTTACTACAGATGTCTACTGACGTCAATTGAACAAATTGGTGATGTTTTGTCGAAAAAAAAGACCACCAATGTTCCAAGCGTTATCAAGGATACACTATTGCTCAAATGAAAAGTATTGCCGCATCTAGCGCACTCACCAGACATAGCGCCTTCTATTACCACTTGTTCAGATGGATGCATCATGGCTTGAATGTCACGCGGTGTAAAAATGCTGAAGAAGTGCGAAAATTATTGAATAGCTGGCAAACCAATATCGTTCTTTTAACACGGCATCACCATGTTGCCAGAAAGATGAGAAAAAGTTGCAGAAAATGATGGCAAATATTTTGGTTACAAAATTTTGGTGGTTGCAATATATAACAATTGGTCCTACATAGGACTCGCGGTTTGCACTGGAAACATATAAAATCTTTCAAAGTTGATGGCATCCTGTTGCTAAACATTTTCACTAAAATTATAATTGAAATCGAAAAGGATAATTGTACGTGTTCTCGAACTCCTTTCATCCATACAATAGTCAAATAGTAAAATAGTAAGTTTTCGTTATAAACATATGGACCAACATTGACTAAAACTTATGTAAATACAATTTTTTTATTATCGAAACTTTTATCGGAAAAAGGGTGAGATTATATTTTCAGCTGATAAGAGTTTGTTAATTAGAAACCTGACTTTCTTCCATCAATACGTTTCATACAAAATATCTATACAAATGTGTAGTAATTTTGTTTCTCTTGTTTTTAGTTTGTAATCTTATCTCCATTATTTCATCGTCAGCTATCATGTGGAATAATAAATGCAATGAAATTATTAATGCGAACTATTACGCATAAGGTATTTTACTGCACTTGTGTACTGCATTGTGTTGCATTGCATTTTGCCTATTCTTGAAAAGAAGTTAAATATGTTCCGTTACTGAACACATGTTCATAATCAAAGATTCATTGATTCCTTTTTTCTGTTGAAAGTGAAAATAATAACAAATACTCTTCACACACCTTATAAATTATATAATATCAACTCTTCATTAACGTGAGTAGCGGCATTGCATAACACAAAGTCTAACAAGTCTTACATTCTACTTTTTCGCTCTCGTCCGGTTATGTTAGTTTCACAAATTATTTTCATTACTATAATTGTTTATACCTATGTTATTCAGTTACTCAGTTCAATTCCTAACATTCGTTAATACTTCGTTACTCATGCTGTTATTAGGTTTGCCTTTAGTTCTCTTTACTTCACTTAACGTCGACAGAAATTTGGACTCTAACAGGCAAAACAATATGACGAATTTTGCTTTTCCTTTACTAAATGTATAAAAACCATTCAAAACACTATAGCGAGCCACGGCCAACTTTTGAATACTCCACACCATCTCACAATTATTTACGTAACGACTATTGAAAGTACGGCATCATATGGTAAGAGGTCAAACAAGTGGGTCCAACTCAAACTGATTTCAATAGAATTCGTTAGTGCACCAAATTTCATCAAAATATCTCAAAAATTCCGTTTGTTGATCACAAAAAAAGAAGACGGACAAACAAGCTTAAAATCACTTTGTAAATCAATCGGTATAATAAAAAGTTTATTAATTACAGGTCTTTCTGGGTGTTGCAAACGTCCGAACAAACTTAATATACCCTCGTGCCTCAAGTGCTATGAAAAAAAACAAAAACCAAAATGCATGTTAAACGAAGGGATTTTTTTAATAACTGTAAATAGTAATCCTAAGCGTCATTGTAGAAGATTGAAGAGATTTTATTAAAGACAATGACTGTTCTATTGTGAAGCGATTTCTTGCTTGATCGATAGGAATGTATTGTGTATATATAAAATTATAAAATATTGTAATGAACGGCCTATAGTGTTCTTCGTTTATATTGAGAAGAATGTCTCTGAAGAAAAAGCAATCAAAATGAAACTGGCTTTAGCGAAATATATAGCAAACAAATTATACCAATTATTAGAAATACTTGAATAGGCAATAGCGAACGTTCTATGGTGTGCTTTGGAACTGCCAGACGTACTCCAAAAAAGATTGAGAAATATAAATATACTTTTCAAGGTTTTTATTGCAAGTCTTTTTGACTTTAAATAAAAGTAAAATAAATCCTTTATGGTTCTTCGAATGGCCACTATCCGTCCTGCCATTACACGCTATTGTTGATTTATTTACACATATTGTAAATTTATTTACGTTAATTACTATATAAAAAGTTACTATATTTTTACAAAACATTAAAAAAAATATTCGGTTCATAGCTTGTGACGATAAAATTTTACAAACTTACTTTAAGTTTTTAAATTTTCTATTTAATTACATTTAAAAATGTTGTTCTCACAAAAACGAATATTAAACAAGGCAAACAAACCAACAACAATCTCCTGCTTCGAATTTTTTTGATTTTTGAATTTTGCTTTTTTGAAGCAAAACAATAGTTGTTTTGCTAATTTCTTCAGAACGGCATTCTTCATATTAAAATACGTTTTACACCTTACACCACTTGGTGTGTAGGGTAAATTAAGTTGTGCGGATGTGTAAAACACTCAGAAGGACTTGAGGTAGACTCTCCTTTGGATATACGGATCGTTTCAGGATCATTTTCCGAATCGACTTACTCTTGTCTGTCCGACTGATATCTATCCATATATTTCGTATTCAAGCTGCTTGTCACAGTTTTCGAGACATTTTGATGAAATTTGATATGCTGACGTGTACATGTTGGCCAGAAGACGCACAATATTGAAGATGGTGCGGATTGGATCATTTTTTCGACCCCTCCACATACATTCTTAATTTATATTTTTTATTTTTGCTGCATTTGACGGTCTCGACGGCGCCTTTGCGTGCCCGTTTTCGATACTTTTCCAGATTTTCGAGAGTTTGCCGCTTTTGTCTTTGCTTTTTTAATATTGTCCGCATTCTTCTGATATAGCTATTCTCATTTTCTTCTATTTTCAAATTTTATTTATACTTATACAAAATTTTTTATAGTGAATCAATTCTTCGTGAAATTTGCTACTACTGGAAATAAGGAAAAAATTAGAGTAAAATGAAGAACGGAAAGGTAAGCCTGCAGATCACAGGTTGAACACAAAACATATTTGTAAAATTGCGTCGTCACAAGCTTTGAACCGAATCTCTTTTCTTAATGGTTCGTAATAATATTGCAACCTTTTGTAGAGTAATTAACATAAATGAATTGAATTTTAAAATAATTTCCAATGTGTTTGCACAATTTTTTCTCTTTCAACGTTTTTAAAGTTATATTCTACCGCATAAAACAGATAATATTTGTCCGGGTTGTATGCGATTTCCATTCAAATGAAAAAAACAATGAAAGAAGAAAAAAAATTATTTTATTCGAATTTCTTTCTTATCCTTCTTTTCTTCAAACCTAAATTTTATTTTTTTTCAAACGAAAGATTTCCTTAAACTACATACGCTTAGAGATAGAAAAACGTCTGAGTTTTTCGATTTTATTCGAAAACACTAACAAATATTATGGTTTATGAATAAAGTCGAAAAATATTTTATTTATTAAAATATTTCGACCCCATTACATGTGACGTGTGTTGTAGCTTGTAAAAATGAATCCTAACCTCTATAAAATTATTAAAGTTGTTTAAATGGTATGATAAGTTAATGATGACCATGTTTGAAAGGAAATGAATAAAAAAAGAAATTGCAAAAGGACATCAGATGTTGCTGGCAATTCTGATGCTAATAATGATGATGATGATGATGACGATTGAAAAAGCGCAGAAAACATGATTTCATTGTAACGAAAACATGATTTTTTTGTCTTTCTTTTTTTTGGTTTTCTGTTTACTAACAATTGTTGTTCGGTTGTATACATTACACTACAACTACTGCCCGACTAGTGAGGCGACCTCACAAGCTGATTTTATGTGTATATATACATATATATATACGTATATTGCTTTATAAAAGCAATAGACAGACAACAGCTACTCTAGAATACACAAATATTTGTATGTCGTTAGTATTGTAATAAAACGTGTTGTCTTTACTCGTGTTTCTTTATTTGTCCGCTAAACTCTCAGATCTCATCTGTATAACGATCAAATATATTCATATTGTTATTCATAATGCAAAATCGTGCAAAACTACATCGTATTGAGGTGACAGGTGGCGCCCGACGTCTTTCTCTTATTTCTTGCATTAGTAGTTCATTTCTTGTGAAGGCATTGTATACATTATCGACATTTCACTGAGACGTACATACATATATACACATAAATACAACTAAATGTTTGCATATTCGGAGTATCTCGCAGATCGGAAGCAACTGTTATGCGGTTATAATTTTTATTGGTTCTCAGGGTTTAGTTTTATTTAAAGTCTCCTTTTAATTTTTCTCTCTTTGCCTATATTGTTGTTGTACAATGTATGCTAATCTTTTTCTTAACTTTGTTGCGTTAGCAATGGAACAGTTCGTGCTTGACCTTATCAAACTATAATTTATTATGCGAAATGCTTTATCACACACATCCACATACGAGCATATGCATATAATATGCACAGAAACACATGGCGAAAACATTTGTAAAGACAATAACTCTCAAAATTGGCAAATTTGTTATTGTTAACAAATGTAAGGAGAGTAACCTTTTTTGCTTAAGAAATTGTCTTACCTGAAGAATTCTTTGAAAGCAACGAATTAAATCAATGAGAAATATTAAAATATTTCAAATTGAAATCGTTCTCAGTTGAATTTTTTCTTTACTTTACCCATACATTCGCACTTGCGTATAGTAGGTAGAATACGAAAGTGCGTTAAGCAGGTTTAAACCATTACAAAATACGGCTCTAAATCCATCAGTATCATGATAAAAGGTGTATGTAACTCCAGTTACTCTAATTGTTGCATATTTAGTATACTATTACCAGAAGGAGTGGGAGGGAGCATAACGCGACATGCATGCGTCGTATATTGTATTTTGGTAAACTTAATGAACCAAAAAAATTTTAGATCGGATGAGACCACTCTTTGAACTTTTTCCCGTACTTCTTACACAGAACACTATAGTGGGCAACGGCCCACTATTAGATATCCTACATCGATTCGCCTCATACAGCTGTTTATACAACGACTTTTCCAGGTAAGATGTTATGTAGGAAGTGGTCCAAACCCTGGTCTGATCCGAGCGATTTTCAATAGCGTTCGTCCTTCGGTCGAGAATACCTCAGCGTACCAAATTTAATTAAAATATTCCAACACAGTCTAATTTTATGTATCTTATAGTGAAAATTACTCCACACGAAATATTGAGTTGACATATATATATACCCTGCAAAACTTACATCACGTTGGTTTTATTTTTACATTCCTTACCACATAATGAGTCGGACGGAAAGTAAATCAAGAAACATAGCATACTTTTGGTGTTTTGGTATTTAATGAGGGAAAAAAGTTTATTTGTTAAAAAAAAAAATGATTTTATTAACTATAGATCATGTAAAAAAATCACTCACGACCGTATATAACTTTCGGACTTTTTTCTTTTTGATCAATTTTTGGATTATTTTCGGCATAACACTAAGTTTGACTGTATTTCTAAAGTTATCTTCTAGGTTTCTGGTTAGTATAGTATAGAAAAATAGTCAACTTTGGTCTTCCAAGCCTGTTGTTCAATTTTTCAAAGTGGTAACTTTCTTCCCAAATCGGTGAAAATTGACTAATTAGATTGATTGTTCGATTACGACGACGAAAGTGAATTGACATACCATTCTATTCATTTTTTTGATGAAGGTAAGATTTCTATCGATCAAAACTTCGCTAATAACTCATTGTAGTTAAGTGTTTGTAGTAAGTTTTTTTTTATAATTTTTATTCCATATGTTTCAATTCTTTTTTTGGATTGGATTTTAAAATTTTTGAATGAAAACTTTTTTAAAAATGTTCTTTCTTAACGAAACTATCGCTAATGAGAAAGTCATTGCGCTATCTAATCGGAAATTCGCTAAACGTTCCAAGTAATAAATTTCATTCGTACTATCTAGATAATCGTGGGTGTTCTTTTAATGCAATCAGGAAACTATACACAGGTATACATGTATATACAAGTGTGTTGTCTTAGCAGTAACATGTTACCTCCGTTACGAGAAGAAATTTATGGAAAAATTGCACACTATTAACAGTGGCGCCAAGCCGAATAAATTCTATATTTAAAATGCGTAAGAGCGTCATCTCTAAAACCCTATCTAATCAACAATATGATGGACTTTCTAACGTAAGAGAAGGGCAGAAAAGTAAAAAGCGAGAGAAAGAAGAAAAACAGTAATAATGTATAAGATCACAGGAACGTTTTCATGAATGACAAAAGTTTAATAAAAACACGGCAGTATATCGTCGCCAGTGTTATCTCAATAGGAACGTAAGTTGTCGTTTTTCTTTCTTTTTGGTCTTTTCGCACTTATCCTAGCGCAAAGAAGAAAATTTCATTGACAATACGTACCCATCAAGTATTGTAACCTCTCGCAATAATCTCACCAGCAATAATAATAATAGTGTTGGAAGATGTGATTGTGAGCAATTTGAAGAAGAAAAAAAGCAGAAAATCGTATTTGAACTCATGCTGAGCTATTGTTATTTGCAGTGACCAGCAGTGTGTCCTTTTCAGACACGGCTCGTTCACAACATTCATATCTATGTATTGTGTACAGCTACAAACAGTACATGAACATTTAGTGTCGTCGTACATGACTTTTTAAGATAAAAACGATGTTTTACTGAATGAAATTGTTGTCATTTTATGAGCATGCAAAGCATTTAACCATAGCTATTATCGTCTCAAGCCTAATGATAAAACCTTTCCTACCTATAACGATTACTTTATACATTTGCGTACGTGCGTGCATGTGCTTATGTATGTTTACGTACATATGATTTCTTCTTTTTCAATTTTTAGTACTCCTTTTGTGTTTGTTGTTGTTGTCGTTTTTCTTTTTTTTGCGGTTTTACTGTTTATGACAGAATGGTTAAATTTTTGCCTTTTTGTTGTTATCATTGGAGATGTGTTGTTGTTGCGTTTATTTCAACATTACCTAAAAGGTATGCAAACAGACAAACATACGCATAAACGATGATCATATTTGTCGTCTTTCAAAGAATGAAATTTTCTGGTTGTAATTTAATATTATGTACGTTGTTGGGTGCGGTTTGGTTTGCTTGACTTTGCTTTTAGCTTCGTTTTAATAGTGTTTTGAAGCGTATTTAATTTATGCCAGACCTTTACCTAGATTCACATTTAAACCTTTTGCAATCTGTCTGTCCGTTTTACTGTTTTTGTGCTTGCTGGTTTGCTGGCATATGACATTTGTTAAAGCAGTGGCCGTGTTTTACCTGTACGTTTAAAAAGGCGGGCGAACTGACATGAGTTTTTCTTGTTGTCTCCGTAATTCCCAGCAAGCCAGCAGCTTCGTGGTGTTTTAATGGCGTTTGTTTAGTGTCTTTTATCTCTTCCCTTTGCCGCTTCTTCCTGTCCCTCATCTGCTCTCACCACCTAACCAAGCGTTGTATCCGCGCCCCGCTTTTCTATCTATGAATACTTACTCTCTTGTTCATAGTTAGTTGACGCGGGAATCAAACATTTGTTACCAATCAACGTTTTCTTAATTTTTATGACCGGGCAATAATCGAAGTAAATATTTTTTCTTTTATTTATTTTTTTTTTTAACATTCTCTAGCATTTTTTTTTTCCTCTTCTTCATATGTTTAATGGATGGTATGTAGGATCAAGGAGCACTTTGAAGATTAGCGTAACTTTGAAAGCGTTCCATATGCGTATTTGCGTATCTTGAAAACTTTTAATTCCTAGCAAAATTGTGTGACATACATGTTGTTGTTCTTACTGAGTTAATAACTTTTCTTGCGATCAGCTACAGCATTCACATGAAATCCCTGGGAATAGCTATATATGCATAAATAAGATACATATATAGACAGAGAGCAATATGTTGTTGTTGTGTAGCCGCGAAAATTAGTCTTTTGTAGATTGTTTGTCTCTCTTAAGGATGTGATCAATTACGTATATCTTAATTGGTTTTGATGTGTTTTTATTCTTTTAATTTCATTTTTACTTCTTTCAACATTTTATGGTTGCTTGGAAATATATAATACATTCATTCAGAAGAATAATCCGAACTTTTATTCAGTTCGTTTTGATTGCATTTAATGACACTTAGGAAGATTGAAAATTTACTTAAAATCTATTTAAACTAGTCAAAGGTTCAATGCTCTTGCAAGTAACGATTTATACACAAAGTTACTAAGATTTGTTTACTGTATGATACATTTTCACCCACAAATACATCAACTGAACCTTATTTTATTAACGGTGGACAGAATTTCATTTGCAATTGAAGGTTCCATTGTGATAAATACGTGGCTGTAAATATATCAATGATTATTCTACCGTTAATTGAATGACTTGTGTACACCCTTTTTTTTGATAATTGGGATTTCTTTATATAAGTTGCGAAATGGAAAGAAAAGCAAGTAAATACAATTATATTGGCGAACTATTCATCTAAAATTTCTTACAACCCAAGAGAATGATAATAATAATAACAATGATATTAGTATTATAATAAATTGTATAATTAAATAATAATAATAATAATAATAATTTTATATATACTCTTGATCAGCATCAAATTTTGAATCAGTTGTACGTCTAGTCATTTGTGTAATGTCTGTTGTAAACATTCTTCGTTCTATCGGCTTCAAATTTGGCAGAAGTATTGGAGGTTCTTGCACCTATATTTGTATTGGAAACGAGAGCACAAAGAATAAAAAATTAGTGCTTGCTTATTACTCATCAACTACAGTGAATATACAATTTCTTGACTATTTTCACATTCGGCCTGCAACTAACCATGTCTGTCTGTTCGTCTACCCATCTGGTCGTCTGCCTCTGTGATAAACATTCTTCCGTTCGCAAAAATTGAAGATATCCCCTACAAATTTGCAAAAAACATTTGAAAATGACTCAAACCGGTCAAAGGGCACGCCTATAACGCCCGTACACTCATGCAACAAAAGCCTTGGAGACCTTTGGTTTCCCTGTCTTTCGCTCATTACACATAAACTATAACACATGCACTGTATAAATTTTTACTTTTATTCTGAAAGTAGAAAAAAACAGGAGCATCCGCCTAACACTATATGAATATGTAGTTCTTTTCCATCTTTTTAGTCTTTTTTGAGATAACGGGGATGGGATAACGGCGAAGATTCGGTCGCGACCGAAAATAATTTTATTACTTGTTAACAACTAAAGATCACTTATAACTATTATATATAAAGTTTATATTTTGTTGGTGATTTCTTGATTCAGAGTCACCCATGAATTTTCTTACAACTTACAACAACCGGACCGTAGTCTTACGACTCGTTTCATTTGTTTGTAAATTTTTGCATTTAATCCTGGCTTTTTATTTAGGATTTTGATATAGATAGCCGCTAGATGATGTTGCTGGTGGTGTTATTTTGATTTTTTCCAACTTTTCATTGCCGTTGTATTGTTATTATCAACGGCATGTGTTTATTTATATTTTCCGCATATTTTTCAGTTATGTTTTCATCGCACCAGGTGCACATCTTCCCCTTCTTTTGGGAAAGCACGTGATATATCATGAGCTATTGATTTTTCAGTTCGAGATCATTTTATATCAGGATATTGCTAATATTTCGCTTTTTATCACGTCTTCCGGGTTATATTTATTAAACGAAATAAATAAATAAATGGATTAATGTCTTATTTTTCCACTAAAAACATTTGTATAGCGTATATGTAGCATGATGTAATATGTTTAATAGTTTCTGCTGTTTCACTTACATCTATCATTTTATCTATTTTCTTTTTTTTTTTTTCTTTTATATGACTAACCACTCAGGGTACGCCCTTTATATATGTAACACGGCGACGGTTAGGAAGGAGAAAGACAGGAAGAAATAGGGAGGTGGTGGCCGCAGCCTAGTGTATGTGTGCCCAATCGTAAGTAAGTGTTTTATGCCTTTACCGACTGAGCGATCACTACGATCAAAGAGTAATATACTAGGTAGCTGGGCTCTTTTATTTTATTTTATTGTTTTTTTCATATTTTCTAGTGCATATTATTTGATCTTGTACGGCAATCATGAATCCCTCTCTTTACTATTATTATTATTATTATTATTATTATTATTATTATTGTTATTATTTAGTCATAATTATGTCGAAAAGCATACTGCCACGTATTGGCCGCAAGATCTCACAACTTCAGTGTGGGGGCATGAAAATCTAATTTTTATTATGTACTATTATACACACACTTTAATGAAGGACACTATCTTTCGCTCTAACGAGTACGGTTTTATTTGATTATTTTTGCTTTTAAATTTTTGCAACATATTATGGCAGATCTTAGCAGATATCAAATTGAAATTTTATTTTATGTAAGGATGGCGTATGTTATAATTATGACCACACTCTTCTATTAAAACCAACAAAGAAAACATGGGTCTCAATTTTTTCTTTGAATATTGGGCTTCTAATGCAACTTTTTTTATCGAGTAAATCTGAATCTTTTTAAATTTTATATACAAAAAGTTTTATGTTTCCCAAAAAGTCAATTTTTCGAGTGAAATTAATATTTGAAACTATATTTAAGACTGTCACTACGTATAATCGTAATCGCGATTTGCTCGAAATCGTGTTTTCCAAGCTGCCCTTACTTTTAGCAGCTTGAATCCTCGCTCGATTAACTTTGAAACTAAATGATATATATTATTTTGGTAGGTTAGCTTTAAACGATTTTGTACCTAATTTTCGATAGATTATTTCCAAAAGATTCTATGCGCATTTTTGGAAGCTGAGAAATGTCCCAAGAATTATTTATGTTTTTTGTTCAAGAGATGAGACTGCGACTTATAAGGAGATGGTAAAAAGAGCAAGTAACGAAATTATGATCCATCATGACCGACAATTAAATACTCTAGACCACGTTATACTTCTTAATTTTTGTCTCAAAATATTAGGAATTATATTTTGTTTACGTGCAATAACACACTTCTTTTGGAAGCCCTTATGTTTAAGTGCGTTCAAAATGTGAGCTGACTTTGCCCAAATTTAGAAAATAAAGGTTTTTTCTCACAATAACTATTAGTGTTCATCTATTTTCGCAATAAAATACTGAATACTCGGTTTTCTTACTGTATAAAGATTTATGTTTCATGAGCAGAATCAGACGGTTCGGGGGTCCAAGAAATATAGCTGTGGGGTACAAATTTGCTTAAGTTGATTTCTATGTCCAAGTACATTATAAGCTATTAACAGTTACATCTTTTTTTTATAGGGAGGCCTAATTCTCATTGGAACGGCTTCATGTGGGGAAGTTCAAAAATCACCTTATCCGTTTTTAGGTTTTTTCTAACAATATTTCATGCCAAAATACTATTGTATTAGTCAGCGATTTTTGACGAAAATTTCGACTTTTTTTTTTATAAAAATAGTTTTTCGAGATACGGCTGTATGTTCGTCCTTTACTCAAAACAAATCAGTGTACAGTGTGTTGCATTCTTATATCCCAAATATTGCAACCAATAGATTGAATGCAAAAAATAGGTGGATCGACATTAGATGAGCAGGTTTGTTCAACAATTATTCAACAATTCATAAAATCCCTTAAAAATGCTACAAATTTGCGTAAAAAACTAATTTCGAAAAGTTGCTGTGGACTTTCGTTAATAAGTTTGGGAAAGTGAGCTCAACTTTTATGCTTACACATCATTAACATCATTACTCTTTAAGACATAAATTGTTTTTCTTGTTCCCGTTAATGCTTTATTCTTTATATCAACAATGATAAATTTTATCCTTTGGTCACCGGCTTATTTCATTAGAATTGTATTACGATCGGTATAGTCGTTGCAAGTTTAAATGCGAAGAAAATTTTGAAATGACTTCACATTCTTTTTGCATTTAAAAGCCTCCTCCTAAACGCATTTGATTAATGAGAGTTCCGTGATTAACTGAAAAGCAAATTTAGTCTCAAACAAACGACCTATTACCCGCGTTGCGTTCCAGTAAAGTAAATAAAATGAATATGAAATCGGCTTTGAATATTACATTAGAGTAGCATCCGTGATCGTCAATGCGTCTGTCCTTCAATCAAGTAATGCACATTCATTTGTCTTCAATTAAAAATTCTTTAAAATATTTCATACTGACCCAATATGTACAGGACATATCTTACATGTTATAATAATCCATTAATTTGATAGGAATAAAGAAAGAGATTTGTTCTTGCCTGTGTCATAACAAAAAAAAAACGCCTTTAATTTTTAAATATTCAAATTGATTGGAGTGAACATATTTAACAAACATTTTGCAGATGCAATAAGCAACAACAACAAAAAAACAAGTAAGAAAATTATATTCGGCCGTGATCAAATCTTTTGTACCCATCACCGTTACCGAAAAAAAGGGCAAAAAAAATAAATAAATAAATTTGCATGCTCTATAATATATAGAGAAGGTGGGTGATTTTTTCTATTTTCAAAATAAAACTTTTTGCCGCATAGGTTTGTGGACGTTGTAGGCGGATCCTTCAAAGAGTATGGCTCACTTCCAAATTTTTGTACATTGATCTGTTATGAGTAATGAGCATAAAACCAATTTTTGTGCTTTTTGAAAAACAGGTGTGTTTTCAGTTTACATAGTGCCGTGGGCGTGCTCTTCGACCGATTTGGGCCATTTTCAATACCAATCTGCATGCTTCATTGTTACAGCCAAGAGAATGCTTATAACAATGATTACACAGACAGACAGACACAGAAATGGATATACGGCGAGACGAACACGCTTAAATCGATTTAGAATTTGGTGCTGATCTAGAATATATATACTTTGCGGGGTCTCTAATACTTCTTTCTGGGCGTTGCAAACGTTTTGAGAAAATGGATATACCCCCATCCTTCGGTGCTGGGTATAAAAAAAAAACTAAGAGGAAGGAAAAAGGCGCTGCACTCAACGGAAAACGCAAAAGGATTTATGGAAATAAAAAAAAAAAAACGAAAATGAAACAAAGAAGTAATACATACATAATCAACTCATTTTAAATCATAATTAACACTCATCCATCAAGTGTAAACTGTCAAAAGCACGTTTGCGGCAACACAGCCAAAAAGAAAAAAATAAAAGACTAGTAACGATGGATATGAAATTCAGAAAAAAAATAAATAAATAAATATAAAGCGAAAAAGTAAAAAGTGGAAATTTGACACATGCAAAACATTCAGAAAGAAAGCTTCGAGACAGACAAGGCATCTGCATGTCAACCATACAGAAAGGAACAACCCTCAACTACCTAACATTGAAAACCTGAATTTTACATAAAAGACCATTCTGTTCTTTTCTATGAAAATTATTTTGAAATTTCAAGATTTTCAAATGTCACAGAGAAGGTAGAAGAAAAAAATAAAGAAGAGTTCTGATTAGAGAAACGTTCGCAATATTTGTGTGCGTGTGTGATTAAACATATTTTTGTATATTCAAAAATTTATTTTGTAATGTTTATAACGACGCTCCTCTTATGACCTCAGCACTTCACTGACTTATTGGCAACGGAATCGGGTCTCACCGCCACTGAAGAGTGTATAGCAAATTTTGATGCAGGATTTGATGCGTACTTATATTCGGTGGAAGCATGACTATCGTCAGCCTTATACTCCGTTGACAAGTAGACGTGGTTTGCGAGATTGGAACGATAAAGAAAGCTTAAAGTAGTCTTCATTAAATTATTTTAGCTCTGAACTGATAACATAAGCGGCCAATGTGATGCTGTTGTCGCAGATTTCTAGGCTTTTAATGCTTCAGAGCGGACAACAAACTCTGCTAGCTGACTTTGACCGATTAGTGACAAGCTACAAGGTGTAACGTAACCTTACTAAGCCCACCCAACTTTTAATCGGAATCGTAAGAATATTGGAAAACTATATAATGCATACCAACCAAGTTTTCCGCGCACATGAAATAAACGGTAATATAACATAACGTGATTCATATGAGATCTCTATTTATATCAGGAAAAAAACCAAATAATATCCGCAACGAAGCTAGTCTACTCTCTTATGTATTTCTTATATATTATTTTACAGCGATCTCATCGTATAATAATGAATCCAATAATGTTTACATTGAAGGTAATATTATTATTGTTAATATAATTTGTTTAGACCTAAGAAATAAATTCTAGGACTGAAGAAGTAGAATGAGCACAAGCAGTAAAGATTATTACCTCTTTTTCTTTTTTTTTTTTTTAAATAGATGGGATGATTAGCCTCGTCGCTTTAATAAACTCAAATATTTTATTGATATTAAGATGTACAGAGGGTAGATGCTCCGAAAACGAATCTTCGAATCTTCGAATAGTTTTGATATGCGAAAAGTATATATTTGATCATAATGCTCTTAACATATATTATTGTAAGAGGATTCCACAATGCAATGCGTAGATTGAAGTCGATACAGTTTCATCGCCTTAGAGTATAATATGTAACCTGATCTCACTTCATCAGAAATATAGAATTTAATATTGAGAAGATACGAGTTTTCTATTACGTATCAAATGGATGTTTGATAAACCGAATCCGGTCTAATCTGTGCCTGCTTACCAGAACATGTCATCTTAGCAAAATCATACTTAACGTCTCTAGCCAATCCTCCATTTCAGCGAGGTTCGACAATCAGTATGGCGAGCCACTGAATAATATGATCTTAAGTCATCGTTCGTTCTGCATAACATTCCGTGTTTATCATACCATTATCAATGACTAAAGATCTCTCATTGCGAAAAAAAAGAAAATGGTGGTTTATGTGTGATGTTCGCGCTGAAACATGCAGCCGATGTAAGATTTCAAATTGCTTTCTTGGATAAGTGCTATTCGGTAAATCTCATCACTAAAATTGATCTTAGTAACAAGGTAATCAACTTTCTTGCTATGGTTTAAGTCTCATTCACTTTATTATAACGTCTCTGATGATGAACATTCGGCCTCAGTTCTTAAGTCAAAGCACTTTTATTCGCGCGCAGTTTCAGCTATTTCTTTGCACAAGGTATACTGGAAACCGGTTACGAATATCCTTAACTTAGGGCTTAAATGACTTCACTTCGCGAATTAACACTCTATTGTTTTTATATTTGCTTCATTGTTTATTCTTTAAAGATTTTTTTCACTTAAGAACTTCTGACAGAAAAATATGTTTATAGAAACCGTACACATGCGTTGGCGTAATCGACATTGCGTTGATTTAATGCGCATTTTGATGAAAAGAATTGAATGTTTTTTTTTTTCAACAAGAGGTATATGTATCCTTATTTACAATTGAACGGTATTATTCGACAGGTTAGTAATGAAGGAAAAAAGTACCACGAATGTTTCAAGCGATTAACCACTCATCAAACACAGAGTAGGTTGTAATGAAACGATTTCACAAAATGAAACAAATATTTTCTAAAATACGTTATTACGGCAAATACACATTCATGATGGTAAAATTTGATGAGGAAATCCCACAAGCACGAATAGCCGGATCGCGACTTATATATTCGTCATACATAACTAAAGTGCATACTTTCTTAAGCGCAAGATTCCAAATTGATGTAATCGATTCATTTGTCACTCTGTATATTCTTTCCGTACTTAGTGCCTGAAACTGAAACTTAGCCTATATATTATCAGCGTAGCTTCTTTTACAGCCAGGTCTCCTTTGTGGCGCATTATATGGATATCGTATTATATGATATCCATAAGCAAATCCAGCTCAATGCATTGCAACGCATTCTGGGGAAGTTATGTTAAATAGAAACACACGACTAATCGAACAACGTGTTTTTATAACAAATCATTCCATATTGAACCACACACTCTCACAATCATAAAGGAATGTCGTATCTTGGGCATGAAGTTGTTTGCAGTTTCTTTTCCACTTATTTACCCGCGCAAGTTATATATAAACATATAACATTACATAATAAATAAGCCATACATTTTTTATATCGAAAGTTTATGTTTCAATGCAGGCGTGTTTTTTCGACCAACTTAGCCCATTTTCAACGTCGAAATGTGCACAAGAACCTCCAATATTTCTGCCATATTTGAATATGATATCCTAATTTTTACCGCTAGGAGAATATTCATAATAAATATTACATTAAACTGTTCCGATCAAGGAATCCCGACCTCAGTCGCGACCTCGAAGCAGGTGTCCCCAATAGTTTAATAAGACAATTAAATATTATAAGAATAGAAAAAACACGCTG
The DNA here is from genome assembly GCA_000688735.1 of Glossina austeni. Lineage (NCBI taxonomy): Eukaryota > Metazoa > Arthropoda > Insecta > Diptera > Glossinidae > Glossina > Glossina austeni. The sequence goes on along the minus strand of KK502428.1, from coordinate 1,197,938 downwards.
TTCAAAAAACATTCGAAATGTGGCTCTGCTCTCGACTATTTCGCTTAGTCGGCGGCAAAGCATAGATTTAACTCTAGATACTTTTTTAAATTTTAACGAATTTAAACTCAAAAAGAAAAAATTGCACACATCGTTCGCATGTTTCTGTTAATGGCTCTGATTCCTCGGATGATTGTGAAATTTCAAATCTCATAGCTGAATACTTCTAACGAAACTTTTCAACTGCTAATTCCGATGTATCAGCAAACTACCCATATCCGATCACTAACTTGGTTTCAATACCTAATTTGGTCATTTCTGAAGATGACCTTTTTAAAGGGTTGAGTTCTCTAAAATATAGTTCTACGCCTGCACCTGAGGGAATTCCATTATGTGCACTTAAATCTTGTCTTGTCGAGCTTTGTTGTATTATCTCAAAGATTTTTAACCAGTCCTTGAATTTAGGTGTTTTCCCTTCGTGTTGGAAGAGTAGTTTCCTTATTCCTCTTCCCAAAAGTGGAAGTAGATAACTTGTTGAGAACTACAGAGGCATAGCCAAGTTGAGTGTCTTGGCTAAGCAGTTCGAGCGAATTGTGACTCAGCACTTGGTTTTTGCCATTAATTCGTATATTTCTCCACACCAGCATGGCTTTAGGAGAGGGCGGTCCACGGTCATCAATTTGTTAGAGTTTACTTATCATATTTTCATGTGGGTCTCGCACAGATGTTATATACACTGATTTAAGCAAAGCGTTCGATTTGGTTAACCATAAATTACTTATCTTTAAACTTCAAGCCTCTGGCTCCCATTTAGTGAAATGGATAAGCTCTTATCTGCACAATAGATCCTTCAGAGTTTTGTTTAACTTTATCACCTTATATGAATTCCCCGTTACGTCAGGCGTACCTCAAGGCAGTCACTTAGGACTCATTTTATGTAATCTATACATTAATGATTTGCCTTCGGTGATTAGATCCAGCCAGAGGTTAATGTATGCTGATGATGTGAAACTGTTTTCTTCCCTTCCCATAGAATCGCAATCACATCAGCTTCAAATTGACCTGAATAATTTGGTTGCATGGTGCTCGTTGAATCATATGACTCTAAACCTAAATAAATGTAAGAAGCTTTCTTTCTCAATAAGTAAGTCGTCCATTATTCAGTAGTTCATAGGTTCGTACAAGTTGGAGGACGTCGATTCGATTACAGATTTAGGCGTTCTCTTTGACCATAGGTTGCGTTTTAACTTGCATACTGAGCTCTCCTTAAGCAAAGCTAGGTCCACGCTTGGTAAAGAGGTGGTCCAAAGAGCTTGATGATCCTTACAATACGAAAAGGCTGTACATGTGTCTGATTAGACCTATACTCGAGTATGCCTCTGTAGATTCAATCGAATCTGTTCAAAAGCAATTCTTGCTGGTTGCCCTTAGGAATTTGGGTTGGGATCCGATTGCCTCTCTTCCCCCTTACGAAAACAGGTTGCTTTTGTTTTTCTTACCGTCTCCTGAGAAACGTAGATTTGTTCTTGGCGTTTCCTTCGTAATCAAAGTAATAAATGGTGCTATTGACTCGCCTTTATTACTTGGTGAAATAAGCTTTAATGTCTCTAATCGCTTCTCTAGGCACTTTATCTTGGTTAAGCTTAGTCAATGTAAATATAATTATGAGCCGTTTAACCCGTTCAGAGTTGTTTGGAGAAACCTAAATGACGTCTATCGCTTATTCTCATTATCGTGCTCTTTAAAGTCCATTAATGCAACATTGCTTAATACGCGCGATTTACCCATGTCGTGCTTAAACTAACTTTTAACCCTAATAAGACATTATGATTCGAAAATTAATTGACGTTTACTGTTTGCGATGGCTTAGGGGTTCATTTGCAATTTGGTCCTGTACTTGTTGCGGGTCTTTGCTAGTTGTGCACATGCTTTTTTTTTGTTTTTTTGTATTTTTTTTTTTCTTTTCTTCTTATTTGTTTTATTATAGTTATACATATATATATATATATATATATAGGTTTTAATATTAATTAATATAAGATTTACTTTAAAAGTCAATTGAACTCGACTGTCAATTTGTTTTAGTTGAGTTTCATATATAAGTAAATAAAGTAAATAAATAAATAAATTACGTAAGACATTGCGGTTCTGCATAAGCTTTGATTCAATTTATAGCTTGTAAAGAATGAAGAAATTCGTTTATGCGGTTACTCTTTTGAACTGGTATGCGGAATTCCGTAACGTATATCTGTCGAAAATATTGGATCGACTGGATCCTTCCTGTCCAAGATAAGGGCTCCCTTTCCGAATGTGAGCTTGTGAGGTTCATCGTAATAGGATTCGTTATAAAAACGAAAAGTATAATTTTAACATCATAGCTTAATTTACAAATTTTCTCTTTTATGTCAGTTAATTATTTAAATGAAAGTACAATGAAAAATTTTTTTGGAAATGCAATATGAAATAAGCAAGAAAATTAACTTCAAAAGTCAAATGGTTCGATTGGAGTTAAATTACACTGCGTTATAAGAAAGCCAGAGCTAATACGTTGTTAATTAGATGAACTCACACCGCCTTGTATCGGAACGCAGAAGTAAGTAATGAACTAAAAGAAAGGAATACTTCAGAGTCTACTTATTTTTACCGAAATTTTCTGACGACTAGAATCGGGAATACCCCACGCATATATAAATTTTTGAAGCTTTTTGAATTGGGCCGTTCGCTACACAAAGCGATTAAGTCGGGTCAAGGGTGAGATCTCTGATTTAATGCTTTTAATTGTTTTCTCGAACTGCCTTTACAATATAAACTCAAATAGATATTGGAAAACGAATCTACGCAAACTAACGGTATGTAAAATGAATAAAAAAGAATGGCCAAAAAACAATCGTAATTAATGTTACAACTTTTATGCGACTGGTGGAGGTAATCGATTTGGCAAGTGAACCAAACCCAGTATAATTAAATCCAGCGTTTAAATTTTGGTGTTTTTATTGCAGAAAACTTTAATTATTATATATTTTTTGACAGTTCCATTATAACATATTATTTTTGATTAATTCATATAAATGATGTCTTCTTCATCAGGTGTATTTGGGGACGCCTCATTTCGATTTGCTATCAAGTTTTTATAGTAATCATGTTTAACAGAAGAAGTGAATTTTAGCAGGTCCATAAATTTTCTGCTTATTTCCCGTGTCGCAATTCCACCTTTAGGTTATACTAGGGACTCACCTACAGCTTTCAAACTTTGTGAGCTACCTGCTACAGATTTGCTTATATTAATGATATTAAATTCGGAACTTTCACTATAATCACATTTGAATCGTTTGAGGAAGGGTTTGGATCTTTCTAACTTTATCGAGCCCATTTTAAGCCAAGTTACAGGAAAATCTTTAACTGTTACTTTTCTGTTAACGACTGAATTTTCTAAAAATCTTGGTGATTTATTTGAATTAGATTAAATGCAAATGGCAAAATCTGAATGGTTAAGCAAATAGCTGTGTCCGCTTAACAAAGATTTCATTTTAATTGACTCAGCTAGGAACGTGGTCAGTTTAAGAAAATCCAAAGCTTTTCTAAGTTGGAAGAAAATACGAAAATTTTTTGTGGTGCTGCCATTTGATCTGCAAACATGTGACTACGACCCTGTTCAGCCTATTCTAAGTCAGTTTCTTTTTTAAGATCTGCCATTGCCATGCCGTTTGAAGATTGAATTTTCATTTGCAAAGAATCATTTATTGCAACGATTTACTTTGGGCTATGGAGCTACTCAAAATGGCCTCCGAAATAAATTATTTATTATTCAGTTGCCGTTTAACGCTATTAACATTCATTATTGCGGAAAGCTATTGTAAATATCAAGAGTTAGGTCTTTGCAAAGTGCTTTGACGCTTAAGTTTAAGACTTTTCAAAAATTTAATCGCTCTTTGCATTGAACGCCTCAACTGTTTAATTTTTCACGTAATAGTGTAAAATTTTTTTTTTTTTAATATCATTTCAAATTCTGCCGGAACACTTATCTTTAAATGAATAATTGCTGAGTCTCGAAAATGGTCAATAAATTAAAATATATTTGTTCCTCCTGTTGTTTAGTTGATTGGCATATGTTAAATTATTCAGGTGTAACACATGTCCCAGCGTTAGCAACACTTTTTTAAAAAAGGAAGTAAGAACATTATAGCCGGGCAAGGCTGACTATTAAATACCATACGTCACAACAATTCTTATTTTTATTATAGAACACAAAAATTATGTCTTGTTTCTATATAAAAGCATATTTTTCACGTGCGTATTTATGGGGAAGTAGGCCCAAAACACATCCTAATGTAGTACAAGTTTAATCTTTAAGCATCTAAAAATAGGCGCAGATGTTCTAAATAGTAAAGAGCTTATTTTTGTATGGAATTACTATAATATTAAGAGTCAATTTCCATCACCACACATTAATACTTCGATTTTTCTGCGCTATAAAGGATCAATTCTCGTGAAAATCCTTATTAGGGTACGATTGAAAAAATAGGCCGGGATGGTCCAAATTTGATACAGCTAATTTTTTTGTATGTTAAATTACTATTATGATGTAATTTTCACCGCGAAGCATTGAAAATTACACCTTTTTGTCGTATGAACATCAGTTTTCGTTATATCAGAAGGGGTTCAAAAATTGCTCACGCCGGTCCAAAGTTCTCATACTAATTTAGAATATCGAAATACTAATATTTGGCCACTTTTGCTGAGAAATTTTGAAAATTACAATTTTTTTTCATATAATAACTTTTAAGAATAAAACGTTATATGGCGAGTGATCGAAAAAGTGGACCGATCCGGATCATTTTCAATAGCGTTCGCCTTTGGGTCACTGGACCAAATTTGATCAAAATGTCTCAAAAGTTGCGACCTTTAGCTTAAATAAATATTTACATGAGCAGACAACAGACGGACTGAAGGACAGACAGGCTCAAATCAATTCAGATTATTAAACTGGATCTATCTTAAACTTTTCTGTGCGTTACATATGAGCGCGCTAACTTAATATACCCTATATCACAGGTGGTGTAGAGTATATTTATAAAAGTCGCAATCAATACGATAATAAAACTGATGGTTAATTAGAACAACTAATATGAATAGAGAGAGAGTGACAAAGAGAGAGAAAAATACCTATGGTTAATTTATGAAGGATCGTTAGTGACCATAAAATAATAAAAATTAGATTTTTTTTGGTATATAAAGACGTAGTTTACATTAAAATCCTTATATGGGTCGTAATTCAAAAAATAGAGCGAATTTTCATTAATAAATATTGAAAATGAGGCCTTTTTACCCATGCGAAGATTCAGTTTCCTGAGAACAGTTATATGTCAAGGGATTCAAAAGGTTATGCCATCCGATCAAAAGTTTTGACACCAATTGAGAATGCTAAGTGACTTTTGTCACAAAATTCTGAAAATGACACTATTTTTTCATACAACGATTTATCAAAATAGCGATTTATCGAAATAACGATTTATCAAAAATATATGACAACTGGTCGAAAACTAGTTCGAACCGAAACATTTGCAATAGCTTTCGTCCTTGGATCAAGGCACATAAGTGTACCAAATTTCTTTGAAATACCTAGAAAATTGCGACTTGCAGATTCAACACAAACTACATGGACAGAGAAGCGTAAATTAAGTCGTAAAACGATCCGATTATTCAAAGGCGAGTTTATCTCAACTCCTTCTGAGTGTTATATACGTCCACATAACGTAATATACCTTATACTCCAAGCGCTGTAGTGTATACAACGCATCGTAGTATGAGGGATACTGTCCTGGAAAAATCAGCAAAAAAGCTATTCTTTTGCCTGAGAAAAACCAAATTCAAAAATCGAAAGCAAAGAAACTCGAAGCTTGCTTTCTTTGCCTTGATTAATATTCATAATATATAATAATAGCTTAGCTCGATTCAGAAAATGATTCACTCAGTATAACAAAAGGTGGGTCTATCTCAAATCTTTCTGGATATTTGTATACGTCCGCCTAAACTTAATTTACCCTGTACCGCAAGTGGTTTAGGCTATATAAAAAAAAAGGTTTTTAATGCTCTTTTTCTTGGTTATTTACCGACGTTTTGTTACACACAAATCCCTACCAAAAGGGATTATTTTGATCCGAAAATTGGCATACACGTTCGTTCATCGATTATATTTTCAGGGATAAAAAATGGATGTTAAGCTGTTAAGCTGTTTTCTTCCTTACTTTGGAATCGCAATTGTATCAGGTTCAAATTGACTTAAACATGGTGCTCGTTAAATGGTGCTCGTTAAAATTTTATGAAATTAAATCTAAAAAAACACAAGCTTTTTTTCTTAAGAGGGAAGTCATTCAATACTGAGTATTACATTGACCCAGACAAGTTGGAAAACGTCGATACGTTCATCGATTTGGGGGTTCCATTCAACCAAACATCACGTTTTAATTTGCACATTGAGCTGTCTTTAAGCAAAGCTAGGTCCACACTAGCTTTCATTAAGGGGTGCTCCAAACAGCTTAATTATCCTTACGTTACAAAAATGCTGTACATGTGCTTAATTAGACCAATACTTGAGTATGCCTCTGTTGTCGGATGTCCTTCCTATAGGTGTTATGTAGACTCAATTGAACCCATTCAAAAGCAATTCTTGCTGTTTGTCCTTAGAAATTTGGGGTGGGAGCCCGCTTGTCTCTCTTCCTCGTTATGAAAATAGGTTGCTTTTAGTGTGCCTGCCGTCACTTGAGAAACGTAGATTTATTTTTGGCGTTTCTTTCTTAATTTAGTTAATTAATAGCACTATCGACTCGTCCACATTACTTAGTGAGAGCTTTCATATCCACAACCGCGTCTCGAGGCACTTTATTTTCTTTAAGCTGAGTCAATGTAAATATAATTATGAGCTGTTTAACCCCTTCAGGGTCGTTTGCAGAAACCTAATTGATATCTATCGCTTGATCTCAATATCGAATTCGTTAAAGCCTATCAAAAGAACTACGCGGGATTTGCCCGTATTTAACTTACAATTTTAACATCTCATTATGATTCAAAACTTAACTGCTGTTGCTTACTGTTATCGGCTGGCAAGCTTTTGCATGTTTGCAATGGTTTAGGAGGTCAATTGCAAGTTGGACCTGTACAGGTTGTGGCTGTGCCTCCGCGCTAGCTGTGTAAATTGCTTTTTTCTTTCTTATTTATTTATACATAAATTATTATTTAATTGTTTGTGTGTAGTTTTTTTCTTTTCTTTACATCTGCTTATATATTTTATGCTAGTTTTTAATAATAATTAGTATAAGATTTACTCCTAAGAGTCAATTGAATTCGACTATTAATTTATTTTTGTTGAGTTTCATGTGTAAGTAAATAAATAAATAAAAATCGCAGTGATGTTGCTCAGAGTGGGGCTATTAGTATTTTTTTGTTATTAATCCACTGATTAATCCACTCACCATTCACTCGCTCACTTTACATTACATTTATCAAATATGCGAATCGATTAACCCATGTCCACATTTTCGTCTATTTGAGCCAGGCTTAGAACTTTGATCTCAAATTTTATCTTATCATAACTGTTACGTTGGATTTACAAACAAACTTATATTGAATAAGGATTTGTGTGAAATCGCCCACAATTGTCTGTGTACTTAGTCTCTTTAATTACCTACAAAATGTAATCAAATCTTTAAAAAATTGAGTTTAACTATATACGATATGACGAAAGGGTTTTCACTTTTATTTTGCAACCGAATATTGTACACAATATAGTGAATTTTAGAGGAACCAACGCCAAGTTGAATATATTAGGTGTATAACTAAATTCGTCCCGCTGAATTTGGCTGCTTCATAAAACGTAACTGAATTTTTCAATTTTCCCAATGTTCCAGTTATTGATAATCTAGTTATTGATAGTTGTACAATATAAGTTTCAGTTATTTACAACATGTCGTGCAGTGTATATCAAAGTTTAAAGAAATGGAGGTCAATAAGCAATATTTAAGTCATTGCATGATATTCGGTTTTAATTTGGGAAAAAATGTACCTACTATCCAGATGATAGAGTTAGCTGATGGTGAAAATCCAACGAGTGATAGAACAGTTAGAAAGTGGTTGACTAGATTTGCTAAAAAAAATTGCAATGTTGAAGATGGTAAACGCTGTGAAGCTCTGCAAAAGGTGTTGAATGACAAAATCCAAAGTGTACTGGACGAAAATCCAAAACAGACTCAGAACGAGCTGACTGCATAGTTAGGAGTAACTCGGGAAGCGGTTCAGTTCTGTTGGATAGAATAGGAAAGATACAGAAGGAAAGAAAATGGGCTGCTCGTAAGCTAACCGAGTAAAATAAAAGTCGAGGAGTTTGGTTATACTTGTTAAGCCGTTATGAAAATTGTGCTTATGTCTACCAAATTATTACGGGTGTTGAAAAATGGATATGTTACTACAATCGGGAACAAAGAAAAGCATGGCTTGACCCAGGAAAAGTATTCACATTTCATACAAGGCCGAATATTCATGGCAAGAAAGTGCTATTATGAGTTTGGTGGGATTGGAGTTCTAAAACTTGGTAAAACTGTTGCACCTAAATGATATCAAGAGCAATTAATTTAAGTGAAGTGATATTTTATCAAAAAACGAACGACTCTTCTCGCATTCAATTTTTATTTATTAACATACTTATTGTATACATTAGTTTACATATCTATTTATTTATTTATTTATTACTGGCGTGAAGTTAATCCACGGTACATAGCCCATACTTTGAATTTTGCTAAAAGGTGGGCTCTCTTCACACTTGGTGCGCGCCTCTGCTGAGTTAATTGATAATTGAACGATACCGAAAAAATAACAAAATGATGAGAAAAACTAAACAAAAATAGAAATACAAACACAAATAAAACGAGAAACCATACAGAAATGTTATAAAAAATTGAACAAAAAATTTATTGTTACTATTTATCGTATAGTATGTATATTATTGGCGAAGAGTTACAATACACAAAATGTTTATGAAAAATTTTAACGAATTTCTTCAAGTACAGATTTTCGATATGTTTTAAAAGACGCTAAAACGCTCATAAAAACTTAATTTCATTACAGTGTCCAGGGTTTGTCACCGTAAAACTATCCCCAAATATGTAAATTATTGGAACATTTTGCATTTAGTGTCTTATGTATACGGAGAAGGCATATTTGGTGCCAGTTTAGCCGTGATAGACTCTGGACATAATAATGAAATTAGGTTTTTCTGATAGGTTTCAGCATTTTTCACCACATACCGAAAATCTGTAGCTGCGTAATGTCTCTAAAACTTGTTATAACGCGGTTTAGCCATTGCACTCTTTCAGTATTTGTATTCTAATTTTACATGAGATTTAGTAGTAATAACTTCGCGTTTTCGGTTTTGTGATCGTAATTAGAGGCTTAGTTTGTTTTATATGTGCACGCTTACCAATATTGTTTAATTTCAATACTTATTTTACATGTTTGTCTTTTATTTCGCGATAAATCGTAACTTACCAAAGAAATCTTAGCGAAGACACGAACCTTAAAAACTGAGGGTTCTCTTAGTGAACTCCCATAGTTGTAATAATAAAGTAAAATAACACAAAATGTTCTTAAACAATCTAGAGGAAAAGAAAGGAAAGTTGAAGGTAAGAAGAATAAAAAAAATTAATAAATAAGAAAGAAACAGGAACCATGAAAATAACTACACTAGTATGAAAGGGACTAACACCACAACCACACCTCCATCCCAATACTAGGTAACTAGCTAATCTCATTATTAGCTGCGAAGATGAGAAGCCTACGTTTGTAAGTGAGACAAGAGCATCTAAATCGTCGCAACTCCTTAGGTAAGGAAAATATAAGCTCTTATAATTTTTACTTGAAGGGATTTGAACAAAGAACATGTAACTTGAGGAATCAACCGAAGGTTATTGCGAACGGGCCTACTAAAAGCCAAAGGATTTCTTTCTGGTTTTAAGTACTAATGTTAATTTTTTCGATATTAATTTTAATCGATATTTGCAAGCAGATGTATGTCTTGTACCATATGAATTTTCTTTATCAAGGTACCACATTCACGGTTTATAATAAGCTTCGACAAATGTGATTCCATTGAACTGTATGAAGTATAGTGTTCCCAGGTGACATCATATAATATCGGAAATTTTGCTTTTCCACTTCAAAGTTCTGTTGAAAGTTATCGATTAGTCGCGGATGAAAAATAAAACACTTACGTATGCATGCATTCCATACAAGTAATGTGTAAATACACCGTTCAAGGCATTGCTCTGTGCAGATCCATCTAAAGAAATTAGAAGCCATACGAATTGAAATAACGTTTAATAACAACCCCTAAGGGAATTTAAAGGATGAGCAGTGCAACTTCAATCAATCGATTACCTAAGATCTGTCTGCGCAATAGGAATTTAAAATACTCAAAATGGCTCTTCTCCTGAGTAGCCTTAAATGAACAATGGTTTGCCTTTACCTAAAATTTATAAGTGGGCATAAAGATGGGAATTGTGGAAGAATCGTGATGCCCCACATCATTTGTGGCAAATGGGTTTATTCATTTTATTCAGACGTCTAAAACACTCAGACGGTATTTTTTTATTATACCGATCGATTCAGAAAGCGATTTTGTTACTGTCTTCTTGTCTGTCCACCTAATGTCTGTCTGCCTGGTATCTCTTCTATCGGTCGCAATCTTGGAACATCTTGACAAAATTTCCTATAGAAATGTGTTTTGGCCCGAAAGCGAGTGTTATTGACAATGACCACTTCCAATAAAACCCCTTACATTAGAAAATCGTCATATGATTTGTATTCAGCGAAGTGGTAAACTGTATTTAATATTGAGTTGTCGACCACAATAATATTTTTACTTGTTTTAGTAAAGATCACTTGAAACCACTGCCTATTCTGTATAATATATGATTTTTTCTTTATTTTACAAAAAGTGTACTTAGACCATATATATCAAATATACAGTATGCTAAGGACGAATACAAAACAGGTGTTATCAAAGACTTTTTCCAGATCTTCCAACGAAAAAGACAACGCGTTGATAACATTTTGTAATTGAAAATAAATTTAATTGCAATATATTCGATAATAAAGTCCCATGGCCCCTGGAGAGAGAGAGAGAGAGAGAGAGAGAGAGAAAAGGAAAAAAGAAGACATTGATGATGTCTTATCATCTTAAGTTATACGAGTATAAGGAACAATCTTCTGTTCTCTCTTCATTTGTTTTTATCTCTTAAATCAAAACACATTAGAGACAATAGTGTCAAAAATTTCGAAAAGAAAGAAAACGTATCAAATATTTCTTTTAAAAACATTAAAAGTCCCTTTGAAAAAAACTAAACCTGATCTTAATAATCATATTGAACGGCTTAAGATCAAAAAAGAGACTTTTCACAAACACCTCGTTTCAGATTTTTTCTTTTTATCTTCATTGTTTTTTTTTTTGCGTATTTTCTTTCCTTTTTATAATCATCGTTTTCGTTACTCACATTTCATTTATTGACCATAAAGCATAGAATAATCAATAAAAAATATAAATAAATAAAAAGAAAAACATTTCGCGACAAGTAATGGATTTATTTGGTTAGGTTTTTAATACGAAACACACCAGTATGCTACGTATTCAATAGTGCTTACGCCCATATGTATATACGTATACATGTGTGTGTGTATATAAATATATATAAAATCAAAATCTGATCAAAATACTGCAGTGATGTGCAAAATGTACTTCAAATTAATTAATCACTTCAAAATAACAAATGACAACAACAATAGCAATAACAACAAGAAACAGCTTAAACAACACAAAGCAATATGTTAAACATGGTTGCACATGTATAGGTAAGTAGATGTTATGTCCGTATGCGTAAGGAAACCAAAACAGAAACCATTTCAATAATATTGACTTTAAACGTCTTATAGAGATAAAAAATTAACGAAAAATGAAAAGGAAATTAACTTAAAAAAGAGAGGCAAACAAAAACAAAAAACAACAGTTGTCTGTCTGCGAAAAGTTCATGATGACAACTATAAAAAAAAGCAGCAACAACAATAGTGGCGCAATAGCATCAAAGGAGCGGCAAAAATCTGTGGTGCATATACCATACAAACCAAAACGCGATGATAGAAAGCGAAAGACCTACAAATGTATTTATATAAATATATATGCGTAAACGTGTGTATATGTAAATGCGTTAATGCATACAAAACTGCTTGCGAGATTTGTCGTTGGCTGATATTAAGAACATTATTACTGCTGTCGCATATGATGACGATGATGCCCGATACAATCGGAGATCATATGCTTGCTTGATGATGATAATGTGTTATATATGATATTAATGTTGTTGATGATGATGATGATGATGATGATGATGATGATGATGATGATGATGATGATGATGATGATGATGATGATGATGATGATGATNTGATGATGATGATGATGATGATGATGATGATGATGATGATGATGATGATGATGATGATGATGATGATGATGATGACGATGATGATGATGATGCCAAACAGATACCAAAAGATACATATTTAGTTAGCCATTTGCATGTACACGTGCGTTTACGCGTATGTGTGCATATGTAGATATTTTTTCATATCATTTTAAGTATCTGTTTTTAAATAAACAAACATTTGAATGTTCTTGATACCGCAATTGATGTTTATATACATATCTGTATTACATATCTATATATATATGTATACGCCTTTTTTCTTTTGTGATTTGCTAGTCAATGTTTTTGCGTAAGCCATAAATTTTTCATCATCATTGCCGTCATCGTTGTTGTTGTTGCCAACATTATTATTATTTGTTGTGTGTTCGTTTGTAAATTGCTTACAAGAACTATTAATCAAAGATAAGGAAAGTATTGTCTAAAGCAAGACTCATATGCATTCATACACACACAAAAGCGTACTTCAGCTTAAGTCAATATAGACAAGTTTCTTAATAATTAGCTAAATTTTATGCTTTGCCTTTTCATCTGTGATATTTAGTAATGTTTACTGTTAGTGCACACTGTTTAGTGTTAGTGTTTTACTATAGGTACGCAATGAGCGACCTCTGGTTATTAAATTTAAAACAAACGGACCTAGAAAGCTTTTTTCTATATGCAGCAAAAAGCTAAAGCATATTAGGGTCATTGCATTTTCCTTCTTTTTTTTTTTATCAATAAACAGAACCTACCTATAGTTCATGCGCATATTTACCACTACCAAACGCTTAGATGCAATAGTTTTGAAATTTAAAAAGCTTTTTGTTTAATAATAAAAAGCTTTTAGGTGGGTATTTTATTAACTTTTAGAAATTTTTTAACTGCAGATAAACTCATTCAAAAATTATTGACCATAATAATCTGTATTAGATATACCGTTAAGTTGCTTATTGATATCAGATAGAAAAACGTAATGAATGATATGCATTTTTAATGGCCGAAAGGTTTAATATTTTTTCGGCCACTTAAAGAAGATATTTATTGCAAAAACATTTCCAAAATAATAGGTGACGAAAATTCAAAATTTTTGAATTTTTGTTTTTCATGTTTCCAGTAAAGTTTATGAAGACGTTTTGACTTACTTTTCGCAGTTTCAGTAAATAGGCACGAATGCACTCCAAAATCTGGTAAATTTTTGCATGTGTGGTTTGTGAAGTTCGCTACACAGTCAACGTACCTTTATTAGCTTTAGTTAAATAATATTCAACTTACACTCTCGACACTATTTAGATATATGATGAAAAACTTCGTCAAGTATATCCACAATTTATATCGGAATAATAGTAATAAAAATAATACTAATAGGTATTTATATTTTAGTAAGTTATTATTTTGCACTTTAAATGTAGAATGAAAATTTCATCTGTGATAGCTGCGTCGTCTATAAGTGTCTAAAGGGTGACATCTAGTTACCGCGTATGTTTTTTGCTCTGTAATCTAAAAACTCTGTCGTATGTAATCGAAATGGAAAGCTTTCAGTTGCAGTTTTATCAACGTGTAGAGAGATCCTTCGGGTCTTTTACTTTTTTTTTTGTGTTCATTCTTTATGAAATTTCATGCACAAAAACGGTTTACACTATTGTCTACTTTCGAATTAGCTGATATGTTGATTAAAAAGCTTCCATTTTAAACCGAAAAGCTTTTCATGCACACTGGTAGGAGATGAGAGAGATAAGATATGATGTTTGCAATTTATTTAAAAATTATACGCGGAGCCCTGAACGACTACAAGTGTTCTGGAAAATATAAGGCTTGTCTCTTAATTATTTAAATGTTTTATAAGTATTATAAGGAGTCAATAAAACGCGTTCTGCAGTTGAAGACCGAAGAAATTAATTGACGATGAAGGTTACTTCCTTTTCCACTCTTTGCACTAACGGGGCGACCCATGAACACATGATTTCGTGGTTGTTTTACGTTGCGCTTCAATTGCTTCATTCGATATGTTAAAGTGCTAGCATCGGGTCGTTGAAGATCTTCAAGATTAAAATAATTTCGTTTTTAAATGATAGAGTTAAAGGCTTGGTGCAGATTTACCTATTATATCGAATTCATTCCTAACTTTAGTTGTAAAAGACATATAAACTATACCAAAACAAATGAGGACAGCGAGAGAACTAAAGCTAAAAACAATACTATGGATTAGTTTTAGACAAATTGGATTATTTATAAAAAAAAAAAGAAAACTGAAGATACTTTAAACTATAAACGGAATAAATGCTTATATCCTGGAAATGAGTGGTTTATATCTGTTCTTTTTTCTCTGCATTTGGACTTTGACATTTTCATATTCAAAAAGTGATTTTACAACATAACCAATTTTTGTAATGCCGACAACTTTTTGTCGAGCATAAGTAAAGTAATAACACCGTTAATTTCAAATACTTTTTCCTCGTGGTTTTTAGATCATTATTTCATTTTTTGAAATATTTTATTCTAAATCGTTCATTTCTACTTTGTAATTGGTTTTTATATTTGCGAAATATTCTACAAATGATTATCCATAAGCTTATTTGCGTGCGTAGTTTCGGTGATAATTGTCAAAGAGCAATGTTTAGTGTTGTACTTACAAAATATGTAAATCATGCTTAAATTTTGAGCATTAACAATAAAAATCGAAAAATCTTACTCTAAAGGAAAAGTTCAAGGGCAGTACATTTTTATCTATTGCGAAGTGTTTTCCCATCAACTGAAGGTTAAATGTCTCATAACTTATTGATCGAGGGTTAAAGAGCACTGAGCGCGTATAAATGTTAATATGTAAATGTCGGAACACCAGAGGTAAAGCTTTCAATAAAAATAAAATGCAAGAGCAGCAATAATGATAATAACAACCACCTTCGAGGCAGCAATAACTTTAGATTAAAAGAATAACTGAGCGTAGGTATAATTGCATATTATACTCACATATATATATTTATAAAATGATAAAAACAAAGGACGGGTCACGAAGATTTTGTGCCTCTTTCTATGCATTTTCCCCGTGGAACCGTTATTGAAGAAAAACTCGTACTTTTCTTTTTAAAAACCTCTCAACTTCCCATTATTTTATTAGATTTCGTTTAAAACGGCTTTGAACATGTTCCTATCTTTTATTGCGTTTTTTCGTACATCATAAATATTTATAGGAAAAATTGAGACGCGCATACCATTGAATGTAAACATAAACGCACCGGCGAGCTATTCATATTGTTATAAGGCATTTCTCAAAATAAACGCCAGCCCCAAAAATGGCTGCTTCCAAATAGATGATCGTCTTGCCTGTTCATCATAACATGGAATGACAGAGACAACACTACACTCACTTGCATAAGTGTGTGGCAAGAAGATTTTTTCTTTTTATTATTATCATTATTTTTTCATTTTATTTATCTTTTCTTTAAATACTTTTTTGTTTTTGTTGTAGCCAATTTATCTTTTTGTTTTAGTATGCGTGCGCAAAATTACCCCTCCGAGAGATAACCATCTGAATCTTTAGAAATAGCATTCTCTCTCTCTCAGCTCTTCGTTTACGATTCTCTTCGTAGCATTTTCCAATTGATTTTATTATTAAGTCTGTTTTATTTGTGTATTCTCTCTCTCGTGTTAAGGTGACGGTTAAATGAAAAGGCTACGGGATGTTTCAGTTAATTCGAGCCATAAAGTCGTGTTGGTGGGTAAGTGCATTACACATTCAAATGATTTTAAAATAAATTAAATATTTTATTTTTCATAAACATAAATGGAAAATTTTTTTTCTTTCTTGTTTTTATTGAAAATGTAAAACATCAAACACATAAAAAATAAATGTTCACATCTTTAAGTTTAAAGGAAAAAGATTGCTCCTAATTGTGTTATTTATTAAATCTGCACTGGTAAGCATAAGCTTTCAGTTAATCGAAATCCAACCAAATATGGCTTGTATGCCGTACTTTTTAATCTGATAAACATTCAGATCTTCGATGTCAGTTATTTACGCTTTTAAATGTTTATTCAATAAAAAACAAAAGACGATTTGATTTAAGATTTACAGGTGAAGAGTTACCGATCGCATTATAGTTGTCTGTTGTTCTGTTTGCACGTGGAGTGAGCTAATATTTTATATTACTTCGGCTTGGAATTTTCCGTTTCAAATTACGTAGTATCTCAACGGACAGATAGACTTCAGACTTTTATAGGAAAATTTTCCAAGAGATCACTAGATGTCGCTTCCCCTAAAAAATGATATTCTTTACAGTAAACATTCGTCTTAGGTCTTCATTTTTGAATTCCGGACGGTTTCCAAATTATGAAAGTAAATTCTGCTGAAAGAAAGTCAGAAAGAAAGAATTCCCCCGCAGTCTTCTTAATATAGGTCCTGTAACAATCTAAGTAAGCTCACTGAAAAATTTTATTTCTTCTATTTTTTATATTTTTTTGTACAATTTGTGGCGTTAAGCAGCAGCACACGCATTAGAACTTAAGTGTAAAATACGGCTGAGCTACGGCAAGTGCAATGAAACGTGTGCAACGATTTTTGCAATTTGGATAAATATAATAGCTTTTGTAAGACCTTAAGACCCACATTAGATAACTTAATCAATACGTATGATACGTCTGCCGATCTTGGGTTTCACATTCGAAACCGTTTACTGAATATCCAGTCTATATTCTGGTTACGTACACCGCTTTCTAAAAAAATTTTTTATAAGCCTTGTTTGTTGTATTTACAGTTAGCTTCTGAAAATTAATAAGTTGGAGGTTATTGTGATGAAATGTTCATCATAAGTGCTCTAATTTGCTTCCTAACCATTAAATATTTACGCACCTTCTCCTTATACAAGTCCCTTACATAACAATTAGTAGTCAACATGTTCCCAACGAAAGGAAGCAGAGCATACTACTGAAGAGGATAAACTGCAGATTTTTTTGAATTCTAATGAGTAGGTTATTCTTTCCATATCAACGTTTATATCAGACGTAATCAGCGTTTTGTGGATGACAACGACAGCAATAGAACAATATTCACCTTTCAATTGTACACACTTTTCTCCTTAGACAGTTCTTAGGTAGTATAGACCAATAAGTATACGATGTTTACTTCCATTGTTATACTATAACACACTCTGGTATGAGATTTTCAATAAATTAATAGGTGTACAAAGAAATTCTGTCGGTTGAGATTGGTCGCTTTGTTCAGCATACAAAATTCAATACATTAATATATGAAGTTTCCCATCTTACCGCACCTGTAATCATATTCCTATTCATATATAAACAGCAGTACCTTATAGGTTGTATTATTCGCAACATAGATAGATAGATAGACTAGATTTTTTATTTACCACATAAAATATACTTTGTTGGTTAAATTTTCGTAGGATGATTCGACACAGCCATGTCGATGTGTCTTTCTTCCCTTCTATTGAACTCACGATTACAACACCAAATACATTTACTTCGAAAAAGAACAATCTAGGTTTCGAATTTTGCCTCTTCACTGGCCTTAGGTAAAGTTTTGATATCAGTAACATTCATCTTTGGATATACCAAGTAACTCTGGGTAAATCAATTTCAATATACATACTGATAAATCGGGCCAATATATATATATATATCTACATATATATATTTACATATATAAATACATGTACGGAAGATGCTCTAAAATGCACGTGAGAAGAGCAAGTAATTTTGGCTTGCAGAATGACATGTCGGGGAAATCGTTTTCATATCTCCGCCTGTTTGGAAAATCAGCCTCCAATTGTTGTTGCACCATAATCAATTCAATCTGTGCACAGAGTCTTTCGAGGCATTTCATTCTTTGCCACCATGCGGAACTCTCAGAACTGCTTTGGTGTTTTATGTTGAAAGATGGCCACAAAGCATGTATATTAAAGGGCACTAACCGATCAAGTTTTCCCAAATTTTTTAATTGGTCAGGTAAAGCAACTTGCGCTGTCTTCGTTTTAATAGAAATCCTAAAACCGGATACATAATGTGATCTCTCAAAGGTTTGACGTGAACAAAACCGTTCTCCTGTGATGGATACAATTATTTAGTAAACAAATTGCTTTTGTCTCTAGCATGAATTCTCAGAATTTCATATAAAAAAAAAAAAAAAAAAAAATAAAAAAATAAAGATTATATTTCAGTTATTCGAAATATATGAGAACGCGAACATCATATTCTAAAGGATGCATTTTGTTGTTTGTTTGCTATATGGAGAGGAGATATGACACAATGAATGAATTGAAATCCCTTGCATATCAAATATGAAAATTATGCGTTATTCTTGTAACAGCGGCTTACAGCGAGCATGACAATGGTCATGGAATAATTTGGTATGCATTGGGCCAATAAAGTCGAAAAATTGGTGTTTGCGGATGGCATTGTAAACAAGGAGGGTTTTTTAGGGATGTCCAAGGAAAATTTGGAAGAAACTACAGACAAACTTGATATTTTGTAAACATTCAAATTCTACCAAAATAACGGCCTCAAGCGTAAGTCCCGCTTGATTTAAAAATGGATTTTATATAACTTCTCCAAAGTTCTCCACCTTCTCCCTCAATAACCACGCATGAACCCTATCAAAAATATGCGGGATGAATTAGACCGGCGTGTGTGAAAACACTCAATCTCTTCCGTCCAAGGTGTGAAAAATAGACTGTAAGAAAAATGGAGTAAGATCGCTGCTTCCTACACAAGGAAAATTATACAAAATACGTCAAAACGTTTAAATCACGATATTAAGCAAAAAGGATACCACACCGAATATTAATTTTTAATAATATGCTGTTTTTTTATCTTCATATCCTTCCTTATATGATGATGATAAAATCCAATATTAATGACGCTATGCTTTTTGAATTATTGAAGTAATTGAATTTTCTTGTCTACTCGAATAATGTTTTGTTTTTCCTTTTTTTATATTGTAATATGTATTCCATAGTAGTACAAAACAGTGAAAACATTTTTTATGGTTGGAGAATGGACTAGGTTTGACAACGGCTTACTTTTTGTCGAGCGAAAAAGCCCAATATTAATGAGACTTATTGTACATTTTTAAAATACTTCTTCGATATTTTAAAAATATGTATTAAACTTGGCACGTAAAGCATTTATTTGCAATACCTGACTGTACAAAAAAAAAGAGAAAAAAAACGGGAAAAAGAAGTAATCAGCCAGACAGTAATCACACCAATGACGCCTTTACATGTTTTGTTCCATTGCATTTAGTGCGGATACAACAAGGTATACATACATACTTACAAACTCACACGTATGTAATGTCTATAAGTATAAATGCGAATGCATATCTTCAGGTAAAGACATCATCATGCAATATAATCAAACAATAATGATATTTTATAAATGCGGTAGATAGTGGCGGCATTAAACAACAAATCAATTGATGATAACTCATACAAATCCACTAACAAGTGACCACAAATGCGAGGCATGAAATTATGACTAAAGAGACAGCGAATAATTGAAACAGAGAGAGACAGAGAGAGGCAAAGGCAAAAAAGGAATTTTAATATATTGACACATGTATGGACAGACAGCGTACATATATATAAGAAAATTATTAAAAATTCATAACGATCGTTTAGATAATTGAAAAATGATAAGACGGACAAAAAAAAAAGAATACAACGGACGGCTTCAAGAAAAACAAAGGAATCAAAACCGATAAATAAGAGATACCAGTCAAGCTGAACGAACATGTATTAAACATTAGCTACACTTAAGTATTGTCTATAGAAAGCCATAGACGTGAGGCACAGACGTGAGAACAAAGAAACAAACAAGTTATCAACACTGTTTATGTTAAATAAACAAACAAGCAAACAAGTTATCAACACTGTTTAAGCAAAAAAAAAAAAAATAAAAATAAAAATAAAAAATTAAAAAAAAATGAAATAAAATCAATATAAAATAAACTGCACTAAAAAATGTATCTAGAGATGAAACTTCCAAACCTATATACACACAAAATTTATTTCTGATTCATATCATACATTAAATATCCATATATCTCCATTAACACACATATGCATATACAGGTAACCCTCCTATAATGCGGTTTCGCTACAACGCGGTTCGCAAAATGTCGCAAAATGCGGAAAATTTGCTATAACGCGGTACTTCTACAACGCGATTTTCAGGAATTTTTTTTAAATAATATTCTAAAAAACTTTAATTTTGCATTCTATGTTTATTTAAGAAATTGTGAAAACTAGCCTCTTTGACATTTACGCTATATATTTTAATTTTACAAGAAAGATCGCCTATCTGCATGTGTATTGTCTTTTTGCAGCATGGCTAGAATTTAATTAACGGCGACGTCACAACGCAATTTTTTTCAAACTTTTACACACACATTTTTTTTTTAAAAAGGGGTTTTCCCGAAAATTACATTTTGAAAGAGTTTTTGGAAATTTATATTTGTCTCGTCGTTCACAGTCTCGTCTCACAGATGTGAGAATCACATCGCCAAGTGAGTGAGAGAATGATTTATATGCTTGTATTTTTGTGGATACATTTCATAGTCAATAAGTTTCTTTTAAATTTTTTGTAGCTTAAAATAATCAAATTGGAATTTAAGCCCTAAAAATGCCAAAAGAAAAGAAAGGCACGTCGTTACACGAAAATTTATCACTATTGAAACCAAAATTCAAATTTTGGATCGACTTCAAAATCAAGAGAGGGTAGCTGACATTGCTAGATATTTTAAATTAAATGAATCAACAATAAGAACAATAAAACAAAACGAAGAGAAAATTAGAGGTTCGGTATCATTTGGATCATCGGTACTCGCAAAAATCATTTCTCGTTCAAGAGCAAAGATAATGGAAAAAATGGAACAATCGCTAACGGTGTGGATAGAAGATATGACGAAAAAGCGATTGCCCTTAGATGGATATAAAGTTAAGCAGAAAGCATTAAAAATATTCAACTATTTAACGGAAACAGGACATCAACCGATGAAGACAGCCATCAATTCGTGGCTAACAAAGGATGTTTGAAAAGTTCAAAACACGACATTCATTACACAGTTTGAAGATACAGGGTGAAAGAGCATCCACAGATGCTGATGCAGCGGATAAATATTCAGAAGCGTTCGCAAAAATGATCAAAGAATGATTATTTACCATATCAAATATTAAACACTGTTGAGACGGGTTTGCGGTGGACAAAAATGCCGCCACGAACTTTTATTTCGAAAACCGAAAAAACAGCTCTTAGCTTTACGGTTTCTAAGGACCGGATGACATTGTTACTTTGCAGTAATGCGTCTGGCGATTTCATGACGACGCCAATGTTTATTAACCGATCATTAAATCCACGACCTATGAAAGGAGGCAACAAAAACAATTTTCCAGTGTAGTGCAAAAAAGCGTAGATGACTGCCAGTTTATTTAATGATTGGTTTCATCATTGCGTTGTTCCTGACGTGGAAAATTATTCTAAAGAACAAGACTTGGCATTTAACGTTTGACTACTTTTAGACAACGCTCCATCCCGTGCAACTCCTATGTCATCCTAATAATCAAGTTGAATTTTTACCACCTAACACTACATCATTATTACTACCTTTAGATCAAGGAATAATAGCAACTTTTAAAGCATACTACATACGAAAATCGTTTGAGCTAATATTATAGAATCATCAAATATAACGATCAAGGAAGTCTGGAAACAGTTCTCAATTTTAAATTGTCTTGAAATCGTTGGGACGTCTTTTAAAGAAATTTGTCAATCAACACGGAGTGCTTGCTGGAAAGCACTATTGCCGGAGACAGCAGTTCAGGAAACTGTTGCTAATCCAGTAGAGGATGAATATAGGAACGTAGTGAGCCTGGCGAACGTAAAAAGAGGGGATGGATTTGACGAAATTACTGTGGATGATAGTCGAGAATTAGTTACGGAGGACGGCTAAAACAAAGCAAATTTAGTGGAAATGGCAAATGAAGCATTATCGATTGAAAATAGCTCTGACGATCTTTCCAATGCCAAAATTGAAAACAGACTTCAATGAAAGATTTTTTTAAAACCAGTAATCGCTGAAAAGGACCAGTCTGATAGTGGATCAAGCTGGGAATTTGAGTTAGGACGGATATGAGCAAAACGTTTGAAACACACTCAAATTATAATAAATGATGTCGAGGACGGAGATTTGTAGAAGGTTGTGATTTGAATTTTGGTTTAATTCAATGTTAAGTAGATTTGAAATTCCGTTTTTATTTGTTTTCCAGATTTTATTTTGTTTTGCGCTGTTTAAATAAATGAATTGCTATGAATTTATGTTGTTATGATGAAATGGATAAATAGAAAAATATCTTAAATAAAAACTACTTGTTTTCGATTAGGAATGTATCCCCCTTTGTGCACTGGATCTAAGTCTCCTAAAACGCGGAATTTTTGAGGAAGTTATTGACCGCGTTGTAGAAGGGTTACCTGCATATTAATATTCGCAAATATATTTCGAGGTGACAATAATTGATTTAAAGAGAGAGAGAATTCTCCTACGATAACACCCGCTTTTCATTACTTATTCATTATTTATCATTAAAAATGCGATAAAAATTTGCAAATTTATTTAAAATTTGGTTAATCCACTGCATTTTATACCGATGTGCGTTCAGTTCTTTTAAAAATGAATGTATTTACCCATTTTTCATCATTATAACAGCTTATCGAAAAGCTATTCGGGCTTTACAAGTCGATGTCACGATTTTATTCCGTATTAGATGTCGTCGAACTAATTTTAAACGACAAAAAATTGTAGTTTTTTGATTGACTTTAGTGGCAGATAGTAAATCACGATTTCTTTGTGGTTCTATCAAGTACACAACTTTGCGTATAAGTTCGGCACAGTTGGCTTTAATAAAAACTGTGAAACTTTATCCCGCTTAGCTGAGTAGTTTCTAAAACAGATCGAGTTGCGAATGCATATCGTTAGAGATTATTAGGAAAACAAAGTTTTTTTCTCTAATCACGACATGTAACATTCAACCTTGTTTTCTTTTGAATTGTTCAGCATTGACTATTTAAATTCTTAGGAATTTTCTAAAGCTACAGCGAAAGTTATTTTTGTAAAATATTCATTCCACAGAATGTGAAGCAATTATGTCCTTATCGAAATTAATTTGTAAAATGTAGCGGAATTTCATTCCTCACAGCCACTAACTCGAAATATGAAGTCCTAAATGATGTTAAACTTAACTTGATACGATTTACTTCAATCGAAATTTTGGAGTGTAATTCTATCTTATATGACAAAGACATAAAATATTTTTTCCACAATCTCGTAACCCTTTACATGCTTAGAGATATATGGAATTGAAATCCAATAAAACTAATGATTTCCGAGCTAATTGCGCTGTTGTGCACAAATAAAACGATCAGGTTTCATCATGCTGGCAATGCACGAAATTTCTGAACGTGAACATTTTGGGCTGTTTGTGTATAAAATTGCGATTCATTTGTAGCTCCTCATAATTTTTCAGTATATCGTACAAAAATGATGCAATGAAGTTAAGGTAACTTGCGCGCAACCTCTCTTTGGCATCATTCATACATCGATCGGTCAATAATTCTCGGGATGAACGCGTAGTGTCGTTCTTAAAAAAAAAAAAACAAAGTCGTTTTTAGAAAGTACTAGGCCTCGAATTACGTGTGATAAAATGTCATGTAATTTCGATGTTTTGTTTTACTGTTTCAATGGTCTTAGTAATACTAAGCGATGACAAAAACTCGACTATCGAGTGCTAATTAAGTTATAATTTTTGAAAGAAAAAAATACCTTTCAAAGTCAGCATTAGTTTAACCTTCCTCATAGTCATCTAGATACAAAGCCCCACTATCAAGTTTGGGTCCAACTCCCAGTACTGTAGACCACATTTTAACTACGAGTGACCGGTTCAGTGAAGGCCTAACACTTCAGCGAATTGCTGCGACAGCCACAATATTGCTTAGGTCTGGCCACCAATGACTGTTAATATCTCTATCGTCTCAAACTGAAAAGAATGCTCAGGAAGCAAAGGATGCAATAATCGCTGAAATCATGACGCTTTTTGAGTACCTCGACAAGTTGTTCTATAAAAAAACAATGGAAACGTTAGGCTTATCGTCCTTCTGAACTCATTATATCATTCTGGAAAGAGAATGTACTGATGATTTAAATAAAAAAAAAAAACAAAAAATGTGTTCTCTTATTTAGTCTCGGGGCTTGCTGACTCATGTACGTTGTACCACCGTCAATATTTGCTCGCATTAGTTTGTATATCCACAAGAAGTGCATGGACTAAATTTTATAACAAAATTATCTTAAAAATTAATTTTCTCTCCTTAACTTAAAAACAAACTGGACATCGTCATCCTATAGATAAATTTTTTTTTTGTTTTAATCGGAATTTCTAGTTTAGGTTCACTTTTCTTGTCAAGAATCGTTGTCTTAATGGTTGTCAATTTTTACACCAGCAGAATTTTTGTACTCTTGTGGTTATTAAGAAGATACGAGTGATCGTTGCTTTGTAGGATGAATTGGCAGTTGAAAAATTGTGACTGATAGAACTAAAATGTTTCCCATTATTAGAAAAAGACCTCACTGGACTCGTGACACAAGATAGATTGTGTAGTAAATATGGGAAAACTTTTGTATATTTCTCACAGCTTCTGAATAATTTTTAACCGATACCGGGATTGAGTTAATACTTCGGAGACCTTGATGCCATATACAGATGCAATCCTTATTCTTAAGGTTAATAAAATTAAATAAAATACAACAAAACCATTACTAACAACTACTGTTTTCTGTTTACTATTAGCGTAATTGTTGTCAAGCACACACCAAAACTTGTCATAGTAAACTATCCTGAGTGAGTTACGTAGAACTTGTAGTAGAAAGTCTATATGAAATACTCCTACGAACGTCGAAAGTCATTGATTTCAAGTTCTGTAGATATAATTGAAAGCGGACGATATAAAAAAAGCAACTGCTTTATCGAGGGCGAAAAAACCAAAAAATTTTCCTTATAAATAAATCCACTGGAAAAGGTGATTTTCTGCTTAAGTGGAAGTAGTTATGTCACAATGGTTAAGATGCATGTCCCGTGAAGTGTGCTGAGACTATCCCTTCTCACCTCATATTATGAACTCTCCACCTGTTTTTTTTTTTTTGCGGCGACTGGTTTGGAACGTTAAAATATTTCGATTATTAAAATCGTCTTGCTTAACGATGATGTTTATATAACGGTGCAGTTGAGCTAGTGTGCATAGATACGTACGTTAAATATAATAAATTAAAATTATTAAGAAACAAAGCAAAAAGGAAGTTGCATTCAGTTGGTGCCCAATCTTTTAATATCTGACTTGTCTATAATACTGCACCACAAGGTGAAGCAAAGATTTTTAATTGAATATATCTATCGTATCTGATATCGCACGTATCGTATACCGTATATCATATATAGAGTACATTGCAAATTAGATTTTGCATATTTTGGCAGAGCTTTATTCCTGTCGAATAAAAAATATGTCTTCATACTTCCTCATATTAATATAAAGTTATCGGGCGGTTTTAGATGCACTGTCGCGTTCTAATTTACCTGCTTTGCGAGAACTTGATAATGAAACATGTGAAAACACTACAATGTCGCCCAGTCCTCCATTAAATGCCTTGGACCACTTCGTTTAATATAGATTCAGATAACGATCTTTCCAAATAAGGCTTTATATGAGAAGTGGTGGAAGTGGTAGAAGAAGTTGTCCGATACGAACCATTTTCAATGGCATTCGCTTTTGAGCCAAAAAAGGTCGGTGTACCAAATGCCATCAAAATATTTTCAAAAATTGCAACGTGTAGATTGAACACAAGGATACAAGAGGGCCAGACAGGTGGACAGAGAAGCTTAGATGATTCAGCAAGTGATTCTGAAAGTGATTCTAATTCGATCGGTGTGTGTCTTTTTACTTTAGTTTTACTTTAACTTTATACCAAACCCTTATACCAAAAGTAGGATATAAAAATATAAGATAAAGGTTCGCAGACAAGCTTTGGGTTCGAATGAAAGGACATTTTCAAACGGGCAGCAGATATAATTACATTGATTTCGTTATTCATGCTGATTAATAATACATTATATATAAATGTCTTGATCACAGTTAAGCACTAAATTATTACGGTTTTTAAGTTCATCGGCTAATCCCAATGGCAAAAACATTTATAAAAGCTCTTTGTAATCTTTATGGTGATTTCAAGTCAAATCATTAGCTTTTTGTTATTTAGCATGTTTAAAGATACATATCACTTCCGCACATAACGCTGCCACACACTTGTAACCTTAGCGTGTTAAAATCCTTGTCATTGCTAATAAGTCAATGTAGAGTCCATGTAACTTCGCTCCATCGACAAGTATATGGTATGTGTGCGTAATAGTGAAGAGAAGAGTAATTCTTGTGGCTTTTATAAAAACATGATAAACACATGTCCGAAATTTGAAACCTTTTAATGTCATTCAAGTCATTCAGTCAAACACTTACATCACACACTCACATACCTATATATGTACCATATCCATATACTTGAAGTTTCTATTATCTACTCTTTCATTTAATAGTGTTTAGTTAAGTTACGTGATTTTACCCTAATATAAGTTATTAGACTGGTACTTGTATACACGTTACACTTAGACAAAATAAAATAAAATCTATTTAAAATTTAAATAAAATTTTTAAAAACATTTTTCCATTGTTCTCCTTGAGGAACAAAATTCGAGAGCCAATAGTGTTCAATGACCCTTCGTCTTGTTAATTTTGTTTTTTGCACTCTGGTCTCACTCTAACATCGAAAGACCTCGGAGTTTTTTGTTTTCCTTTTCTCTCTTATGTTTTGCGTCTGAAATCTAATGACCGTGGTTACATTTTCTCAAAGGGATTTGTGGCTACATGTGGTTTTATCGGTTAAAAGTTTTTAAACTAAACTATTATTGTATTCTCTCAGATGTCTCATATGCATATATGCAGGCGTGTTAGTTTTGTTATATTAATTTGTTTAACAAAATCTTATACATACGTACATACATACATACATACATACATACATACATATAAATGCACTTCCTTCGATATATACCCACAATAACTAAGCGCTTTAAACCTTTCAAATTTGGTCACCAATAAAATCCGTCCCTTGCCTTATAGCAATAAGGTGATGAGAGAACATTTTTAGAATGATTGTTGCTACTTAAAAAACTCGAAAAAAGCTCGCTTGAAAATAAATCTCCATACGATGTCTTATACATGGCTTGATCGTTGGATCGCATCTTCAAATCATATTTTTATTAAATTTTATAAAATTCTTCCCTATGCGTAGATTGCAACGTAAATCCGTCTTTTGTTAGCTTTACATTATTATTCTACTTCTTTTGAAATAAGTTCTCACTCCTGAATTGTGATTTTAGAATAGTGTAAAATTATTTACAGGAATTTATGTTTACAACGCTTTCGTTCTCGTTTTGGTCTTGTCCATTCAAATATTGCAATTCACATGTCTTGAATCGGCTCGCTTACGACTGACTTTTTAGGTCGCTTTCGGCTAACTTCTCAACGCTTCTTACGACTGGCCTTCTTACGACCTTCCGCAAATATTCTGCTTTTATACCGTATTATAAGCAAATTACCATTACCCATACTCATCGCGACATTTTTAGTCCCGTAATCCGTTTTTCCACTAAATTTCTGCCAATTGCTGTTAACCGCTTCAGCACTCGCCAGCTGCATGACGCATGTAACACGTCATCAATATGCATTTCGTTTTCTCCTTTTTTAGAATTTAGTCTCTTAGAAAGTCGACTAATGACATGATAGCGCAGATCATCAAAAATGGCAAGTTCGTAACACTATTTTTGTTTCTTGTTAAGAAGAGAAACCATTGTTTTTTTTTTTGACAATATTTGTTTTCTTTTTTTTTGGACGGAAGGGAAGGCAATAGAATAATACTGTTGTTAAAGAATTTAGGTCTTAGAATAAAAACTAGTGATTTTTGTATAATATAGAAAAAATGACAAGACCGGAGCCATTATCGCAAAGATCACTTAAGTCAAGGCCCTCGGCGGCGCACAATCTAATGTTTTTTTTACCGTCGGTGCCTTTTTTCATCGCATTTATGAAAAAACCCCAAACTTCAAGGAAAAAATGTTGTCTTCGGGTAATAAAGTTTTCATCACATGTACCATAGGGTCAAAACATTTATTAAGCCAATAAAAAGACGAAGTTTGTTTTTTGAAAACGTTACAGTTGTACCCCGCGATTGTTTTCCTTTAGATTAACGGGAGGGAGGGTTTTTATTCAAGGGAGATTTTTATTCAAGGATCATTTGATATCCACCTAAAAGATATTTATATTTTGTATTGTAAGGCTATAGCCTCGTGTCCATACCAAGACAATTCCATACTTTATTACTGAATTTATGAAGCCTTACGCAAAATATTACAAGTAAAAAGTTGAAACCATGTTTTCTATTTCTTATCTAACGATGATAATTTCAAAAAATGACAAAGTGAAGAGAGACGGACTTACGGAGAGGTGAGCTTTCGGGCAAATAGGTGTGCAATAAATTGCGTCGAACCCTTGGCAGGTGAATGCTATCAATACTTTTTAAGAAACTCCTGATAAATATTTTTTTTTTAATTTTTCACTTGTCCTGTAAGCGTATACTAAGTTTGTATCTATGTAGCACTTTAATTTGAAAGGTCGTCTTATGAACAAATATTGGCATTGTGAATTAATGTGAAAAATTTGGATCGGATGGAGCTTATATACTTTCTTAGGGGAACTGAATCTTTATGTGTTAAAAAAGCTTAATTTTCAATATTTTTTGATGAAAATTCTTTCATAATAGCAATTTGACATGAAAGATTCTAATGGCAAATAAGCATAATCGGAAAACATCCAATTTTTCATTCTTTATGATGAAAATTATCTTGTAACAGTAGTTTGACATAAAACGTAGCTGTATCAAATTTGGATCAAGCAGATCTATTTTTCCGTCGCAGACAGAATTTGTCATGAAATATTAAACACTTATATGCTTAGGTTTAATTTTTAATATCGGGAGTGACCGCAGCGAATTGCTATGACTTTACCTGTTGAGCACTCACTACAGCTACAAACCGAAATATGGTCACATCGCATTGAGATTTGAACTTGGAGAACCGAGTAGGTGGTCGCAACTTTCATCTATTCAGATATAAGATCTTTGATATTCTCATTATCTTAAAGTTATTCATTAGAATTGCACAATGGTGTGGTTATGATTACTAAATTTGGCGTTGATGGTTCTGAACAGAGAAGTGTAAAAAGTATGATTTTATTTTAATGAGAATATGATTATTATAGGATTACTCAATCGAAAGTTCTTCTCAAGGGTCGAACAAAAGCCATTTATGACTTTTATTAACTATTAGTGATTTCGATTTGAACATTTTTTATGCCCGTCTTTCGACCCCACTATGTGAGGGGAAATATTTATGAAAATCGCGTAAATTTTAAATGGCGTCTATCAAAGACTACATGTTGAGAAAAAGACGAAGGAGAAGAAGAAGCAGGTCAAGAAGATAACAAAAGGAAAATATCGCCCAGGTGTACAATTCACTATTTGCGTGAGGAAACACATCAAAAATCTTGTAGCAAAGTTGCATGCTTTTGCATGTGCAATTTTGTTGAATACCTTTGGGCTTTGCATTAATAAATTCTAGCAAAATGCTTAGAGGCGGAATTAGATGTCGTTCAGCTCTGCCTATCTATCGTTCCGCTGTTGCAGTCACAACTGTGATCTTTAATCTTTGTCTGGAAAAACAATCAGGGTCGAAAACTTTTTTCTGTCATTTTGATCAGGTTAAGTTGCAAAAAAGTTGCAGGTAAAGTTGCAACCACGTTAGCGGATCGACGCCCAATTATTCAATAGCCACGTCCCAGAGTCATGTTGGTACAAAGATTCATAATTAACAAAACCATGCACTGTCTTGAGGTGAATTAGAATTTTGAAATCTTTATAGTAACATTTGAAGAACTTTAAGCAGCGTCTTTGATACTTAAATTGCAGTCACTCTCGATTAAACCATGCCACTAAGGTAAAGCTGAGTAATAGGAAAGATCCATCCATCAGGACCGTGTGAAACAATATATATGTTTTGACGCAATTCGGAGTGTAACCTGAACCGTGTCCAGTTCGAGTTTGCCCATGTGTTTCGCTCTTTGTACAACTCTCTTAATGATGTAAACGTAACTTTAAAAGAACTCTGAAAAAATCTGTTGATTCCATTTTATGCTCAAAAATCCTAGAAGGACCACCGCGAAGCTGACTAAATAAGATTTGCGACTACCGGATGGGTGTTCACGGTTTGAAGTCGTATTATGGTTCAACTTATTTGATCGTAGATGTAATGACTACTCAGTAGGTAAACGCCTACCACTTGGCGAGTGAGCACATATTCTTTAGGCTGCCGTCATCCCCTCCCTATCCCTTTCTTTTTTTTTTAATCGTCTTACTTTTTTATGAGCGTCACTGTGTTGCACTTGTACGAGAAATTCTCTGAGTGATTGCTCACATTAGAAAAAAAAAGTTTACCAATCAAAATGGCATGTATGTGGTTAAATAAGGATCAGTTAAACTATAAACGCTTTTGATTTGTGGGTGGTGAAACGGCGTGAAGTTTTTCTTTTAGTCAACATTTTCATATTCGAAAACTCAAAAACAAACAGCAGAAGAACAAGAAAAGCTTTTCTCGATTAAATAACGCAAGCATCGAAAATGTTTTGTGTTCAACAATAGTTGAACATTTGTATACATGGCTTTGTACGATCCCAAAAATTTAAAACAAGTTTAAAGGGCAACTAGCAGTAAAGCACTAATCTATACATTTTAGGTTGAAAGGTTTCTTAAGCTTATGCGTGTGGTTTTAGGTAAATTTTTGTGTAATACTGTCTGACTAAGACTGGTTTATATGCATGTTTATGGACATTTGTAGGTTGGTGTTGATTATTATTATTGTTACTGTTGGTGTTGGTATTAGTGTTGGTGTTGCTGTAGTTGTAGTCATAGTTGTTCACAACGTTTTCGTGTGTTGATACAAGTAATTAATTTTACCACTACAAGATTTTAATGACTTCTCCTTGCTAAACATCTAGAAACAGTATAATAAAAGTTGTTAACTTGTTTTTTTTTTCGTGTTGTATTTGCTGTTGCAGC
Organism: Glossina austeni; assembly: GCA_000688735.1. Classification (NCBI taxonomy): domain Eukaryota; kingdom Metazoa; phylum Arthropoda; class Insecta; order Diptera; family Glossinidae; genus Glossina; species Glossina austeni. Next base: position 1,166,177 of record KK502428.1, on the reverse strand, counting down.
GAATGGAGACACACACATATTTTTATTTTTTGGTGGTAGTTTATCTTTTGGCTCTAAAGCACCCAAAGCACGCCAATAAAATGTTGAAAATATATTTAAAAATGCCAACCTAAGTAATTCCTTAATTTCAAATTCATGCTAAAATGCCGTTTGCGAACATTTAATGAAAAGAAGAAACGAAAAAAGACACCACCAACTTACTAAGCCCAACGTAACGAATAGCGATATAAGTACCCTCTCAAGTATTCGCCTCAAGGAATGAAAAGACAAGTCGAATGTTGTCGTTTATGATTGCTGCGAATTGTTCTGAGTCATGCGGCAACGAGGCGAAAGATTGGATGTCGGTCAAATATGTATATCCCTCTGGTTGTTATAATTTGACTTTTAAGGTGTAATTGTTACCATAAATGTATTTTAGTCGATTAATGGGCCCGAGCAGTAAATAAAGAATGCACATAAGACGACCACACGCATGCACTAGTCGAAAATCCTTACCCTCGTTTCATCCTCTAGTACCAAAGTAACTACTGTTGCTACTACCAGTATTAGTACTACGATTGATACTAACGTTAATGTACTATGGAAGCTTTTTAAATCTTACCAAAAGTCGAACATGCAATACATTACTTGCTCAACGATAACTTGTTTCATAATCATGTACACACATATACATCTATTATGCATACATGCATTACGAAACAAAATTATGGCAATAATGCCATAAAATCATAAAAGTGTGTAACAGTTTTTAGAACACGTTTCTTAAATGTATTGTTTTTGGTTGTTTTACTTTTTTACTTTATTTATTTATTTTTTTTTTTGTTGCCTAAAGAAGTTAACTGAGGGTCTATAAAATATTTTTCATACACATATATACATATATTTTACGCAAATACATATATAAATATGCATAAAATTCTTATGCGGCAAATATAAAACAAAAGTGGTCGTTGGGGTCATTTGTGTGGGATACAAATAGTTTTTGAAAGCTTTTACTAATAAATCGTTTAAGTTATCAAGACACCAACACCGAACAGGGCAAGTCAATCCCGTACAAAGTGATTTAAATTGTTTTATTATTATGAAAAATGTAAAATAAATTATATGCTCAACCTATCTAAACAGAATATATATATATATATATATATATATATATATATATGCATGTGTTTGGCTTTTTCCTTTTTTTTTGTAATAAATTAAAAAATAAGTGAAAAAAAAGAGTAAAATACTATCGAGATATACAGTTTCTTTAAAAAGTAACTTGAGAGCATAGTTATGTCGTCATTAGGCATCTCTTGGTTTTTTAAAATAAAGGGAAAAGAAAGAAAAGAAAAATGATTACATAAAAGTTGGAAAAGTAATGGTTTTCATAAATTTGGAGGAGAATCGTTCAGACAAACTTTTTTGGACCTTAGATATGTTATAAAATTGCACATCGATATATGAAAACTGCTAAAAATCTGCATTCACTTTGAAACGAACCCTGCCTACCCAAAGCCAACACCGGAAAAAGTTTTCTATATCAAGACAAATTAAATACTCCTTTGATCTCATCTTTAATATCTCCGATTTTTTTTTTGTTTTTTTGGTTAAAAGCTTTCCAAGGTAAAGTGAGAGACGTTCTTCTGTCTTGAGCATCTTAATTCACTTACATAAGCTCTTAAAGAAATCCGTTTACTTTTTTTTTTATGTAAAATACTCCACACATATTCCATAAAAATAACCTCAAATATCAATAAGAGAAACAAAGTTAAACTTGAACCCAAATGCTTCGATTAAAATAGAGTTTGTAACATTTATAGAAACGATGTTTTTTTTTTTTTAACACAAAACGAATATTTATTTAAATATAAGTATGTTGCAACCAAAATAACAAATAATAGAGATAAAAAAAAAAAAATAAAAAGAGGAAAATAAATGGTGAATGGCGTACGCATATGTTCTCAGTCTAATTCTGGTTCTACTCGTCACATATCCATATACATATGAATGAATAAATTTAACTTAAAAGAGCCTCTTATGTATATTTATAAGATAAACAAAGAAATCAAGTGTAATTTACATAACATACATATGTAAAAATGAAAGTACGTATATGCGTACGTAGTTGTTTGTGTGTTTTTATTATTTAGCAAAAACATTGTAAAACAATTTAAGCCATGAGGCCTCATTAGTGTCATATTATTATTGTTGCTGTTATTTAATTTTTCTATCGTTGTCATTGTTATTATAATCACAAACTCATAAATATGTCATGTTCAATTAACGTTTAATTAAAAATTATGAACAATTCGAAAACGTTCTTGTCTTGTAATTAATGTCAGTAATGTTGAGTATATGAAGCAAGAAAATAATTCTAAAGCGCAATTTTACTTTAAATATTATATCAAGCCACCAACGATGCTGGCAGTTAGTTTGTTAGCAGGTGTATGCATCCATGCATATGCAATATTTAAAAAAATTTAAAAAAAAAAAAAAAAAAAAAGTAAGAAACATATACTAACACCTGTGAAGGGAGACCAAAATCCATGTAATCTAACGTTTGAATCTAACGAACGTTATGTCCATTTATCAGGATCAGTATTTTTTAGTTTGCATTATTATTATTATTATTATTATTATTATTATTATTATTTTGTTTTTGTGTTCACTGTTTGTTTGCCGTTTGCTGTTCTTATAGGGAACGTTATCTTTAAGAAAAAATTAACAATCACAAACAACATTTCAGTTCGATTGCCAATGTAATGTGAACATGCGACAAAATTAATATTAAAGCCTCCTATTAAAGCTTATCTTGGCTTGGACTGAAGATACACACACAAATGTTGTTGTTATTATTGTTATTAACGTTTAAATGCTTGCGTTCTTGTTGTCATTGCAGTCGTCTTAACATGTTCAAAACACACCTTAATACAATTTATTTTTTGAGTTAGGTACTTAGTGAACATTTTAAGATAAACTCGATTGATATATATATGTAGTTACAGTAATCGCGCATATGGCAAATTGTCGTTAGTCAATAATGGTTGTAGATAATTAACGATTTATTCTAAACACAAATAGGTCGTGGAGTTGAGAAAAATAAAATAAAAAAAAAGTTCCCATAAACATAGGTGGTTTTGACATCTCATCGTAACCGTGCCCTGAACGCCATAATCGATCAAAAACATTTTAAGAACATAAAAAAAAGATAACTAACAAACTCGTAAAAAAGCTAAAAAAGTTGCTTCAAATGCAAGTCGCTAAGGTTTCTTCTTGAAAGGTTACATAGAGCGTTACCTACAAATCCTGGAGAATCTCTACTGTATACAGAGAAAAATCTAATAAACCGGTGAAAAAATAGAAGACAATTTCCATAAAAATCGATGATTGTAACCACATCTTCAGGAAATCTTGAAGTCTTGATTAAATGAAAAAATTTTGAAAAATAAGTATCAGAGCGTGCCACGGTCCACGGGCCACGTTAAATACCCTACATTACCCAACTGTTATTCATACAATTTTTCAAAATAAGGGGCTATATGAGAAGTGGTCGAAAAAGTTATCCAACTCGAATCATTTTCAATAGGGTTAGTTCTTGGATCAATGCATAACGGTGTAGCATATTTTATCAAAATATTTCAAAAATTGCGGCCTTGCAAGTTGAAGAAACCATCATGGACAGACGACCGAAGAAGCTAAGATTCAGACAGTCGTTCTAAATTTATTGATATAATAAGAGGTGATTTTATTTCAAGTCCTTCTAAGTATTGCATACATTCGCAGACACTTAATTCGAACTATAAGCAGTTTAGGGTAAAATAAACCTGATATACTAAAAAAATTGGCAAAAGTCCTCAAGCACGCAAAAAGGAAAACAACGAGAACGACTTTGAAGTTTTTAAAAAATCAAATCAAATAAATTGAATTCCGGCACTGCGAAATAGTGTTTTAGGCAAAACGATAAAAACTTGGTAAGCGGCTAGTTTAAGTGGTTTTATTTAAATTCAAAAATGACCCAAACTTTGCAATGCTTATTCGAAATTAACGCTCACAGTAGAGACTGCTTATTGTCACTTTAAGGTTCCGAAAACGAAAGTTTGCAAGCGGTACGTGACAAAAGCCGCTAGAAATGCGGCCAGATTACATGAAATATGATCCGGATGTTCTTCGCAAAAGTGCTTACAAAGCGAAAGTTAGAAAATAGACTCTTAAATAAGATCTAGCGAAGATCATTCCACAAGAAAGTATCCTCTTATTTGAAGTCTTAAGATTTCACATTCCCTGTTTCACTTAATATTTATATCATGTTACATTGCATTACATAATGATCCCTATAAATCCCACCTATGTCGTCTAAGTTTATGTTCTTTTATGTGTGTTCTTACCAGAATTGAATTATTAAACGCCATCGGCCATCGTAAACTCTTAACGCACACCACTCACGGTAAGTTATAGATTTATGTTTCGCTTTATAAATATCAATAAAAAACAAAAGAAAACTAAAAAAAAAATTCCGGCAAAAAAGAGAACCTTTATGTGGTACATGGCAATCAATTTTGGCATTGAATTCGTAAATGGCCTGAAAAAGAAAAAAAAGAAGAGGGAGTAGAGAAAAATCAATGAAATCCCCTCTAAATCTTTGCACACAGTAATGTCCGAAAAACAAAATCACACCAGCCAGACGCAGTTATGGTTTTATTTCGTAAAACATTGAAATCCTTGCCAGAAAAAAAAAAAAAAAAAAACCGAAACCAAATCCAAGCAAACCATATAAAACGAAATGAACGAAACCAGGGAACATTTATAAAACCATAAACAAACGCAGCTATTTGTATACTTGTATATTTGTATATTTGTATATCATTTTTGGGGACAAAGTTTTATATGTGTATATGCGTGTATGTATTAAGGTTTGAAGTGAGTGAGTTTCTGTTAAATAAAATAATAAATAAATAAAATAAAATTGAAGAAAAAATAAAACTAAATAAATGAATAAATAAATCTAAAAAACAACAAGAAATTAAATCTGATTTGGGACATCCGGTCGCGATTGTTGTCTCATTGCCACCTCGCTGACAGTCAACGTTATTGTCTCTTTACCCGTAAACATTTCTGTTCGTCTTGTTTATGATTTTTGTTGTTTTTGCTGTTTTCAACCAAAACAAAAGAAAAAAGAGAAGCTTGCATTTATTTTATAGCCAAGTGGCGAAGAGAGCTTCTTTCGCGCTTGTATCCAGCGTTGTTGTTATCCATAACACTATCGCCACTACTGCCGCTGCTGTTATTAATGCTGTTCTTATTTTTTTTTTCTTGCTCTGTTTTGCTTCTTGTTATTGCTGTCGCTGTAGAAGATCAATCGTATTCGATTGCAATACATGCGGTAGGTAAGAGTTAACACAATTTTTTTTTGTTTTCCTATAACTTTTAGTTTCTTTTTTCCAATATAAATTTTATAAAACTTAAGGAAAAAACATTGTAACTTGCAATAAAAACTAAAAAAGCGACAAAAACAACTAAAACCATAAAAGAAAAAGTATTTCTATTAACGCCTTATGTTTAGTAGTCGTTGCCGCTTTTCAATTTAAAATTTCATTTCATATTTGCGAACAGAAAGAGATTGCAAAGCGTTTGCTGCACTTAGGCTTGTTGCAAAAAGAAATGAAGTTTATTATTATTAAATATCAAATGATAAGGTTTTAAATGTTTAGAGATTTTTTTTCTTAAAGATGCTAAATTAAGTTATGAAAGTATAACAGATTGTTAAGTTGGGCAACAACGAGTTCGGTAAAGGACTGAATGCTTCTGCAACAGTTGCCAGTAAGGAATAGTATTTAATCTTAACTTCTATTAAATCATCCGATGGATATTCATCCGGTACGACTTCATTAGTTTTGGTTCCAATTATAGAGAGTAGACTTATGTTAGTCAATAAGCATTGATTGTATTTTATGTAATACGAGATATTGTTATGTATCTTCTTATAGTAATGTTTGTTAACCTTAATGAAGAACATGGACGTTCTGAGAAAGGGAGTGAATAGCCTCGGATTTCATTGGTATGCTTCTTTACTTCAAATTAGCGCCATATCAACGTTATAATATTTTGCTGAAAATGTATGAAAATAATTCAATTCGACGTTTTTTTACCTGTGTCATCAGTCATAAGAGTATATTAAGTTTATGAGAATGCACATACAACATTTGGAAGTACATGAGACAAGTACACGTTTTATTATACTCAATAGATTTTGATTCAGTTCCTGAATTGATTTAAATGAATTTGTTCTGGTCTGACAAACAGATCGAAATTTGCAAAATATTATGGCGGATATATTTTGGTTGAATTAGAGAACAAAACTGAAAATGGATCGAATTGCAACATTTTTAGTTAAATAAATAAATTCTCTGCATTTCCTGCCAATAAAATCCAACTTTATTTAAAACATAATTCTTAGAACGCGTGTATTTGTGGGCTTTTTTTTGCACCACTGATCTGCTAAATATGACTGCATTGATCTGAACAAGTGGTAATTAGATGGAGACAGGTTCGAGAAATAAACCTTAAATCGGGTCCAAGTTGACGATCACCTCCTGGATGGCTTTTGCTGCGGACAGGCGTATGTGAGCGTTCGTCATTTTCATGATTACATTTATTTGCACGGAATTTCGCAAACCAATTTCTGACTGTCTCTTAGCTTCCTGCGTTTCCACTCCAATCCAACTTAATCACATCCGCGCCTTCCATTGCATTTTTCTCCCCTTTAACCCGGTTAAAAACTCAGAAACTGTGGATCCGTAAATGACATGCATCTCTTTACAGTTTGGTATGCTCTGAACGACATCTTCCTAAACAAATAAAATTATACCACGTAAGTTATGTATGCGGGAAATTCCGGAAGAAATGAACGCGTCAGACATGTTTTGTAAATCAATCAACTTCAACACAGAAAATTTGTTTATAATACATCTAAGAGTATTTTGACATAGAAAATGTTTATGATAAATTAAAATTCAAATAGGATGGGACCACTTTTTATAAGGCCACATCCTCCGCCGAAGACCCCTCGCGAAAAGCTGAGTATTTATTTTGCGAAAACGGGTAATTTCTACAACTGTTTAGGGTCTGTTCGGAAGCAGGACAAGTTCTTTTTTCCTACTTTTAAGACAGCTAGATATGTCCAAGTCAATTTTGCTATTCACGTTCGCTATGGTTAAAGAAAATCCAAATTTCTCAACGGAAATACGTACATATTTCTGAAAGTTCAAAAAACAAAAATTTTATAGCAATGTCTTATGATCCCCGTCCTATCGTTGTTACGTAGACACTACTGAATCAGTTCAAAAACAATTCTTATTTTTTGCATTAAGATATTTGCCGCAACAGCCTAAAGCTATGTCACCATCTTGTGAATATAGACTACTGTTAATGTATTAGCTTTACTTTCGCCGGAGAAGACTAGTTTTTTACTTTAGGCATCAGGTTTTTTAGTCAAGCAGATAAATGGTGCTGTAGACTTACTCAGCCCTGCTACATCTAAAAGCTTTCGTTCATAAAATTTAGTCAATATCGATCAAACTACGAATTGTTTCGCCCATTTAGGGTAGCATGTACAAATTTAAATGACGCTTACAATCTTATTTCCATATCGGACTCTATATAATCAAAAAACAGAGAAGCTCTCTATGTTGTCCAGTTACTGCCGATGTCACACCTCAGCAACACGTGAAGCTAATTAAGTCGTGTAACGTAGTTAACTAATACGATATCGAATTATGGGTTGACAGGTTTTTTCTGTCTTTCGTCCTTCAAGTGCTCATTTGCATGTGCACGATGCTATTGATCTTTAAACTTTGGCGTGGGACGCAAACATACTTCTACTTTCCTCTCACTTTGGAGCTGTTTTCCTTTTATAACAATATATTGTCATTACAATTATTATTTTAGAACAGAGAAATAAATTCTAAGACTAAATTCCTAAACCACTACCATGTAAGACTATCGGCTTTGTTGAATACTTCATCGCAATTGAGATTTAAACCCACAATAATCGAGTCGATAGCCGAGACTCTTTGCCTTCTCGGCCACTCGGGATATATATAACAATATATTTTTATTTTGCACTAAGTAATTTAATATAAATAATAATTTTCTGGCGTTCTACATACATAAGCTCTAAAAATGGCCTAATTTAATTGAGATTTTAAAATTTTAGATGGATTAATATGAAATATAAGAGACTGAAAGATTAGAATATTAAGCTTAGGCCGAATTCGATGGTTGATTTATTAGGTTGAGTATCTTGTGATCTATATAAGAAAGGGTTACGCTTGAAGACTCAGACGAGGACTTGCTTACTATTAAGGTTATTTGCATTAGAATTAATTGACAAAAATTTGAGGCAATAAAATATTAGCTTAACCTTTATTAAAAAGGAAGAGTTATGGAATGAATTTTCGATTAAATGAAAAATATAGAAAATCTTTTTTATATATACATTTTTACTTTTAATTGACTTTATTGAAAACATAAAATAAAATTACATTTTCTCTCGAGCTTAAACGATCGGTACTCAATATGAGTCTTAAGACATATAATGATAATTTTATTTATTTTTGTATTGTTTTTGATGGATACAGGCTTTCTATCATATTAGAGACATAGTGAATAAGTTTGAATATAATAACAATAATAACAATTACAATATTTTGCCACAGCCATTGAGTCACCAAAAACATAACACCGCCGGGTAACTACTACAATTCACTCACTCACCGAAAAAAAATGTATGTGTGGGTCCTATAGAGGAAAACAATGTAATGAGCGAGAGGGTGAGGGGAAAAACTACTACATTATAGCAAGACAAAGAATTCCGAAAGCATTTTAAAATTCTTAACACAAACGCCAAAGAAACGACAACGACATTATTGAAAATTAAAAAAGGGATTTCTTTCTGATTGTAAGTATGTACAGTTGTATGTTCGAAAGAAATATTTTGAAAAAAAAATAAAGAAAAGAAACAATCGAACACGAAACAAAAGATTTTAACGTGAACACAAAAAAACAGAATATAGAGAGGTAGAGTATATGACAGACGTCGAAATCCATCAACCCATGTGCGAGTACACAGGCAATGAGTGCCGTTCAGGAAGAAAAAGCAACTAGAATAATACGTCCACCACAGAGAGTATATTATGTACTAAGTATATAAACTTTTGATTAGTGTAATAAGCGCTTTCAAGTAAGATATACCTGTCTATAGGCTTGTGTGGGGAAATCGTAAATTATGACTCGTGGACTTTGTCCGAAAGTAGAAACTTGATTTCAAAATTGGTTTTTCTATTGCTTTCGTTAGATAAAGTTTCAAAAAGTCAGCGAAATCGTTTTAAAAAAATATGAAACCTTTTGTTCTTCCTAAACTACGCTTTACAAATCGTTATGCTGTTAGTTTGGATCCTTTAGCTAAGTCCGCCATATTAAATGCGAAAATCAGTTCAATCGAATCAAGAATTCATTCACAGTTAACCAAGAAAATAAAGAAAAAAAAAGTAACATATAAAAATAAGGCGAACTTTTATATACGACTTTTTTTTTGTTTATTCACCTATAGAACGCTATAAGGTTACACAAAAGCATGATTCGAAAATGGGTAATACGCGAAAAACGTTCAAAAAATCAATTTGATGAATATTACATATACCTGACAACTAAATGTCGACCTTAAGGTAGTGATAAGTACTAAACCCTTCTGCACAAGCTGCCTCTCACGCTGTTCCTTGCACCTGTGTATAACGGGTAGATCATAATTCTACAATTGCTTTACTATTCACTCTGTAACTCATCGGCTATACGTATGTGTATAGTTTCTGTTCATATTGGAAAGTATACCGTAATTAATAGATAATGATTCTTTATAATTTAAGAATAAATGTGGGTGTGAAAAATTTCATATTTTGGTAGTAAGCTGAGCTCAAGAAACGATAAAACGTAGAATGCATGAGTAACTGAGTAAATAAAAATCGCGACCACACGGTCAGTGTTCGCGGGTTTAAATCTCAGTGTAGTAAAGTTTACTTTGGTCGTAGCTATTGTGAGTGCTCGGTCGGTAAAGACATACCACTTACCGGCCATATCTCCCTATTCTTTTCATTTCTTTCTCTTTCCCCACTTCCTTCTGGTCATCACTGCGTTGAGCGAATAGGGGACATCCCCTGAGTGATTGATCATACTAAAAAAAAAAAAAACAAAAAAAATGTTACTAGACTTCAACTTAGATTCCGTTGTTGCCTATATTGCATAAAATAAACTATAGTTGGAAACTTTTTATGAAAGGTGTCCCAAATTCGCCTTAAGATAAATTTGCTTTCTTTTAAAGAATGCTTTAAAAAACTTTGAATACAAAATTTTTTATACACATTCAAGTGCACACTCTGTATTAGCTACGCGGTTGGCAAGAGTAGCCAAATATGAAGGTTTATGTTAATTAGGGAGAAGCCAAAAAAATAAAACAGACAAAATAACATATTTTTTGACACATTATTTAACAATCATTGTTGTACAATTGACAATTTCATTAGATATTGTTAGGAATAATAATACATTAATAATAATAAAAATAATAATAAAAGATTTTTAATAAAACGACAAATACAAACTATGTATGCTTATATCTCTATAGGTATTATAAGTTTTTTTTTCGGTTAGTTGTAAGAGAAAACACTTCTTTCAGTTGATTAAAAAGGGAGCCTTAGACGAGTTGGTCACGTTTTGGGTAACAACATCATTTGTATGGTTGTTTTTTCCTTTTTTTCGTTTCTGTCTTAAGCCTAAATTATAAGGTACAATGAAACGTGACTATGTATTTTATTACATAAGTATATTTACACAAGAAGTAAAAGTCTCAAGAAAGTTTTTTTAATATTGTCCATGAATTTTACAGCATTTATGTGATAAAACCCTTACCGTCGTCATAAACGGGCAAGTGTGTCAACTAGAAAAAAAATAATTAGTAAATTATTTTTACTACAATCCAAAGTTCTCCTATATCTCAGATTTGATCCTAAAATGATTTCGTTTCAGCAGTAAACTAATTCTAATACATTTCATTTAAACGAGAAAAAACAGATTTACTAAAATATAAATAGACGTGGACTGGTTTAGCAGAAAACAGCAGATTACGAGTCGAGAAATTCCGGTGAAGTAAGAACGCCTTTGAACAATGTTTCAATGCACAGCATTTGAAAACACTATTACGAATTGAAATCTCCGTATAGAAGAGCAACAAAATAATAATGACAATAAATAGTAATAACAAATAATAAACAATAATAATAAAATAATATTAGGTGTGAAGATAAATTTCTGTTGTTAGGATTTAGGAATTAATTTATTATGAAAAAACAGTGCAACACATTTTATTAAAAGTAGTGTCCATCACCAGCCACTACCTCTTCCAGTCTTTTTGGCAGCATTTGGATACCACGCCGCAAGAACTTTTCACCTTTTGAGGCTATCCGTGAATCGACCCAATTTTTGGCATCTGCATATGATGGAAAACGCTGCTCAGACCGAACATGTGCCATCCAACGAAGCAAGCGATAATCGGAAGGAATAATGTCTGCAGCGGGGAGGATAGAAAATTCCAAGTTAGAACTGCCAACATTTCCTAAACGAGTTTCGCTAGATGGGACCGAATTTCTTCTAAACGAAAACCCACGATATCATGACTTTTGGCTTGTCGCACTCACGGTACACGGCCGACACTTCGAAATGAGGCCGCGAAGCATTCAGCAATTCAGCTTTATTGTCGATGTTAATTGTTCTCTTACTCTATCACATGATTAATCAGGCTTTGGATATAGCAGCACATTCACTATCTATCACTTGTAAAGGCTTAGCAGCACCATCCTTCAAATGAAGCCAGGGAAGTAAATACTCCCGCAAATGACGACCATGCGGCATCAAACTTGATGCGCGTAACGAGTAATCATTAATACTTCAAGATTATGTTGTTACCAGATGACCAAATTTACGGTATTACCTATCGCATCTGACAATTTCAACAAATTGACGGAAACTTGTTTGTAGTCCTTTTAATAAATAATAATAATAATAGGCTCTTTCATGTACTTTGTTCAGCGGCATCTAGAAGTGACAATAGTCACATAGATGATAGTTTTCAATTTAGTATTATTGAGTTATTTAGTGTATACAGACGCTAATCATGGAATTCTCGATATTCAATTTTCCACATTTTGTTGTTTGATTTGAAGAAATCTGTTATCGAAGCAAATAAAACACTTTTAGAATTATGGTAATGCTGCTTCGTCATATCCCAATTGTCAGCCTTGGTTACAACGGATCAGAACTGATCATTTTGATGTGAATGACAAAGAACGGCCTGGAGGAATCAAAAAGTTCGAAGACAATGACTTATTGAGTCAAGACTTATTGGACGTAAACCCAGCTCAAACTCTCCAAGCACTTTCGAACAGCTTAGAAGTTGGTGAGTTAAGTGTTTGTAGACGTAACATGCGGGATGGGAAATATCCAGACGAAAAGAAAATGACTACCATACGAATTGACTGAAAATGCCATTGTGAACCGTTTTAATATCGCCGTTTCATTACTTGCCATGTAAAGAAGGAAAATTTTGTGTGGATCGCTGCCAATCCAATCTGTTCCAATGTCTCTCTTTCGACACGAGATCGTCATGTTGCCGGAAAAATGGAAAAAGTTGTAGAAAGTTAAGAAAAATATTTTGATTAATATACATAGCAGCACTTTTTCTCAATAAACGCATTTTTTAAATGAATATATAATCAAAATGCATGTAGCAAAGAGCAGCTTAAAATTTATATCACAAAGATTTCCTAAGCCTGTAAGTAGCCATCATAATGGAATTCAATCAAATGAAATAACGATTAAGCAAAAATATCCATTATTAGCTATACAATCATATACATACATAATGATGACACGAGCAATGTTTTCAAAGAATTTTGTTTATTGCATCATTTTTTCCTTATTATTTCCATCTTTTTCTAAATAAAATTCCTTTCTATATAACATTACGATATTACCTACTAATGGAACGGTGTATTAATTTCATTATACCCACTGGACTAAAAATTTTAATAAAGCCCCATTTTCGTGGCCATTATGTCTTGCACGTCTCACTGCTTGCCTATCCCCTCATCGTTTTTATTCAATTTTGTGAAATGAAGAGTATGTGTAAAGGAAACAGGATCAATTTTGTAATAATTTTCAAAAGTTTGGCAGCTTTACGCGTGTACTGTGGTCGTGCTGTTTCAGTTTATGCGAAGAAATTTTGCAATTTTTTTTATCCTTTGGTTTATTGCTTTATTGTTTTATACGCGTTTAAAGCCCTATTAATTATGAACTTTTTGTCATGCATATTTTGGTTTTTCAGCGATCAGCATTTGATGCTTTCGTCAATAACTGTGTTTCTTGTTTTTTTCTTGCGTGTTGACAGTTTTTCTGTTGGCTTGCCCTTCGTTTACTGTGTCTTTAATAGTGTGAAGTTTGCGTATAATTTAAGGGGTTATTTTTGTGTACTTGACAAACTCTTTTGTTTTTTCACAATCTCTCAAGAAAATTGCCAATAAACAATTATGCGTAACTTGGTCCTATATTCCCCCCAACGCGGATATCTCTATTTATAAAAAACATGCTGCCCTCATTTGTGATGTGGCCTGTGTGTGGTGTAAACCTACTATAGTAATAGCGTTGGGGAACTTCAATTTACCACAAGTCACTTGATGTTGTAATAATAATTCTGGCTGCATGGTCCTCACTTCAGCTTCTGACAGAGCTATTGGGTTTTCCAATGAATTATTGGATCGTAATTTACTTCTATACAACCGTACTGTGTAGGTGGTTCTGCTTACGACTATTTCGCCTATTCTGCTACAAGGCATAGATTTAATTACTTCCTGTATTTAACCTACAATTTTAACATCTGACTATGATTCAAAACTTAACTGGTGTTGTTTACTGTATCTACTACCAAGCTTTTGCATGTTTGCAATGGTTTAGGGGTTCATTTGCAACTTGGATGTGTGCCGATAGTGAGTACTAACTGTGTACCTGCTTTTTTTCTTTTTTTTTCTTTCTTATTTATTTATACAAGAATTATTATTCCATCAGCGAAGGGTGAGAGATATGCTCATTTTGTTAAAATGCGTTCAACGCCCAGAAGGAACCATCAGAAACTCTACACAATATATATATTCTTGATCAGCATCAAATTCTAAATCGATTCAAGCATGTCTGTCTGTCCGTCTTACAAACTGTCCATCTGTATAATATCTGTTGTGAACATCCTCCTTGCCGCAAAAATGAAGCTCCCACCTGCAAATTTGGCAGAAACATTGGAAGTTCTTCCACGCAAATTGGTGCTGAAAATGGGTCAAATCAACGTAAACCGAGAACACCTCTGTTCTTTAAGGGGAATGAAAAATTGGTTTTTTGCTCATTACTCATAAACTACAGCAAGTAAATGTACAACAATTTGAACGCATATTCTGTCGACGACGCTGTAGCATCTGTGCATAAAAGGGGAAAAATTGACCACGCCCATCCAATATTATAATGTATCAAAATCGAATTCTTTTTTCAATATCTTTATAAAATGCAAAAGCAAGCTTCAAAAACTCCATAATGTACACAAATTCTTGGCCATTTTCAAATCTTGAATCTTGAATGCACCTAAACATATCCGCCTGTTTGTCTGCCCATCTGTCTGTTTGCGTAACTTTGTAGTATTTGTGGTAAACATTCTCCCGTTAGCGAAAATGAAGTTATCGCCTAAAAATTTGCAAAAGAATTTGGAATCGATCTAAACTTTTTAAAGGATACGCCTACAACGCCCACATGCCTGTACGACAGAAACTTTTATTTTGAAAACACAAGAAATCTACTGCGCCCACTTCATATTATAGAGGATGTGAATTTTTTTCTTTTACTTTTTTTGGGGTAAACCGTGATGGGTATAAAAGATTCAGTTACGGCCGAATTTAATGTTCTCACTGGTTTTTTTGCCTTTCTTAATATCTCTTATTTACTTTATATTAGTTTTTAATAATAATGAGTATAAGATTTTAAGAGTCAATTGAATTCGACTGTTAATTTATTTTAGTCGAGTTTTGTGTGTAAGTAAATAAATAAACAAATAAACATTATAATAGAAAAAACAAGTAAGAAAGTTACATTCAGCGAGGACGGAATCTTGCATACCCCCACTATGCTTTTCGTAGTGTACTCTCGAAATCCTTTTATTTGGTACCCATATCGCTGGGTTTATTAAGAAAAACTTAATCGCGGTGTCTGTCATATTCATTTTAAAATTAATCCATTTTTAGGCAGATGATATATCTTCATTTGAGGAGTGTACAAAATAGTTTTAAAAATTCTGTCTTGTTTGCCTTATGATAAATAAGAGTTAAACCTCAAAAAAGTGAAATAAATAAAGATTAATTACTCGTAACTTTGTGTAAGCATGGCCGATTTTTCCCATATTTACACGTAAAGGGTACAGTGCTTCGTAAAGCAAACTTGGAAAAATTCAGCTTTGTAGTTTTAATAATATCCAAATAACGAGCAAAAGTCGAAAAGTTTTTGTTAAAAAAACAGAGTTGCATTCCGTTTACGTTCCGCTGCAGGGTTTTGCTCTCCCTAATTTGACCCATTTTCAATACCACCCTGAGTGCGGAAACTTTCTATGAAATTTGAAGTCGATATCTTCATTTCTGCGACCAGAAGAGTGCCAAAAACACACACCATACGGACACACAGCTACACAGACGGACAGACATGGCTAACTCAACTCAGACTTTCACGCTGATAAAGATTATATATCCTTTATAGGGTCTCTGAAGCTTCCTTTTCGGTGCTACTTACATTATACGAAAAATACAAAATGAGTATACCCCCATCTCACAGTGGTGGGTATAGAAAAAAAAGTTTTGATACCCACAATTTTGAAATAAATTCGAAATGCTTTCATTGCTAATGTTGATACTAAGATCTGATTAATTGGCTCACTGCCAAAACCTTTTGCATATAAAAGTTTCGAAACAATGCAATGCAGGAAGAAATCTATATAAGTCAATATATTTTTATGTATAAAAATAAACGCAATGAATATCAAAAAATTTGGCCAAAATCGTATCGAATTTTTCTTTTTATTATTATTAATACAAAACTCCATAATTTTATTTCTAAACTATTTTTTCATATCTTTTTAATCGACTAACAATATTTGCTAAATTTGCAGAACGTAAATCTATGTTTTGGACCTTTTCCATACTATGAAAAATATGTTCTTAGATGGAAACAAAATATAATTTTTAGTATTTTGTAAATAAAACAACGGAAGAATTGTATTATGCGAAGTGGTGTAGGACATGTAATGATCGGCGCTTCCCGACTATAATGTTTTTATTTATTTTTTTTCTTTGTAATTAAATTTCTTGTTTTCTTATGTAATGGTTTTTAAACGTCTTGCATTTACAAATTTCCATTTAATAATTATTTTGACATGAGTGTTTTAGTATAGCACAAAAAGTACACGACTGTGGTAACTACGATCTGTAAGGTAAAAAGGGAAATATTTTTGTAAATTATTTTCTTCTTCTTCATATTTTTACATTACTTAATAATAAAAATGGGCGTAAAAACTGTTTAGGTGAAATCATTTGAAGCGGTATATTATCCAGATTTGCATGAATATTTTCCTTCAAAAAGCCCACAAATCGGAACATTATAAGAGTCTAATCAGTTGCAACTTTTGCTATGTGCACCTCATGTATGTATGAAATTTTTCAAATATTTATTACTTCGAGAAATATACATCCAAGATACCATGAATCATATACATATATTCTTCACCATCGTAAATAATCAAACCGCATTATTAAAGTCCGTGTGCGCGCTTTTACATCTGTGCGTTTGTTAAAATCACAATTATGGCCTCGGTTACGGTTTTTTTAATCGTAGGCAGCGCATAACGAGTTACCCAAAAACCGATAATCTATGTCATTGTGCATCTTATGTTTTTTAAATAAAATCGAAATTTTTTCACAACTGAAGACGGTTTATGAGTTCATTCTATAGGCCAAACTGTTAACTAGGAAATCCTGGGTAGATTGTTCCAAACCCAAAATCGAAGATTGGGTGCTTTCGTCTAGTAAGAAAAATGATGGTGGAATTAATACGCGTCGTCGTCAACACTTTCGTATATTGTCGCTATGTTTCCTTTATATCTTGCATTTTAGATGCAGAAATATTATTTAATTCATACACCAACTTGGATTTCATCATTAGAGAAATATTTGTCAATTATTACATCAGTCAATAATCTACAAGAGCAACACATAGCTGACGTTTCTAATAAAAAGAATCTGTGACTGTTACAAAATCAAAAACATCAAATAACATCTATTAAAATTTCATATTATTTCGATAACTTGTTTACGGGTTACAGAGGTCTTAATGACGCTGCTTTTTCCTGTTTTCAATACAGCGGGAAAACCGAGTTTCGTCTGTTGACCCAACATTGTTTTTTATTTGATTTAAGTACCATTCAAGTTCAGCATTGATGTGAAAAGCCTTAGAACTCTTTTCCATCGAAAACCACAATTTTTTAGAGGTGTGTTGATTTTAAACAAGGTCGTACGACCATCAATGACTGAATGAATTTTTTATGAGAGCATAAAAAATTTGTTTGATACGTAAAATATCCAAAAGAATATCCTAAAAATGTGAGAGCGTAAAGTTATTAAGAGACAATGTTTTCCACGGTCACTTACATCGGCGCTTTATCAAATTATCAACGTTCAAGTCAACGGGAAAACTGCGTGAATTGAAGTTCGCATTGCGTATTACGATTTGTCTCACCTACCGTACGCTTCAGATGTCATAATTTTGAAATGTTATTGAAGCGTGTACGGTGCTATATGCTGTATACGGGGAATGAGTGAAGGAAAACCGAAATTGAAGATCACAACGGAAAAATAACTTTTAATTGTGTGTGTATATAACACTGTGAACATATAGTAAGGTGAATCTTCCATACACAAATGAGTTTCTCGACTTGTAGCAAGTCTGTGAAGCAAAGATTTCTGATTACCAAGGATTAGATTACTAAACGGGAGATGAGACTTGAGTGTCGATGCAAACGAGGCGGAAACTATCGATCGGTCGAGTGGATATCATGCAAAAGGCGAACCAAGGCCGAGAAAATTAGCTGTTTCGAAATCAAGATTATATTGACAGCTTACTTCGATTATCGCGGTAGTGTTCAATAGTGAATTCCTTCTACCAGGCCAAATTGTCAACAAGAAATATTATTTAGGTGTTATGAAGGCTATAAGGAAGCTGAAATTGAATTTGGAAAAATAAATATACGTTTTTGATTTTAACAACGAGTTCACTTTATTTTTTGATCACATACGTACATATATATAGGTATGTTCATATATATATTTCATATCAAGCGTGAATGTAACCATCGATTATTTTAATGATTTGACGACATTTTCACATTATGGACATTTTTGTATGTTTCTGATATTTATTATATATTAGGTGCTTGCAAAAATGTTGATCATTTTTTCACTTGAAAAAGGCGTTAATTGAAAAAACTGGTGCTATGTATATTAATCAAAATATTTTCCATAATTTTGTACCGCTTTTTCCCATCTTTTGTGACAACAAGGCGATACAGTGTCGAAAGAAGTAAATTGGGACGGATTGGACACGATAGCGATCCAATCATCGGCCCATTTTCGAACATCTCCAGCAATTCGAAACCGCGTACCAGTTAAGCCATACTGCATCCTGATACATACTGAACAAATGGTAATCAGATTACACCATGTCTGCATCCTTGACAAATCTTGCAACCTTTGGCGGAGCGCTGCCAGACAACAGGATAACTTTGCATCGGTTAATGTTATTGTTGGTTGTATTTGCAACAATACATTGTTAAGTTTTTTCAATTGCGTCAATAAATATTTGCAGTAACTGTTCTAATCGGTTTTAGGAGCTCGTAATTTACTATACCTTGCTGATCCGACCATATGCCCAGCAAGACTTTATGGCCATGAATATTCCGCTTCGGTGTCATTGAGGATGGCTTTGCTGCACAAACCCATCACTTTTTCACCTTCGGAGTGACGTAGTAGATCCACTTTTCATCACCATCCATACTACGTCATACAAAACTTTTGTTTTGTTTCCTGGTAAACAATGAAACCGCGATGTTGAAACGGTTCTAAATGGCATTTTCAGTCAGAACTGTTCGAAAGTTCTTTGAGAGTTTGAGCTGGATTTTTGTCCAATAAGTCTTGCCATTCGATTTTTTCGAGCTTTTTGGGTCTTCCAGGAAGTTTTTGGTCATTGACATCAAAATCCCCACTTTTAAATGATTGAAACCGAAATTGATAATTGGAATATGATAGAGCAGCATCGCCATAAGATTCTGAACGTGTTTGGTAAGCTTTGGCAGCAGGTTTCTTCTATTAATTTGAAAATAACTATTTTATATAGAAAAAAGGCAACATCATCAAATTTACGCTAGTATTTCCCATTTCTTAATCGTTTTTACCTGTAGAATTCGTTAGCCAAAATTTTAGCAATATATTTTAAAAATATATTTAATATATATTTGCTGTAGATGCTCGTGCTTTCTTAAAAATGTTTCCATTCTTTGTGCTTGGTCCTTCAGTGTCGAATGACTGTCATTGAATGACTGAATTGGAATGCGGAACTTAGCAGACAATATTTCAAATTCCCTTTTCTTAACGAGAGTGTTAATAGCTTGGCTAAGATTTCTAAAGGAAAATCAACGGAAAATTTGCGATCAGAGACACTAATCACGATGTAGTAAAGTGGTGACGTTTATTTAAAGGAAACTGTCATTCGATTGCCTAAGTGAGCGCGTGCAAAACTTCTACCTGCACAAAGACAGATCTTATTTTCTAGTTTAAAGTAGGATAAACTAAACACATTCATCGATTTTTTCCTTCTTTTCACTGATCGAACAGGGAAACGTACAAATGAACGCGAAGCCATCTAAATGGGCTTTAGAATTCGCATTTATCTCGAACAGATATGTACTATGAATGAGAAAATATAACCCTTTCTGGATTTAAACGCAATATAAAAAGCATTTTATATGTCACGAAAATTGTAATTAAGTATTTTAAAAAGAGAGATCTCTCAAGAAAAAAAATAAGAAAAACTAACTGGAAATCCCAATTTTGTTTAAATCCACTAAACTGACTATAAGCCAGTTTCGGTTCCGTCCTATTTTTGCTCTTCCAGTTGTCACTTGTCGCAGCCTAGTAAACTAAATAACATTCGTTACGTAAGCTTAAGTCGACAGATGAGGCTTAGTTTCAGGCAACCGATCGCTTTTGAACTTGATATTGTGCGTTATACATGCGCAAGAAAATTTACAGTTAAACCTTCGTTATCAAAAATTCGCCTTAACGCGAATGTAATTTTCTCGTTTGTTTATTCTTCATAGTTAACTATGGTGCAATGTATTTATGCATAGAATTCGAATTAATTTTTAATTATATATCGATTCATATTTTTTAAACCTCTCTTTTGGCTTTGTTTTCATCTTCACACAGCTTCACACATCTATATGTATATGCCTAACAGAGAGTTTGTTGTAGAGTTTATAGCAATTGCCAACGTATATGTTTACATGTATATGTAAACGTTGGCAATTGCTGTATATTTATATAGCTCGCTTATCTTCCATGCCAGACATAAAAAGTCAGTTATCTCTAAGTGACAGATTCACTCAATTTTGTGCAACCATGACTTTGTTCTGCCACGTACGTAAGCTAAAGCCTGAATGAAAGGTCAACAGTAACATCGAAACGAAAAGCGCCTTAAGAAATCCCCGTTCAACTAAGAAAATATAAACAGGGATTTCATTGATGACATGCTTTGCCATTCTTCTATTGACAGCACTCAGTGTATATGACCAGGATTTATATATATGTATATATTTATATAAAGCAAAACGAATAAAATCCTGAGGCCGATTAAACCGTACAATGCGAACGAAGACGCAGCGACAGTTTTGTATGGTAAACAGATTCGAAGCTTAGATCGTTTGGTTGGTGAAAGATTACAAACCGAAAAATAAAACGAAATAACAACAATTGCAAAATATCGTACTTTTTTGTGTAGACAGAAGAGGAGACATAAAATAGAAAACGATTTCCGTTTGTCATTCACTAAAATGTTATGAATCGAAACAATTCATTCATACGGCTTCGAAGATGAAGGAGGTAAAAACTCATACCAAGTAACAGCGCAACAAACTACAGAAAATTCTTGGCAAACAAAAGAAATTTTTGTGAATGAAAATCAAACGTTGCACTCTCGAATGTCTTTCATCCTTTGGGAGTTAAGGTACGAACAGAAAATGACAAGAAAAAAATAAAAAAAACCAGTGTCAACGTCAAGACAAGTCGAACAAAACGCACTACATGACCACCAAACACCAGCTATATTGGAGACGATTGTTTATTTGTTTCTCTTTTTTTTTTTTTTTTTTTTTTTTTTTGGATAACTCTTAACCATATAGTCAATTGATCTCTGTGATGCCTCCCCACTAAGAAGCGAAAAACGTATTGGACAAAAAAAAACGCAATCCAAAAATAATTCGTGGAATTATCTCTACCACACACAAAAACTTAAACGTTGACACTTTTTCTTCGTTCTTGTTCTTATTCGAAACAAAAAGTAAATCAACAAAAACAACAACCTTTCTTCTGGAACAAGAGAATCGAAGCAAATTAATTCACACCTTGTTTCTTACGGGCATTCAAGAAAGGATTTAGTAAAAAATCAACAATAACAACAGCAGCAACGACAGACAGAAGTGTTATCGGAATTATATTCATACAAATCAGCCGCACACGTACCTCTGTACACATAAACAGATCAATAAAATAAAAAAACAGAAAAAAACAGCAAAAAAATAAAATAAATAAATAACAGAAAGCCAAAAAATATTATGCAAATTGTTTCAACAAAATTGTTGCCACTACTGTTGTTCTCTTGTTGTTATTGTTGTTGTCGTTGTTATTTCTGTTATTGTCACTTTTTTGTCATACATTTTGTTCTGTAGTGTTTAGTCAATTTTTGAAAATTTTTTGATTAAGAAAACAAAACCCATTACGAGTCGAAACGGATGAAAAATGTTTATTATTGAATAAGTAACTTAGGGTGGCGGGAAACAATCCATAATCCGTTCTTATACCTTTGCTACAAGCTGGATAGTCGGAGTTGAAACGGAAATATCGGATCAAAACGCTACATCACGTTATAAGAAACATCTTCAAAGTTCCCTAACTTTTGCCTTTGCCTCGATTCTCTTCCAGTTTCATCCTAAGCAGGTTTCTATGATTCGTTCTAACTTAACCTAACTCATTTACTATTTCGCTTTTTTTCTTCCTACGTTCTTTCTTACGTTGTTTCTTAGGTTTCTCGAAGCCATCAATTTTGTGTTGAATGAATAGCTAATGGATAATTATGTATACAGTAACAATACTAAATATAATAAATAACCAACAAAACATGTTCATGTTGATGTGAACAGAAATTTCAAACTACGGTCGATTTTATATGTATATATATCTTCTTCTTTTTGCTTTTAATCTAAATAAATGTTGAGCTTACAATCGTTTGTGAAGAATCCCAAACGAATCTCGAATCATGACATAGAAATTGTTAATTATTGTGAACAAGTGTTAGTTGGTCAATTGGGACTACGTTTATATTTCATTTTTAGATGGCGAAATATGCCAAGTTTTAGAGAAATATTTGCTTTGGCTTCTAAATGAAAGTGGATATTGCCTAACTTTTTTTCTGATATGACGAATCATTCAGCAGATGCCTCCCGTTCATGCGAGGAAAGGGAAAGGGATATTGGCATGGGGGCCGTAGTCTAGTGGGTGTGGGCGCAATCGGCAGAGATTATGCCTTTGCCGACTAAGCACTCGTTATAGCTTCGACAAAAATAAACTGTACCACACTTAAAGTAAAAAACTGCGAACGCTGACTTGGTAGCCAACCTACTTTTACCCATTTGGCTACTCATGCCGATTGGAATAGTGTTTGCAGGAAAAAACACGTTCATTTTGAAATTTGAGCTGATCAATGCCAGAAATTACAATAAGAACCAGGTACACAGAAACAGGGTTTAACTAAATTTATACGGCTAATCAAAACCTTAAGTTGATATAAGTATTTTGTATTCTCCGATGTGTACTTTTGGCTATTGCAAACGGAAATACAAATCCGTTCATATTTTGCTTCGGTAGTCGATATACAGACACCTAAAGGGTGTTACTAAGAGTTTTTTTATGTTTGGACAATGGACTAGGTGTAACAAGCATTTACTTTTTGTCGAGCGAAAATTGAGCCTCACTGTATGTAGATATATGATTTTTGGGGATGTATCTTGAATGAATGGTCGGCTTTTGTTCGTATTCTTCATATTTTGAGGTTATGTAGTGACATTTATTGCGTACATTTCAACTTGTCTAAATCTACAATCTACTTTTTGCAACCAAACACGGTTCAATTTTATTTACAAGTTTGAAAATTTTGGATCGAGATTCTACTTCGACTTTTTCAATCATCATTGCAATCATCCTAATAAACAATTTAGTATCTTGTGCTAGCAATTCAATCGACTTAAGCATTTCTGACTGAGAGACAGCAGTTTAATGACTGAAAAATACTTGCTAACGTAGGCGTTCATCATTTTATCTTAGGGCTAGCAAAGGGCTAATTTAGATAACGTAGGACGTATGGTCAGAAAATTATAGAAAATGTTTCGAGAGAAAAGTTTGCATGTGAAATTATATTTCACTTTAACAAGAAATAATGTGTTTTCCACATCTTTCTTTTTTAATTTGTTTTAAACGCACTTGAAATCAAATACAAACAAATATTGTCCACTATTATTCTCCCTGTCTAACTATAATTCTTCCTACACGGATAAGGAACAGTCCCTGAGTGGCTAGATACATAGAAAATAGTCTTTCATCTTTGAAATTTTTAATGGATTGCTGTATTTGTGAAACAGTAGACAGTAGTTAACACCCAAAGACTGTTTTTGATTTACGTCATAGAGTTC
Organism: Glossina austeni; assembly: GCA_000688735.1. Lineage (NCBI taxonomy): Eukaryota > Metazoa > Arthropoda > Insecta > Diptera > Glossinidae > Glossina > Glossina austeni. The sequence goes on along the minus strand of KK502428.1, from coordinate 1,141,999 downwards.
ACTCGTGCAAACAACAAATAGTCCAATGTGCCCGAAGAGTATTAGTAACGCTCTAAATTCATTGATTGGGCGGGGCTTTCAGCAGCGTTGGGAACTTTTTGAAAAGCTTGAAAATACTTATAGGTTGTTATCTTAGCAAAGTGCAAAATGTCAGACCTGATGGTGTTTCAAAGGTATTTCTATAGTGCGTGCCCTTAATATTTATTTTTCGTCTAGAGATGTCGAGAAGCAGATCTCTATCCAAGATCTTTGTATGGTAAACCGAACCATCTTCTTTCTGTCTTTTGCCACGTTTTTTAAGAAAATCCTCTACATATGCGCGATTTCTCTTCATCTCATCTGGCTCATTGCATAAACAATCTTGCGGTTGTTGATCTTTACTTTTACATTCTTTACAAGTGACCCTTTGTTTGTGTTTTCTAGGTTGGCGCCATCATCATTACTTTTTTTTTTTTTTTGAACTGAAAACGGAAATCTCCTTATCGCGTGGGAGAGCGCAACAGATCAATGTTAGTGAATTTTTTATGGTCCAAACCGGTTTCCGGTTTCAATCTGACGAGATTAAGTATCAATCACACAGCACGATTTCCACCCGAAAAGTTTGGTGAGGCAACTGCTTCAAGAAATTTTAAAATGGAAAAGTATTCACTCAATCCTGACTTAATCGTCGCTGCTGACGATTTGAATGAGTATGTTTTACAATAAAATAAAATAAAAAACCTTTAACGTTTCCTTAATTCTTTTAGGGTCTTTTGGAAGAAAGGAATCGTCTGAATTTACTGGAAAATCCTTTAAATATTCATTGTAACGCCACTTTCAATTACAATGAAATTTAAATCTTATGTTCTTTTTTCGTTTAAATTCTAAACTGCTTTGGACATTAGCAAAGTACTAGTCGCGTTAATTGAAGTCTTACTGTGCCTATGTAATGACTTTGTAACTCTTTAAAGCGATACATATTAAACGTGATTGGAAATTAGAAAAATAAATTAATAGATGAAAACGAATGGAGGGAAATGTTTAGAGAGTGAGAAAGAGAAAGAGAGGGATAGAGGATGGTTTTTTACTTCATTTAAAATCATTCAACGCAAAACGTTATGTTTAACTGAGTGTATATATGAGATTATATACTGTGAACGTGTTTGTAAATATTACGCTTGCGTAACTTAAAGATGACCTGCCTTTGCTTTAAAAATCCGTGTAATATGACGTTTAGGTAATAAGCAAGTGTACGATGTTTATATATAGAAAAATAGAAAAACAAACTAAGAACACAGACCACCCATTTGACACAGAGTACTAATATTTATTACTTTAAATACTTGAAAGGGCTTTAAAAAGGTCACCGTCAATACGCTACTGCTTGATTTTTATAAAAAGAATATATTTGGTTTGATATTTTGTAGGCAGGTGCGAAACGTTAAAAAGTGCTTACATCTAAATTACACAGAAAAAATTTCCAAATTACCTACAACGGAAATGAAAAATAAAACTAAAACTTGAACATGATCGTTGTATTTTTACTTCTGTGCATAAATGTGTGTTAATTAGTGTCAGTAAGATTGTATAAATATTTTTTTTTTTTCATTTCATTCAATTTTCATAAATATTCTATCAAAGTTTTAAAATTAGTTTTGTAATTTAAACGCGATTTGATTTAGTAGGTTGTCAAAATTAAGTTATGCGTTTCCTTTTCTCTCTCTCCACATATTTTACATTTTACATTTGATGTAATTGATAATAAAAAAGAAAAAAATGTTTAAAAAAATTAATATATCCATATACAAAACACCGATCAATAATTCCCAATATTAAGTAAGATACATTTTTTTAATTTTTTTTTTTATATAAAATTTTATTTTATTGATCCAAACAGTTTCCTTCAAAAGAAAAACAATGACGTCAACGTTTCTTTAACATTTAAAAGCACTTTTACAAAAAATCCTTCAAAACATGCTCCAATTTCCCTCCAAAACACATCATTTAATCCAAATCTTGGTCCCTGTAACACCCTTTGGAGATTTGCAAGTCGATGATAGTCTCTGGTGTTCAGGTCTGAAGAATACGGTGGTTGCGACAACACGAACTGCAACTGAGGCAATTTCGCCATTATAGCGATCGACTTGATCGCTGATTCGTTCCATTGCTTCGATTTTAGAAACAGTTTCATCACGCCCAAAATTTTCATCTTCAGGATATCGGCTATCCTATAGCTATATTGTAACTTTTCGGTTATCGAAAATAATTTTCCATGTGTTCCTGGTGTGAAGTCTCTTTTGGAAGTTCATGGCGTTGAGCATCATCTTCGATTTCCACACGATCTCTTTTAAATCAACAAATCAGCAACGAATTTCTGATTTCGATGGAATAGAATTGAATGAACAGTTTTCAAGTCAATGGTGTGCACGAGTGCCCTATTTTACCAGCAAAAGCCAATGTTTAATTATAACATGAAAGTCGGAATTTTCCATTATTTTCAAAGCTTTAAAAGTTAGCGTCGCTGAAATCGCTGTAACTCTATACATTGTAATAAGTAATTGAAGTGACGTGAAATGTTGACTGATATAACTTCATAATCGACACTTTCTAAATATAATACGGATTCTGTATTAAAGATAATATATATGCCTCAGTCCCGTGAATTATTGATCGGATGTATATATATATATATATATAATACATACAACATACATATATAAATATATAAATATATATTTCTATACATTTATATATATATATATATATTTCTTTGGATTAGTAGAACTGTAACAAATCATGTCATTAATATGTGAATTTTGATTTTCTTTTCATTTTTAAGTTATTTTGTTCAAGTGTTAACATGCACCTCATTCACTGCTATACCGGTTGACTTAAACTTTGTTACAATGAATATTGTGCATGCAGTTGATTTCAACCAGACAGACTACACGGAAGAACATTATTAATGTTTTTATGAGATACAAACTAAACCGAGATAGTGTTAAAGAAATTTAAAAAAGAAAAAGCAATAAAAAAATATCTTAATTAATAAACATGAAAAAAAAATATCCTCCAGTGAAAAATTGTAATTTGTTAAAGTTGAACTTTGGACGCCCAACAATAATTTAAATCAAGGTATAAAGTCTTCGCTTCTTGAATCATTCTAGATACATGCAAATCAAACTACCGATGGAAACCGTTTTGCCTTAAGTTTGTAGCTATTTCAGATATCTTTGCGTATGATCAATATAATATATATTTACCTATACCTAATCGGTGGAACATATAGAGAGTTAAGTAAGTATCTTTCTTAATTTACACTGTTTCAAAAATTGCCACAACAGAAACATGAATAAATGCTGCCGTTACTAGGCTGATGAATAACATGACTACGTAAAGGGCTTATAACATATATTTCCGAATACTACAGATGCAAAGACAAATTTTATATATACAGCCATCTTTTGAATGTATTTATCCAAAAGAGTAATGTTAGACGCTGAAAGAAAAACGAATGTTAGACACTGAAAGAAAGCGAAACAAAATGTTGAGAAGAAGGCTTTGTTTGTCTCCCAATATAACGAAATATTGTGCAAATAAAGCTTCGCAACGTTTATCAATTACTTGCCCTATGTACGCATCTGCAAAGCAATGGATCATTGAAAGTTTAATATGAGATATGTATCTATTTCTACTTACTTTCTAATTAATTTGTGTAGACACTAATATGTACATAACTTGGCTTACGTGACAGCTCCAACTTATCGTAGACACAAGGTTTTGATTATTCTAAAGAAATTCTTTGTTCCAAAGTTTGGTTTTAATCTGTGTTAAAATTCTTCTCTGTATGTAGGGATGAAAAGAAGTAGAGAAAGGAGGTAGAAAGAGTGATATTGAGAGACTATCGCGTAGTGGGTGTTTGGCCAATCGGTAAGCCTTTATCGGATAAGCACCCACTATAAGCTACGACAAAATGAAGTCGAACTGCACAGCATTGACATTTGAATCCGGACACTCTGACTTAATACTCGTGCTTCGGTTAAACCATTAACTAGCTAAATATTTCTAGCGTTTCCCGTATTCGCACTAAAAGTTATTGGCTGGCTTAGTTGTCAAATTAAGCGCTGATGATGACAATTATTAGAGTAAAAAATCATTCCTTTCTTGATAATACCACATTAGCTTCTTTGCTTTTTATTTTTGCAGTAAGTTATTCACAAATCTGATGATCTTTCAACATAATTACTATATATAATTAATCAAAAATCACTTTTTGCCTGTTACTGTGTATAATGTAAGCACTATTTTGTTAACTTTGTTGACGATCACAAACCGATTACTTATGAGATTCACAGAGCCTTTTCCTTAGACGAACAAAGGCATTAAAAGCCTTTATATAAGGCTTGTATAAATTTTCAGTTATATTTGATTCTTTTCAGTTTTCAGTCAGTGTAGAAGGAAAAAACCATTTTTTTTTATATAACAACGAACAACTAACTCAAAGACTTCAAACAGTAAACAGAAGAAATTATCATTGCAATGCAAGATGTACATTGGCCAGTGTTTGTTCAGGGGATTGTAGTAAATTAATTTTATGAACTTTCATGTTTATTTCATAAACAAACGTGTTTATTGTTACGTTTAACATTAGTTTTATTTTTTAACTTTCAAATTAAACTAATTATATGTGCTTACCTTGTAACAGCACCGAATAACTGTAACAACATACATGATCTCATCATTGGAGACGTTACACATTCACTTCATTTCAGTAGTAAGTGTAGTGGTCTTAAACCGTGGATGAACACGAAATGTAAATAGCTTTGTGGATTATGCAAGACACCCCCGCTAGGCAAGAGTGTAAATTTTCAGAAACAAAAAGAAGAAGAAAATTAGGAATTTTATATACTACAACAAAAATTTTCTGTATGATAAGGTAAAAAAAGAGAGAAGAAAGAAGACTATTCGTCTTTTACTTGAAGACAACATGCAACCCGAAGCATTTGTGAGATATTGTGTTAATGTTAATTTTATCTGACTAGATTTTATTCTGTGTTCTTCGCCAACAAGTAAAACCTTTAGACCCAACGTTCACCCACATTCACAAACACGCACACATACATACACACAAAAACAAAGCTGTAAATGAACATCTGCATTTGCGACGGTACGTGAACACAGTTATATTTGTCTAGTGCACTTATTTATGTTCATATATAGAATGGCTGCAAGTATTGAGCGAAGGAAAGAGCATAGTCGAGGGCTACAATTTCAGCATAAATTTAGTTGGCCTTCATATGCTACATTGTAGCACTTGTTGTTGTTAAATTTGCTGCTGCTGTTGTTGTTTGTATACAAATGTACACACGCAAAAGGTCATCAACGCTTACTGTTAAACATGACAACATTTACACATATACACGCGCAGATGGCGTTATTTTGTATTATCGTTGCTTCGCATTTCATTTTTGTATTTATTTATTCATTTTTGTTTTTTTTTTTTAATTTCTTCACAATTTGAATGAGTTCAAGTTGTATGCGATAATTAAATGCTTTAATTATCATTTGAAATTGTTGCAATAAATAAACGGAATGTTGTATGCAATAAATATTTATTGTTTTACAATAACTTTGTTTTGTAATGGAATATATATACACATTTACATATACAAACGCACGCAACACACGCACACTGATATATAGAGTCATACTTATGCGAGTAAATGCATACATTGAGAGCAAAATTACAGAATGAATTTTAAATGACCACAAAATGAATGGGTGTGGGATAATGAATACACGTAGAAGCGAATCAAATGAGGGGATTAAGTACATATCGTTGATTCTGAAATTTATGTTTTTTTTAAATAATTACTAAGTTTTCCGTGAGAATAAAAATATGTTATTATCAATTTCCTGAAGATTAATAAAATGAATATCTCTAATCGTCAAACGTTCAAGTTTTCTTTCAAAAAATATCTTCTTTTATATTTTCGTAAATATATCGCGAAATTAGCTGAGAAAAATTCATAATTTCTTATGGATCCGCGAAAACAAAATGTACAAAACTGTGCATATAATAGGTGCTTGCAGGTACTTTGATCAGCGGCATGTGTTGGTGAAAATGATCAAGTAATGCGAAACATCAATGTACGCAAGGGTACATTCGATGATTTTGACATTCCTCTATATAAAATAACAATTTTCCAATTAGTGTTATTGAGTTATTCAGTGTACACAGACGCTAATCACACGTACATTTATTACTTTTTTTGTTTGATTTGAAGAAACGTGCTGGCGAAGAACATCAAACAGTTTTAGAAGCTAATGATGACGCTGCTCCATCATACCCCAATTGTCGGCCATGGTTTCAATGGTTCAAAAGTGGTCACTTCGGTCAATGACAAATAACGGCCTAGAGGAACAAAAAGTTTCGAGGCAATGAATTCCAAGACTTATTGCACGAAAATTCAGTTCAAACTCTTAAAGAGCTTTCGAAGAGCTTAGTTAATGATTCGACTGTCTCTAGACGTTTATATACGATGGAAAAGATCCAAAAGGAATGAATATGGCTACCATAGGAATTGACTGAAAGTTCCATTTCGAACCGTTTCAACAAGGCCGCTTAATTGTTTGCTAGGCAAAAAAGTAAGGTAAGTAAGGCGATGGAAAGTGTATAGTGTAGGCGATGGAAAGTGTATAGTGTAGGCGATGGAAAGTGTATAGTGTAGGCGATGGAAAGTGTATAGAGCTATTAAAACCGAGCAAAGAGGCTACTGAAGATGTCTATCGACGTAAATTGAACAAATTGAATGATGCACTTTTGCAAAAAAGACCAGCAAAAGCGGTTTGTAGACGCAAAGTCATCCTTTTCCATGGCAACGCTTACGCTGCAAAAGTTGTCAAAGTCTGCAGCTCGAATGAAAAGTTCTGTCGGAACCAGCGTACTCACCAGGCATAGCGCGTTCTGACTATTACTTGTTCAAATCGATGCAGCATGGCTTGGCTGGCACGCGACTTCGGAATTCGGAAGAATTGCGAAAATGGGTCGATGATTAGATCGCTAGTGAAAAAATTATCAATATACATGAAAGTATCGAATATACATATATATTATATATATAATATATACATATTGTACTTTTGTCTTTCTCCTGTTAGTATCTGAACGTAGATAAACCTCAACATATTTACTAGACACTGGACAAACATGTTGGATTTTATTTCACACATCACTTTCGAAAAAAACTTCTATCCTTCTCAGAATTCGGCTTTTCATAGTTGAAGAAATAAACTGAATGCGAAAGAAATCAAAATTTTTAAACGCATTGCATAATTTAAAGCCTACAAGGAACATGGATCCTAAATTCATTTTATATATATATGCAATGCTTCATATACAATTGACCGACAAAGAGAAAAATAATGAAAAGAACTGAATGTTTTTCTATGAAAGCCTACAATACTCAAAATAGAGCAAAAAATCCAAACCGATTGAAATTTTGAGGTTCTTCTATCAAGAGCGAACGTGTTTCCGCGCAGGTAAAGTTAAAATATATGTAGAAAATTTCGAAATTATATTATGAAATTAAACTATTATAAGAAAATATATTACTTTGGATATCAAACTATGACCACCCAAGGGGAATTTAACTTTTGAAGTCCTATAGTATTCGTCGATGTGGTTTGAGGTAAGCCCAGCTTTCATTATACCAGTGGAGTCAAAATCATTTTTTAAGTTAATTTATGCCTGTCTGTTCCTATGATGCTTGTTCATGTATTTTTCTTTGTTCAAATTGTTGACATGTTTTAGCCAAACAATCAATGCGACTAAAAGTAAATTGGGTCGGAGTTTACGATCACTTCCAATAGAAAGCTCTATTCTAAAAAAAAACATTAGCTGAAGGTGCGAAAAAAGTTCTTTTATACGAAAAAAAGTCCTTACTTTTATTTAGTTCTTAACTTTGACCTGCACAGCGATACACGTTATTTTATTGTTAACCTTACGCAAGTTTAACGAGTTAAACTTTTTTCTTCTTCTACTTTACCGATTAAACATTATGTACGGTTCGTGCTAACAGAATATGTTCAGCAGCTGCGTTGATGTTTATACATTTTAACATTAAAAAAAAAAAATTGTTCAGCTATTGCATAGACTTCCTATGCAGTTTTCTTTATTAAGAATACCTCCGCCGAAGTTCATTTTTGATAATGAGATTATTTTAGCGAACTGCGTGTCATATAGCGTTGACTCGTTCAGGCCTGACCTTATCGACAATTAATTGTTCCAATCTTTATTGGGAGAAAAGGATGCTTAATACGTGTTAATAGGTGATGCATATTATCGCTAATGACATTATCGGCTATATCCCACGCCTTTTCGATGTTGGTTTAAGCTTATTACAAGATTCTTAAACATACATAGGTGTACAAATTTTAATGGTGGATTCCAAAAACGCGATAGCGCACCATTACAAGATGTAATGTAAACATTTGACACTTTGTTGTCCCATGCTTAATATGATTTTGCTGTATTCAAGTTGTCGAAATTTGTGCCAATAAGCAGCCAGCACATATTTTTGCCTCAAAGGGTATAAAAGAAACGAAGCGTTTTTTCATTGCATCGCCACCGTGTAAAAAATCTTAAATGCAAAAAGTCGTGGGCAGAGTTAGGCGCATCATCCATATCGTCCACAAGACCGAATCCGTTTGGCAGTACGACGATGCTTCGTGTTTGCAGTGACCAGGAGGGAATGTTCTCTTATGAGATATTAAAGCCTGATGGAACGGTTAATACTAAACACTATCAAGAACAAATGATTGACTTGCACTCTTCGCTGTCCAAGAAACAACCAATATATTGAAGAAACAAAAATAAACCAATTTTTACACGGCACCCATAATACGGATTCGGCTCACTCAAAGGACGCGTCTCTTTCCGATTTCATTTATTTACATTTATGAGCCATGCTGTGTTTGGGTTCGTAAGAAGATGTGAAAATGACTTAATAAACGGTTCGCTACAAAAGGGGATGGTTTTCGCTGGTGTAATATCCACGAATTGCCCGAAAGATGGCGAAATATGTAATTAGCGTACATCTCTGCAAACGTAAATGAACGACGCTAACACATATATATTGTTTAACATAATAAAATTCACAACATGATCATTAAAGAGATCGGCAAATAAGTTTAGTTTTTTCTGGATAATGTTATATCCCATGGTAATGAAATGGCAACTCAACAAATATTTGTAGCGCTTACAAGTTACACATGAGTTAGTAGGAAACGTCTGCATATTCGAGATTGGCGTGAATAGCAAAATTAACACCCTCAGCCTTGTTTCGTTGTATCTTTGCTCAAAGTTTTTCTTATCATTGCTGTCGAGTTAAAGAAAACAAAAAACGCTGCTAAGATGGTTCATGGAACTATCTAAAATGACTAAAAAGCTGCTATTTTTCCTTTCGTGTAATTTAAGAACAAAAAAAATCTAAAAGTATAGAAGAGTTGTAAAACTTTTGTATTAAATCAAAAGAAGGAATTGTGCTCAATGTATAAAAACGACCTCTCTTCATCATATTCAAGCTTAACACAAAAGTTTTGCAATTCTTCTATAATTTTAGATAGTTCCATGAACCATCTTAGCAGTCTTTTTTTGTTTTCTTTAATTCGACAGCTATGATAAGAAAAACTTTGACCAAAGATACAATGAAATAAGGCTAAGTTTATTAATGTTGCTATTCAAGCCAATCTCGAATATGCAAACGTTTCCTAGTAACTTATATGTAACTGATGTGTTACTTGTAGGCGCTACAGGTATTTGTTGAAAGAGTAAGTAAATTTGGTTATTAATTTATATAGTTACTCACAAATCGCCATCAGACTGTACGTGAATATGATTTTAAATATTTACGTTACATAATGTGTTAAACTACCGAATATCGTATGAAAGCATCTTCGCTCGATCTTGCAGTCAAATGCCATACTTTAACGAGTGTTCAGCATCAACGAATACGAGTCAGCTCAAATGTAAGTTTTCAATAAGTCAACCGTAAGTAACATCACCATTAAAAAAAAAAAAGCAAATAATATTTTCAATATGTTCTTGGATGTGAGTGAATGTCAGGTGAACGGGCATATAAGTGATTTGTTGAGTGACGTTTGGCGACACCAAAAACCAACATTTATAAAATCGCGTGATATTAATGAGCCATACAATGTGAAGGTATTGATGGCAACGTTAATATACCAGCAGCAAACATACAAACTGCACGCGTGCGCATTATGAGCTATACAAAATCACACACACGCACACATGCGTACATTCGTGCACACGCGTATAAATACTTTCAATATACATATACAGACACATACTTACACGTACCTCTGTAGTTACGTAGTCACAAGTTATACTTGAAAAAAAAAAAGTTCACTTTTACGTTGTTATTCGCACATATGCATCACATCACTTATCCTTGCACACAGTCAAGCATAATGAGATTATAAACCATAGACCACTTTGTAAAGAAGTTAACATGAAAGAGAATAAAGTAGGTTTCTTTTCATCCCGACCTCTCTCCTATGGCGAGGAACCTTAGATATAATCTGACTGTTTATTATAAATGTGCTTGTGAACGTATACGTGATCATATGAATAATGAGCAGATCTAGGCTTAAAAACACATGTATACGATTGCTAATGTTAACGAAACGATTTCTTACATGTATATGTGTATGCAATTGTGATTGAATGATGATTTATAAATGAAAAGAAAAAAAGGGAATTAAAAAAAAGAAAAAAAAACAGCAAAAAAAACTCGATTGTTGGGCTGCATAAAAATTAGAAAATTAAAAAAAAAAAACAACAACTGCAATCATGTGCGCCTGTGTATGCGTATGATGGATACAAAAGGAATGACGCATATTGATTTAGCTACCGTATCGTAAGTGAAGGTAATCAAAGTCTTAATATTGTATAAGCGACAAAAAAATATTTTTAGCTTTCGAACAGCAATTTATTATGTGTGGCAAACAATATTCTTTAGCTCATTTCTATACACAATTTAGTTATTATATGAATGATGACGATAATGATTTATGCATTAGCACAAAGTCCAAATTCAGTAAAAAAGTGAACCGTCACCACTTTTAACTTGAAAACATTTATACATAAGCAGCAAATATAAGTATATACGTACACACACCGTATACATGCGTATACACAGTAGACAAAAATCTACATACAGGCGTACTAAGCAATTCAGCAGCTTTAACGCCAACAAAGATACCGTAGGGGCATTTAGGAAAACGTATGCCGGCATAATTAAAGTTGGCTGCAGGGTTGGAGAGAATGTTATAGTGCAAAATGCTATAGTGGTGTGCTATAGTGGTTCTTACTTCTACAATTTGCAAAGGAGATGTAGACAGTAGCCGATGCTGTGTAAAGTGCAATTGAGACGGCTACAGAGCAGAGAGAGCGGTAAAACCTCCGCGCTGTGATATATGCAAGGAAGAAGGTAAGACCTTTCTTTGCAGGGAAAGTTTGCCCTCCGAAAATACGTGACCGGTTCCAGTCGAGTTCAACATGAACACCTGCCCTACAATCCCTTCTGAAGGAGCCCAACTACCCGTGAAGTACCAGAAGAAGAAAGATGTGTTTCGTGCGCTATCTTTCGTAGAACACTGGTGGCTGTCGAAGTCTATCTAAACCTCATCGTTTAGCGTTCTCACGGAACTTCAGGATAACCACAGTCCTCACGTTACATATTGATTCAGCTGTCAAAGCTGACTAAGCGAGCTAGCCATCCCTCAACTTGTAAATCTATCCAGCCGGCAGCGGTGCAAAATCTTTGAAAGAATAATTTGCAACCATGTAGGCAAGGTCGCGAGGTAGCAATAAAGGCTTATCTGCCTACCGATTTGGATTCAGGAAGATAAATCCTCCGTCGTTTAGTACCATCTGCAGCAACCGCAGCTGTAGAAAGAAAACAATGGAAGAGTAAGAACAAAGACCTAGCGTCTTCAAGTCCGTCGATTGACAACATATAACCTCAAGAAAGGAAAAAGGCAGATTGCCATATTACTTTGTGAAAGTTGTGACCAGCGACTTTAGAAGTAGAAATTCCTGAATTTAACAGACTCGTTAACAGAATAAGGAATTAGATCCGCTTCCAACCGCAGTGTTGAAGCAATAGCGAAATGAATAACAGGGCTCCGAGGCCAGATAGGACCCCATTCAACATTATAAAGACTGCGGGATAGCATAGGCCAATGCTCTTCGCAAAAAGTTAAATGACTGTATATTCCGCAGGATAGTAAAAACGCAGCAATAAATGCTGGTCTCCAAGTAAGCTCCTTACCAGTCAAACATCTCGGCTTTAAGTTTTAAACGTACGTACATAAAAAAAGTTAATACACAATTTTGTGCACTGTGAGTACATAATGGCTTCCTTATTATTTCCTATGAAGCTGCATATATGATAGGATTGTGGTGTAATCCCAGCTGGACATTTGACTACATAAGCGTCAAGGAAATATAACGTTCGCAAGCAGCACATAAGTCGATCACGAGAAAGAGAGGAGAAATATACCAACCAAGTACAGACATGGGAAATAGCGTGAGAAAATTGCAGCTCAGAGAAATTGACTTAAAGAATTATTATGATGAGTGAACAGAAAATGTTGCATTTTTTGACTCTTGGTTGAGAGGTTATTGCAAACTTTGAAGTGGTTGTTCCTGGCAGCTCGTGCGTAACATGTCATTTGATAAGAACACATTTGATCTTGCGTGAAGTGCGTGGATCAGAATAAAATTGTTGAGTGCGGTTTGGGGTCGAATATTTTTGATTGTGCAAGAAAAAGATATTATAAATTAAGCTATAGAAGAGAAACTGACACAAAGAAAATTGATGAAGTCAAGACTGAGCTAACCAGAAATCCGGACTCTAATAGAAGGCATTGGTAAAATTATAATGAATAAAGATGTTCATGTGAAGCTGAGTCAATTCTTCGGACGTACCACTTAATAGGTCTTTTTTAAAATACCCCCTCCCCCTCCCCCTCCACACAAACACCTACACACACAGAGCTAAGCTTAGGCTGCAGTTTAGAAGAATCACTGGAGAGCTCTAAAGGGCTGTCGGATTTCCAATTTGGCTTCAGCAAAAAGAGAAGCCCTAGGGACGCAATAAAGATGGTTACGAATATTGCAGCAGAAAGAACACGCTGGAAGGAACAGGATGAAAGGCAACAAAAAGTATTGCTTAGTAATAGCATTAGACATTAAAAAGGCGATCAAATCAGCAAGCTGGTATTGTGACATAGCTGCCCTACAAGAAAGAAGAGTTCCACTGTATCTTATAAATATAGTGGCTAGTTCTTTTACTGACAGGAAACTTCGATACGTTTCAGATAAAGGATGCAAAGAAAAGCTGATCACTGGAGGGATACCTCAGGGATCCGTCCTAGGCCCTACATTGCGGAACGTAATGTATGACGATATCCTGAAACTACCTTTCCCAAAGGGAGCATACATCGTGGGTTTTGCTGACGATATAGTGATAACTATCGTGGCAAAAACTTTGGAGGGAATTACCACCACAGCGAATAAAATCGCGATCTGGCGGAAGAAAAAAGAGAAGCGGTATTAATCTTTTCTAGGAAGAAGATTGAGAAAGTGACTATCCAAGTAGGAGATATAAGCCTACAGTGACAAGAATCCATAAAATACCTAGGAGTGATAATCGACTGCAGACTTTCGTTTGAACGGCGTCTGCAATACACGGGCGAAAAGGAAGCGAAGGTAGCAAAGTCGCTGGCGCGCTTACTGTCAAACTTGCGTGGCCCTAGGCAAGACCGCAGAAAGCTGATCGCAGAAGTGGTGACTGCGACAATAATGTACGGCTCATCGGTGTGGAAAAAGGCCCTCGCTATACCGTCATACACGAGAGACATCCATTCAGCATATAGGCTATGTGCTCTAAGGGTGTGCGCCGCATATCGGACGGTGTCGGAAGAGGCGGCTTTGGTTATCGCTGGCATGATTCCAATCGACTTGCGGGCTAAAAAAAGTATGTATAGGACTAAATTTCACAAATTCTCGGCTGAACCGGATAGCCAGCGAGCAAAGCAGCGATAGGTGGAGGATTGGCAGGAGCGCTGGAGAGAGTAAGGCTAGATGGACGCACCGGGTCGTACCAGATTTGCGGCCCTGGGTGAATAGGCAACAGGGTGAGGTGGACTTCTATTTGACACATCTAATTAGAGGCAGTGGTTGCTTTAGAACATATTTTAGTGGCTTTAAAATAAAGCAAGACCCATTCTGTAGTTTTTGTAAGTGCATCGAAGACGCTGAACATTTTTTCTTTGTCTATCCGAAATACTACAACGAACGACAGACGGAAATTGGAGTATTATCTCTCCGCGAGAATTTTGTGACAAATATGTTGCACGACCTGAAAATATGGAAGACGATAGGAGTGTTCGCCGCAAACATTATGAGAAAACAAAGACAAGAGGTGCGTCAAGGTAGGCTTTTAAGTAGTGCCTAACCGGTTGCCCTCCCTGTAAAGGTATACTTAGAAGGTCGTGCCATAGGGTAGGGAACAGAACGGGTGGTTTTTAGCGGGTTAAACCAGGTCTCGCACTGCCCTAATGGGCACCTGTTAATGGTTTTCCACTTTACAAAAAGAAAGCTCAAGCTACTGTGGGGATTGCAGGTGGCGGATACTGATCAGCCTGCACGTATTTTGAGATATATTTATAGGCTAGCAGCGAATAACCAATAAGCAGTCCCCGACCAAGAGCGGAAGAGGAGGAGGATCGACTGAATAGGCCTCACAACCCTGCGAATCTTTGGCGGTAGCACGAGTAGGCACCGTCTTTCGAGTAGGTGCTCCACACTCCTTAGTAAGAGAATGGCTGCAAACGAAGAAATACTAGTGGTGTAAGCCTAGGAGTAGGCATCAAGGGTGAAACCGGGAAAGTCTTGATTATGATATACCGGGCAACGTATATAAATTGACGTTATTGGGATGGTGGTGACAGTATTCCGTTATATGAGCAGAAGGGGTGACACTCTGTCGAAATGGCTTTAGGGATAATGCTGCTCACTGGCTCCGCCCCGTTAAAATCTGGCAAGTCTGAGAAGAACGTACTAGGTCGTTACATGGTGTACTAAGCAGGACCTGGCATTGGACGCTAGTCTTATAAGGGCTAGGGTCAATCCTCGCGTGGCCTCCCTGCTTGGATAGATAACCAAAGGGTCCGTTAAGGCCAATACACCTATGAAACCAGACTACGGCTTCTCAGTTGGGGCCCAATCAAAATGATTTCTTCAAATAAAAAAACTAATACACCAACGGACACTAGGGGTCACGCCCGAGAGAGCGAAGAGAACCCCTTCAAAGAGAGCGGGAAAATCTCGAAGAAACGCTCCCCGAAAAGGCCAACTACAGATCAGTAGATGTGGAGAACGAGGCAGCCTTCGTAAAGCTGGGCGGCTATATAGAATATTTGGTGTTCATGCTGCAGGAGAACGATGGAAAAAGGCGCATAAACCAACAAATGCGCGACACAATAGACGGCGATGTTTGAAAGATGCCGGATTGAAAAGGACGCCGCAAGCGCTAGCCTTAAGAGTCTCCAAACGTCGCCGTGCACGTACGCGGAAAAGGTGATGGAGCGAACTAACGTTGGCTCGGAAACTTCGCCGCTACAGAATTCAAGCGGGGCGAAGCGAACGCAGCCGCTGGCCAAGATGGTATCTAGGTTTCGTGCACGTAAAAATAAGCAGCCCGGGGACGTCCACACGTCGTCCGCCAAATGCCGTAACGTAGCCACCATACCGGGCGCTGCCGAAAAGCACGCGGAATACGTAAATCCCGACTGTCACCCACCTCCCGTCCTTCGGGCCAAAGTTAAAAAGAAGAGAAAAGGCTAAAGGCGAACTCTTCTACGCGCATATGCTCCGGAAGGTTAAAGACGAACCGCAATTAAGCCAGCTTGCTGAGGCGTGGCAGAAAATAAGAAAAACGCAGAAAACCGAGCTTCTACTGCAACTTAACAAGAGCGGAGGTTAAGCGGAACAGTTGAGAGGGACAGTGAGTTCCTTTTTAGGAAGGGGGGGCAGAAGTCAGGTGTCTGGAACAAAGCAAAATGATCGATGCAAAGAAATCGACGAAGTTACCACCAAGGAGGACATAAGCAACGCGCTTAAGTCCCAATATGGAGTGGCAACCGCAGAGGTGGTTAACTTAAGGAAGGCATATAGCGGAACGCAGACGGCGTTCATAAACAGGATGAAGCCGCTAAATTATTGGTCGGCGGAAAGGTGCGCCTAGATTGGGTGATCTGTAGGACCAGAGAGCGCATACCCTTGCTGAGATGGTTCCGATGCCTACAGTTAGGGCATATAGCAAGGCAATGGTCTGGCTCGTCTGACCGATCAAAGGCGTGTCGGAGGTGTGGAGGGGAAGGCCATATTACGAAAAACTGCACTAAGGAGACTTCTTGCATGTTCTGCAAGGAGATGCTCAAAGTGGGCGCAAAGTAAAAAGCGGGCACTGGCTACTGGAGCGCGGAAATGAGAATGATGCAAATGAATGATGCAACCACGACGAAGTAGCTGGTGACCTACTTCGGTAAACGGTCATTGAGAAAGAGGTGAAGCTGGTGCTATTGAGCGAACCATATCGAATTGCAAGGCAGGACATATGATAACCGTTGCGTCAAAAAAGGAGCAATTTGGTTGCCCGCAATATAGCCTTTTTCTCGGTATACTTCCAGCTCAGGCGATACGCTCCCCCAAGTTGGGCACCAGGCGAATTACACTGCATGCTAAACGATACGTTTCGAAAGCCAGGAAGAGGGTCGAAAGTAGATCTCCGTCTTGTTAGCGACGGCCTAGCGGCGAGATGCAAGTGGGCGTTCAGGGAAGAGTATAGAAACAGCGATCACTAGGCTATCTTCCTCGATATAAAGAGCAAAGAGAATGGAAGAAATAGATGGCCCGACACTATCGGCGGAAGTAGAGAGATTTTTACGAGGAGGACGTCTTTAACATCATTATGGGCTCCTACGACATGGGTGACGACACGGATGTTCAGCTCCAGCAAAACGTGACAAAGCTGCTTGCAGAAGAATGCGACGCGGCCATGCCTCGAAGAAAAAATACAGGCAGAAGAGGATCCCCGTGCTATAGGTGGACCAATGAAATAGCGTCCCTGAGAGCGCACTGCTTGAAAGCCATACGAAAAGTGCAGCGCTCGAGGGGAAGGGCAAACTTCAATGAACTCCTTACACTCTGGACTCTTTCGCAGTGATTTACAGAAAGCCACAAGAATTTGCAAAAGAAGAAGCTCTGATAGAATACACCAGGATGCCGACATCAATTCGTGGGGAACGGTATATAACGTCATCCTGAAAAAAGTCAACGGACAAAGAATGCCGCAAGGCACGTGTCCGCTCCACGGTCTGGCGAATAGTAACAACACTTTTTTCGTAAAGGCCGCTGTACGTGTTGGTAGATTTCCACGGCAGGGAAGATGAAGCAATAACAGTAATTACTGCGGATGGGCTTTTGTGCGCCTGCAGAAAGATTGGGGACAAAACAACTCCTTACCCGGGCGAAGTCCCAAACAAGACCTTAAAGGAAGCGATACGAAGGAGGCCAGGTGTCTTCGTGAAGATGCTGCAAATGTGCCTGGAAGAAAAGGTCTTTCCAGATGAATGGAAGGTGCAAATGTTAATCCTCAATCCGAAGACTAATAGGCCACCGAACTAGCCACCGTCATAACGATCCATCTGCTTGTTAGACACAATGGGCAAGGTGTTGAAGAGGATCGTATACGAACGCCTGCTAGTCGTGGCCGAAGATAGACGTGCTCTCTCAGATAACCGGTACGGATTCAGAAAACCACGGTTTACGATAGATGCCATAAATCAAGTCGTTGCGCTCGCCTACGACGCTATAGCCGCAAATCGATAGAGGGACTGCGATAGAAACTGCTGCGCCATCAATACACTAGACGTAAAAAACGCCTTCAATTCGGTGGACTGGGGGATCATTCGTAAAGCCCTCATAAGAATGCAGTTGCCAAGGTATATACTTGAGATAATAAGAAGCTACCTTTCGAACCGCACATTTGTGTATGATAGCAATAATGATGAAGAGTCATATAAAATAACGGCGGAATCAGTTCTTGGTCCTCTCTATTGTGTGATCGCAAAATGCGTTCAGCAGGTAGAAACGATGGCTAACGAGGCTATTTTTAAAGTGAAGGTGTCACTAGAAAAGATGGGGCTAGCGATAGCAGAGCATAAAAGTGAGGCGGTACTAATAAGCAGCCGAGAGCGCGTGAAAACATGCTGCTTACGAGTTGGGCAACACACGGGGCAGTCATGTCCTGCTCTGAAATACATTGGAGTTATGCTCGACCATCGACTCAACTTCAAGCGCCACGTTGAGTACGCGGCTGCGAGAGCTGCCGGTGTTCAGGTGTCGTTATCGACACCAATGCCAAATATTGGACGCCCGAAATTCGCCAACCGGAAAGTAATAGCCACGTTGATAATATCGGTCTTAATGTAAGGAAGCCCAGCTTGGGCCGGGGCACTCGCAGTAACGGCAGTGTACCGAAAATTGGCGGTTATATGACGCCTTAGTGCGCTAAGGCAGATATGCGGATTCCGGACAGTGTCGGAGGGTGCTGCCCTTGCGATTGTTGGCGTTATGCTAATCGACATCGTGGCGGATGAAATGGGGCGCATCTGTGAAACATGCGGCATCAACGCCCCCTCCCAAGAGGTTATGAAAAAAGAAAAGCGGCTAGCGTCGATGAGGAATTGCCAGTCGCGACGGGCAAGAACAACGAAAGGAAGATAGACTTTTGTTCTTATCCCAAACATAATACAATGGATCGAAAGGCCACACGGCGAGGTAAACTACTATCTCACCCAGTTCCTGACTGGCCATGGCTGTGTCCAAAAGTACCTGTTCGGGCTCGGGCACGACAACTCGCCAAATTGCCCGGCATGCTCGGAAACGAACGAAGATGCAGAGCATAGCATCTTTCGCTGTAAAAAGTTCGAAAATGGCAGAATCCAAATAGAACCGATATTTCACATTGGAGGGGTTAACTGCCAGTAAAGAGTTCTGGAGCACAGTTGGGGATTTTGTAAGCAGAGTGCTCAAAGAACTACGGCAGCTTGAAAGACAATGGGTGAAGAATCGGGAAGGCGAGGGTGTGGAAGCCAATAGTTCCACTGAAGTCCCACCTTAAGAAGCGTGGTAACGACAACTCTCCCGCTGGAGAGAGTGGTGGGGGAAACCTGTGTGAGAGGTAGTTTTTAGTACGTAGGCGCCATGAATGGTGAATCGTGCATGCTGCTAGTAAGAACCAGTAGTATCTCTTGAAGATTTTCTACTTCCAGCTCACAGAGCAAAAAAAAAAAAACATACACACACAGATATATAAACACATATATACGTTATATTATATTATTTTATTATTTATTTTATTATATACGTATGTTGATATAATATATACAAGTGTGTAAGCCTTCTCTTGCTGTATACGTTTGATATAAGTATATGAATAGGCAATAGTAATCATAATTATCTATAAAAACGAAGTGAGCTTTGATAGGGCGATGAGTTGACACTTTCGTTAAAATCTTAATGTTCCCACGTTTCTGCTGGAAGGACGACTGAGAAATCGTTTTTTTTTTTGCTTATTTTCTTCAAAGCATTTTCGTTGAATAATATGCTTGTCAACAATTAAGTAAACTTTTTCATGACTTTTCCTTTCGCACACGTTTTCTTTCACCCTCAACTCCTTGTCGATGTTCAGTTCCCAAAAGGTCTTCCATGTGACATTTGGTGCATAAAGTAATTCCAAATAAAACATTAGTGACTCTTAACCATAACACCTTCATTATTATTACTGTATTAAAAATTACTGTTGTTCTTCTTCTTTTTGTCCTTATTATTGTTAATGTTTATGTTGTTACGCCAAGCGAGAAACAAAAAAATCAACAAATAGTAAATAAACAAAAAACGCTTATGTACATTTTTATATATTTTATGACTATTTCTCAGAACAAAATTGTACAAAATGCCGTAACATTCAATTAAATCAACACAAAATCAACCAACCTGTCCACGTTTAACCATCTATTTCTATATATATACATATATATATACCTACATTCAGCAAACTCAACCAAGCAAGCAACCATCTATGGAACCTTGCTAAAGACAGCAAACGCACAACCGGACTAAATACCATCGCAACTGACTGAGCTATTACCATGAATTGTAGCAAACAATAAACGGGCGAGCCGAAGGTGCAAGTGAAAAAATTTTAAGTACATAATTATCACCGAGGCGCAAAGAAATATTATTGTTTATTACTTCCAGCTAATGTTGTAGTTGGCTGGCGTTAAGTGAGTTTTTATAGTCTTCAACGTCTTCTCTTGAGCAAGCAGCAGCCACGCAACACCATAAAAAATTTGAAATGAAAGAAAAGCATAAATGGCCGCAACGCACCCAAATATAAAGCATAACATCATTCGTTACAGCTGTTTCTTCTGCTTGCTTTTTCTGATAATATGACTTTAGAGTCCTTCCCAAAGTAGTATGTACACTTAATGCATATCAAGTACGATTTGCTTATAAATATGATTTACTGTCACAATTGCTTTCATTCTTCTACCATGTCCTTTTGAACCATATGCGTTATAGGTATTATTATTGCTCGATATGGAAAGCCTCCAGCTACACTTAAGATCACTTTGACTACCTAAAATGATATCATTGGCAAACGTAACTTAAATCAGTATGTGAGTAATTTCGAAGAACCGGCAATATTGATGACATTTTCTCCAATCAGGACAATACTGAAGTCATCTATATCACCGTTTCGCAATTTTGAAGACTTCTTCATTTAAGGTCTAAAGCTTCAGCTTTCAGTGAACTGATTACATATGCATTAGCAAATACTTTTATGATAATACTTCCCAAACTTTATTCCAACCGGCCAGTTTAATACTTTAATACTACTTATATTATATTCCATTATATGTAATTGAATCAAAATATATCAATATTTTAGCCTAAGTAAATAAGCATTTACCAGCGCCACATAATATTACGATATTGATGGAGTGAAATGATAAAATGAATTAATTGGCTAAGAAAAACCGATATTAAATTCATTTCATCTGAGAACGAATTTTTTCTAAGCATTAATATTTAAATAAGAAATGTATAAATGTACAGCAAAATCGGGAATAAATTCGTTAACATCTGTACGATGTTCCTTCAAAAAACTAGTTTATTCATTTACTTGTTTATTTATTTATTTAATTTAAAGGTTTATTCTCATATTATAGCTATTTTCCTTTTTTTGTTCCTGTTTATCTCAACAATACCTTTACTGTTTTTTTATTTTTTTTTTACCCTTTCTATTATATTTTCTACCTTGTATTACACTCACTCACTGATGATCATATTAATATTTGCACACATTTAACGGATTATTGAAAATTTTGTTAAGCGTGAGATTTGTTTATATGAAATGTGGCAAGAAGTATTTAAGAGGTGAGTAAGTCTTCCAACCAATACTTATTAATGGTAATATTTTTAGGATACATTCGTATTTATCAGCCTATGGGTATTGTATTTTAGAAAGCAAATTAATAAACGAACAAACAAACGGGTATACATTCTCAAATATATATACAAATACAAACACACACATACTCTACAAACACACACGACAATGAATACGTTAATAGTAAGTAGAAAATTAGAAAACACCCGTTCATTCCGAAGTCGTTTGTTTGATCTAAGAAAGATGTTTAAAGTGAGCATAAAGATTTTATTTGCTTTCTAACATCAAACGAACCATTAATTCACGTATGAAGCTAGTTAAACATTAAAGAGATTCTATCTACCAAGCATACACGTCATGTGTGGATATATATGATAAGGAAACGAATAAAGCGCATATACATATGAATGACATATATATAAATTTTAAGTAATTTAAGCCGTTTAGCAAACATTTGACAAACCATAATGTGTTAGTTTAATAATAAATAAATAAATAAATAAAAATAAAATAAATGAATGTAAATAAAGAAAAACTAAAACACGATGTATTTGTCGTCAAACCACTCAACCGCCTAAACGACGGACCAAACGATCCAGCCAACCGTTAGAGCAAACATTTGTAATATTTTCATATTTTTAGGTGGCTTGTTCATGTTCAAACAACCGATGAATGGATAGATGGCAAGATATGCAAATAATTGCAACACATTTGTGGCAGTAAGTAAACATTTAATTGTTTTCCCCTTCCTTTTTTTCTGGTTTTTCCTCTTTTACTCTTCTGTTTTATTATTATTTTTTTTTAAATACTTACAAGCGGTGTCAGCTTTGTTAGTTTTATCGTTTCGGTGTATGCATTGGTGTTTTTTATATAATTTTCTAAACCATCATCCATGCGTACATATATATGTGTGTTTGTGCGCACATTTCAAATGCGTTTACAAGTTGACTCTTTAAGCTGCCTGCTTAGTACGCGTGCGCGTACTCTTCTGTTTAACTTGTAGCTGTTGCTGTTTTGTTGTAGATTTGTTGTTATTGTCGTTATTATTGCTGTTGCTATTTTCAATGTTTAAGCGGTGAAGATCAAAATAAGCTTTTATTAAATTCTCTAAGACTAAAGCAAATTACAGGTACTTTTTTGTAATTACATGATAACGTTCATAACTTAACCGCATTTATTGTCGTCATCGCATTAATGGATATTTAATGTTTTAACATAGGATTAATTTATTAAATTTTTCGAAATAATTTAAAATTTTAAAATAAATGCGCGGCCGTTTTTTTCGATTTTCAAACTAAAATTTTGGTCGCATAGGCGGTTGAGCGTTGTGGGCGTGTCCTTGGAAAGGTTTAAGTCGCTTCCAAATTCTTTCGCAAACTTGTTGGTGATATCCTCTTTTTCACTAAGGGGAGAATGTTTACCACAAATACTACACTGTTGCCCAGACAGACAGATGGATAGACGAACAGACGAAGATGTTTAGGTGCATTCAAAATTTGAAATTGGTCAACAATTTATATGCTTTATAAAATTTTTGAAGCTTGAAAAAATACACTATTATATTGGGTAGGCATGGTAATTTTTTCTATTTTTGTACAGGTGCTTTGGCTCATTTTCAATACCAACCTGCATGCAAGAACTTCTTATGTTTCTGCTAAATTTGAAGTCGATAGCTTCATTTTTGCGGCCAGAAGAATGTTCACAACAGATATTACATAGACAGACAGACACACAAACGGTCACATGAAGAGACGGGCATGCTTGAATCAATTTAGAATTTGATGCTGATTAGGAATATATATACTTTGTGGGGTCCACGATGCTTCCTTCTGGGCGTTGCAAACGTGTTGACAAAATGAATATCGTCGTTATCGTCGTGATAGGTATAAAATAAGAAAATATTAGCGAAATGAAACAGCAGTGAAACGATATGAAGGAGGAGAAGAACACATGAAGGAGTAATGAAACGATATCTACTCGTTAACTAAAGTAGTTCATAAAAATCATACTTGGACGTTCAATTTTTGTTCTCTTGCTTTGAGGTTATGTCCTGCTATTTGCTTTACCTTTGTTTGATATTTCGTGACTCTTAAAATCTATCATTTGTTTATAAAAACATACAGGCTTTAAAAATATTTCCAAATTATGCAAACTTCATGCCAAACTGTAAATTTCTTTATCACAACTTTAAATGAATTTACGCTAATTTACGTTCGCTACAAGCGTTCCAACAGGCCTATAACCCGGCATCATGCGAAAAAAATTTAATTGAATTTGAATAATTCGTAATGCCTTATTATCCGTGAGGCAAAAAAGCACCTTTTAGTGAGCGAGTTAACCGGAGATGGATTGAATCGACATTTTCTAAGAATTAGACATCACCGCGGAAGCTTTCGCCTGTAATTTTGGGATACGTTTAAAGACGCTGAAAAGAGTCGTATTGCTGAAAATGAAATTTTGCAATAGAGCTGCTCTTACCGTTAAGTTTTATATTCTATAACAAAAACTATTAAGCCACTGGATTGGTTCGATTTTTTAAATTTATAGGTTCCATTTGAATGTCATCAAAGATTATAGAAAAAATGAGAAACAAGTTATGAAAGTGAAGATTAATGGTAGTGTAAGGACCAATTATAATTCCGGCTAAAGCAGACTTTAGATAAACAGTAGCTTGTAACATTTAAAAGGGATTAAATGATTCTAAACTTTTTGAAAAGACTGAACCTCGTTTCTAGACGTGTTCGTGTTCACTTGAATTTTGTACTCCTCAAACCACGCGATTCAAATTTACTGAAATTGATTTTCTTGTCAAAGAGCTTCTGTTAATTTCTTCAGAAAATTTCAAAAATTATATTTTATTGTGTTATCAGAGTGTTTATTTTTATAAGAGCATCTACTCAGGAGAGGGGTGCCGAAATGGTCGTTTTCCTTTCATATTTCCGACGATCATTAAATATGAAAAAATAATATTTTTTTTATGTCAAAAATTTCGACTTGCACTTAAGACTTGTTTAGATATAAAATCAGTAATAGTCTTAAGATCGTTGGTAACGCGGTTAAGATATATTTAGATGGTAAAAAAGTTGGTAAGCTTGCGAAATGTGTAGTGTTCCAGAAAACTATTGTTCGTATGCCCCTTCTACTTCTTCAATTTATACTCATATACGTAAGTTCGGTACGGTAGTTATTGTATTTGCCATCTCCTATGCATTTACCTTAAATTTCTGGACAACTATTACTTTTCTTGTCTTTCTTGGTTTTTCTGATCGTAAATGGGGAACTGTAAAGTAGCATGAGAATGAAGCGACATGTAGTAGTTGCCCGTACGTGCTTGAAATACATCAATTGGCATTTTTTTCAAACTTTTTCAATTCCGCTCGATCGTATGCGCGGTTCGCATTCGTTGTGAATCGCAGGTGTGGGAGAGTTCTGCAGACGGCTAGTAAATGCAAGCAGCTTAACAAACGTTCAAACACAATTACGAAGACTTCATTTGTCCAATAAGTGCAAGAGATCGTTGACAAAAACTCTTCAGAATCCATGACGACGCACTTTGCGGTGGGTTATAATATGCCCGAGCATTTGAGCAATCGACTTTTGCCATAAACGAGTTTGCCATAAGCTTTGCATCATGCTCATATTACAGAATCGTTTTTAAACCAGAAGGAAAAAAACCAAAAAGGTTCACGATTCTACATCTTCATGTCAAATGTGAGTATAAATGAATCATAAACCTTTAAAAACATTAAGAAAAACAACGATAAAGATGAGTTTTGGTACATAAACTGCGTTTTACTAGTACACTACAAAAGCGCTTAGAAGAAGCGGCCTTCCATTCTACGGAATATTGCTATGAGATATATCTTTTAATCTTGAACTTTATGTCAATAAATTTCTTTGATTTTCTTCTTTTTTTTTCTTTTTTTTTTAACGGACACGATGGCAGCATATTCATATTCATATTCATATAGGCTTACAAAGTTTAACTTCGCACAGTGTTTAATAATACTATTTTTTTATTGTCATATATATTTGATTTTGCCCACAATATGTACAAACTACGTTGAATCTAAATATATATCCAAACAAACTAAACATATTTTAACAACAATTTAGTTCAAGGGATACGTTTCTAACATATTAATGGTGAACGTTTGAAAAACACCTGCGCTTGGGCGACACAGTGTGTTTAACATTATAACCTATAGATAAACGAATTTAAATACATATATATATATATATATATATAAATACATACATATAAATACATACATATATAAATACATACATATACATATATATAAACACACACACATATATATATATATATATATGTATATAAATACATATATATAGTTTTTAAATTTAAAATCTAAAACTGCTAATAAAAATTATGAATAATGTTAATATCATACCAACACGTGCACCAAGTCATCTTTTACACGGATTGAGTTAACGTAAAAGTTACTTGTTACATTTCTTAATTAGACGTTGATCACTTTCTACACATAAGGCGGTAAAAATGACTAGATAACAACAACAATTGACATAAATAATGATAATAATAATAAAAATACAACGACAATTACAACAACAAGAACAAGTGGCAATTTCCGGTGTGATTGTTAAAATAAGTGTTGATTATTACTTGAGAGATGATACTAGAGGAACGATAGTAACAAAGGCAACGGCTATGTCGATATCGATATAGACATACTGGTCTGCCAAATATAAACATATCATACGCAATGCATAATAAATGACGAGACGTATGCTATTGTCTCCTACTAGCTACGATTAGCTTAAGTAATGATTTGTAAAACACACACTAATATGTTGCGATTGTCTCTTGTTGTCTCATTATCTTTTATTTTCTTCGACATATGTTAGCAATAAAAGGGGAAATTGTAAAAAAAAGAGACCAATTTCTCTATTTTTCCCTTACCTTTAATTCTAAAAAAAGTAGTTTAGCTATAAGTTATACAGTTGATCTTTGATCACCTTTATATGGTGTTGTTTAGTTTTCAATTCTTTTTTTTTTTTGTTTTCTTTTATTCGCTGCAGAATTTACATTTTAATCGTTTAATGTTGACGTTATAAGTTAAGTGCGTCACTGGCTTTTATAAGAGTTTTGTGCGTGCCTCAATGCATATATAAATATGTTTTTGTGCTGTGTATTGTATTTTTATCTGTTTTTCTTTTCTTTTTTTTTTGAACATAATGCCGCACCTGCGCCTGACGCTGTTGTATTATTCGTATCTGTGAAACTTATCACATAATGTGCTAAGGTGGTGTTGACGTTACTCGCCCAATAATTTAAACAATGCAATACATTGCATTCTCAATACAAATACAATTACTAACTACTAACACATCGTTGTTGTCGAAAGCGATTTTTAATTGCAACGACATGTTTAGACTTCAAATCAATTGTCACACATAACATACATTTGGATGCGTTTGTATATAGCACATGCATTTATTTGTTGTAAGCGTATAAAGGAATGTCGCCAAAAACCAAAATGGTGTTTGTACAATCGCAAAACGATAAGAGATGTGTGTGTGTGTGTGTATGCGTGTGTTTATGTATGACAGTAAATGTTGCGTTGATAGATTGCCAACTTATCACCGTTTATGGAGACAAATCGTTTTACTTCCAAATCGCTGATTATGTATCGTTATTGTTGTCCAATCGTTGGCACATTGCATTTGTGATCACTTGCGGTCAATGCGTTTCACAGTATTTAAAAATGAATCATAAGAACAAAGCAAATGACGAAGAGAACTTTAATTGGCAATTACATTAAAGAAAGCATTTACGATCATCTCAGATGCCAAATGCCATTTGCAGATGCCAAAATAAACCTTTTCCTATAATTTCAACTTTTACCAAAGGCGCTCGATAGATCGTAGACACTCAGCCTACTCAGCCTTCTAAAATTGACGGCAAATTTATCCCCGTTTATTAACACTGTTAACTACAGAGTTTCACGAGATGAATGGCAGAGAGGAATAGATTCAAAATTTTATACTTACAGTTAAATGACAAGTATTAAGCACCGCTGGTCAACGAATGAGAGATCCATTACTTGTAAAGTACCAGAATAAAATCATCGTCATCAACTATTTCCTTCTTTCTTCTACGCTATTTTTGCTTTTATTTTCAAAAAAGCAGAAAAACATCATGATCTCGCACCATATACGGCAGCTGAAGAGAGAACTTAATCGTATTTTAGAAATCATTTGCAAAATTTCGTTGCAGAGACTTTGAACTCGAGGTTGTTAGTTTTGTTAATCCTTAAGTGGCAAATGATGGCAATCGATTTAAGGCTTCGCTTGACATCGACATGGAAATATATTGCCTTCGACATTCGCTTGACTTTCTCTGAGCAGTTCTATATGAATTCTATACGGATAATCTAAACGATAAGAAACAAACAGTGTAGTTATCAATTTCGTTGCAAATATCGTATATATACAGCTTGTCCTTACAAAATAAAATCGATCTTATTCAAGCGATAAAAATGCTCTGCAAAAATCACCTGAATCAGCTTTGTTGCCTCGTATATACTCTCTCCCACATCTTCCTTAACTTACAAACAATTCAACAAAATATATTCCTTTCCACAACGTCAAACCGTAAAATGTGATGTGTATATTGCCATATTAATTATAGAATCGGACTGTAGCGACATATATATTATCGTAAATAACCAAGATATTATTGAGATTGAAAAGCTTAAGCACACAAACTCATTCTTAATTTAAATTGAAGTCAACCTTTAGGACTCAGAAATTGAAAGTTTTCAATCGGTCTCAACGTTTACTATATATGCAAGTAAAATAAGGAAAATTTAAACGTGGGCGCCTTTCTTTAACAGCATTTCGAGCTACTCGCATCATCTGTTTTATTTGAACAATCATAGCATTATTGAATGGATTTAAACAATTATGCGGAAACGGAAACTGTGTTGCCTGTAAACAAATAATAAAAATAATAAACTACTATTTATCGTTTACAATTACATAAACATATATATGTACATATATATATATGTATATGTATATATATAATATATTGTTGTGACAACTAGATAAATACCACACACAGGCACACATTCAGGCAGACAAACAATAAATGACAATTCAATGCCATAATGTATCGATGGTTCGACATAGTCATGGTTGTCCTTTTTCGCCCTTGCACTGAAAGCCTATAAAGAACCAGAGAACCCATTGTATTTGTTTTTAATTTCTTTCTTTTTTCTTTTTTCTTTTTTCTTTTGTTTTTTTTTTTTTTTTTTTTTTTTTGGGTGCACAAATGAACATAGGAAACTCTTCTCTCGTTGCATTCAATTTTTATTTAACTTCACATTAACCACTTATATGAATTCACATATACACGTAAGCATGTGTTAGTAGCAATATTTATAGTGTTTTGTACCATCACGGCTTTGTTGTAACAGTGTTTTTGTGTACATTGCAAGGCAACAGACACAATTAAATGCTTATTGCTAGCCATGAACGTAAGCATCGATATTCATATTGTTCGGAAAGCGAAAGTGTGTTAAAGTAAGCAGTAAAATGAAAACAAGAAAAACATTATTGAATTGAAAAAAATTATTGAAATGAACAGAAACGAAAAAATCATTCATGCAACCGAATTGAATTATTACTAAACATTAATAAGGTTAGATAGACAAAATACCAAAAAAAAAAAAAAAATGTTTCTTTTCTTCCTCTATTGTGAAATTACCTTTAATCACATAATCTGTTAAACGAATATAAATTTGCCACTTTCTTGACCAGACATTTGCAGCCATAACAAAGACGTAGTAAGTCAATCATCGGTTACAATGCGAAAATACGGTGGTTAGACTACTTTTAAAGGAAGTATAAATTAAATGATCAAAATGTTAACATCGTATTGAGATCGTTCACTTCAAATATTGGAGCAATCAACGCAGATTGTCTGCAAGGCTCATGTCTCTCCACTACCAAATTGATGTATAATTTCCATATTTTCTGATGCCACCGCTTTCATTGGCTTTAATAAGTTTGCGGCAGAATATCATTAACAATATGCCAGAAGTTCTTATTCTTATTTTTAAAAAGTGGAAGATTTCGCAGACAACCCAAACAATCTATTTTGCCCGTAAAGTAAGTCTTCTTTCACATTACCTAGCACATATCGGAAGGTTTGATAATAATGATGACGTTGATCAGAAAAATTAAGGCGATATCAGATTTTAAGCTGGACTTTAACTGCTCCATTCAAAAACTTACAAATATTACCGAAATTCTTCATACGTTGACGCACACATAAAATACCCTAAGGATGGGAAAATAACTCGAACAAGATCCATTCCTTAACGGGGCTGTTATTCTACACGCATTAAAAACCTTCAAACCCCACCCTACCTTTCTGAAATGACTGACAACATAATTAAGACACAAAATGATTACTAGGAATATGATAAAGCTAGGTAACTGCATCAGTATCCCTTCAATCAAATTATGCGTACTGTTACGAAAATACCACACCTGACGATTTAAATTTATATGAAAACTCGATTTTGTAAGAAACCAAATTCCAAGAGATTATAAAACCAAATACCCATTCATGTTGACTTACTTGCGTCACGCAGCTGGCGATTGTCAAGAAGATTAACAACGATTCGTAGAATATAATGAGCAAAATATTTGCGAAAAACAAGCTCGGTCGACACTCAAACTTGCAATGAAGAAGAAGCATAGAAAATGAAAGTTTCTGCAGTAATACAAAAAAAAGAAAATTGTAAATAGATCTTCTACGAATTGTAAATAAACCCTACATTAACCTACAAAATCACTATTCTGCGATAGAAAAGTAATTTCGAAAGAAGTCGAATAAATGCGTCAGAATGACAAAGACGCCGACAAGCAAACACAATCATTAATTCTACGACACTTTATAATATAGGAGATTGCCCGACACTCAACCTCTGGTTTCGAACTTTTTTATAAAAAATTTTTACGGCTAATTTTTACTTAACTTTAGTGGGAAATGTTAAAATTCGCAACAATACATTCATATCAATGAATTACATGTGCTGTAAAGGTTTCTTTTTATCTTTTATGCATTCAGGTATTAGCCTTCATTGCACATCTAGCGGCCTTTGCACGACTTTGTGTATTGCGCTAATTGAAATTGAATTGAATTGAATTAAACACATAAATAAATTAGGAAAGGACACGTTTAGTTTGCCTAAGTTGACAAAAATACTCGTATATAAAATTTTTGTGTGCATATTTATATATCCATAATTGAATCCTCTATATGCCCAACATCGAAGAATGAGTGGTGTATTCATTTTGTCAAAACGTTTGTCACATCCAGAAAGCCCACAAAGTATTAATATTCTTGATAAGCAGCAAACTCCGAATCGATTCAGGCAAGTCCGCTTGTCCCTCTGTCCGTCTATGTAACTTCAGTTATGAACGTTGTCCTGACCTGAACTATAGCGCATGAGAATTTAGTTCTTCCCTTTTTCTACTTTTTTTAGCCCTTGTTAGGATAACGGTGATAAATATTGAAGATTCGATTCAGCCGAATATAATTCACTTACTCGTTTACATTAATAAGAAAGCGAACAAACGTTCAAGAAAGCAATGCTTTTCACTAATTTTACATAGAACTTGAAAATAAGAAGAAAAGTTATTTTTTCAATATAAAAACAAGAGTCAGGCAGTCTTTCAAACATTACATGGTTAGTTAATATCATAACATGTACAACACGTTTCAATGTTATCGCGTTTTTTTTTTTGCTTTCTAGTCTTACTAGATAAAAAAAAAAAAGTAACAAATAAAAAAAAAGATAAACTATATATTTGTGTATTTGAACGGTTGTTACTCGTTATCAGTTGCACTGGAGTAACATGTTCTCGCAATCAGTCGAGCAAAACAAAATGTTTTTCCTAATTGTAGTTTATAGAAATTGTTTTGAACAATAAATACTCAAATATCAACATAACAGTGGTGAGCAAGCGCACATTGCGGAAACCTCTCGTACAAATTAAAAAAATAAAAACCCTTTGGAGAAATGCAAAGATATTTACTTTATGTTCCACGATTACGTCTGTTAATCATGTTTCTTTGCTTTTTCTTATTTCGCGAGATGTACGCTTAAAAAATAAAAGTAATAAATTAAAGTTTGCTAAAATTAATATCATCACGCAATTCTGAAACCAACATCAACGAATGAATTTAAATGGAAACGGAATTAAGTAGCTTGCAAGTAGTGGCTTGTTTTCCCAAAGCTTTTTAGTGTAAAACATTTTCTCCCATTTAGCCTACTGTAGCTAATAAATTAATAAATAAATGGCTTACAGAAGCAGAAGCAAAAGAGATCGGTTAACAACATTCTTGTGTCTTAGATTTTTTTTTGTTTTCAATAACGCAACAAGAATAAAAATTAACATTGTAATGCTACCGATATTGTGAACTGTGAAAGATACAAACGGCACAAACGTTATCAGTTACAACACGCATCACAAAACAGACTTTTTAACACACAAATACTAAGACTGACAAGTACAACAGCAATAACAATCAGGGAAGCAACAAACAATGTGTGCAAATGGTTTCAAAGAATATTTAATTTAAAAAGAAAAGCAAAAAAATGTTTGCTTTGTTTCTATACAGTTAAGTACAAATCTTAACATAAAATAAAACTGTAGAAATTAGTAAAAGGTGTTGCAAGTGCAGACAGAAGACACATAGACTCAGACAAGCATGTCATTTACATTACATAATCTAATAGAAGCATGACAAGCGCTTAGTAACGCAGGCATGTTGAAAAAAAAAGGAAAAGAAGAATACGTCGCGGCAAAAAACTATATTATCATGAAGCCCGTCGTAGCTTGATATCAGATTATATCATTGGAAAAAGTTATTGCCTACCTTCTCTTATAATTATTGTAAAGATTTGCATACGTTCGCGTACATGAAGTTTCACAGCGTCGATAGCTTCTAAAGTAAAGTGTTCGGAATGCTTCCTTTCATGTTTTTAATAATTAATATATTTTAGCATTTTTTCTTAAAACCTTTCGCTGTTTAATGCCAAATGGAGTTCTCTAGATAATCGAGGATGTACGTGGACATAGGAGTGGAAGACGACAATGCTAAGTGAATAAGTATATCTATTATCAATCATGACTACGGTGGATGGATAACAACTTCCACTTGAAGCATTTGGAAAACAGATGTGTGTTCAGTTTACGAGGTGCTGTGCTTCTCACGATTTGTCCATTTTCAATGCCAACCTGCGTACAAGAACTTCCAAGGTTTCGGCCAAATTTGAACTCGATAGCATCGTGTGGAGAACGTTTACAACCGGCAGTACACAGACGGACAGACGGACATGCTTAAATCGATGTAGAATTTGATGCTGATCAAGTATACATATATGATCATGTACTTTGTGGAATCTCTGATGCTTCCTTCTGGGCCTTGTAAACGTTTTGACAAAATGAATATACCCCTCATCCTTCGGTGATGGATATGAAAAATAAACCATTTAATTTACGCGATCGTAGTTGGTGAATAACGTATTTTATTGATAAGAAAATGTTGAAATCAATATATAAAAAATTCTACACACGCTGCACTAAAGAATATTATTAGCTAATCATGCCACGAAAAAAATCTCAGTCTCTTATCAGATTGCTGGGAATAGTTAAATGTTATTGCTTTTATTAATAGTTTAACTCCATTTATTTATCTAAACAATCTCTATATAAGCATAAAATGTTATAAAGAAGCCATATATATATATATATATTGTTTGATATCGAAAAAAAATCTTTCAAAAGATTAGAAAAAATTGATTGTCGATGCAAGTTTTTTTGAAATATAATATGAAATTTAAAATAATTGGAGTTCAAATGGTCTTCGAAAGCTCGCCTTGCCAAGATTAGTCTAAAGACATTGCAAAAATTTCGAAAAAAGGGAAGCTGTAGAAATTATTGTGTGGAGAGTCTCGAAAAGTCGCGCTTAAAATTTAGGAATAGGTTGTAGACATGCATTTTATTATAAAAAATTTGTTGTTATGTTTTCGTATTGTCTGTATCCGCAGGATCATAGGAATGCCGTTCTATGCTCAAATACTTTGCCTCAATCTCTTCCCTGAACGAGTTTCCGCTTGAAAGTATCAATTTTGCTGCATTTGAGACAGAATCGTTCATTGAACACTGACCGCCAAATGACAACGAAAACGGGAATATAAAATAAATATATTCAGGTCAATAGCCGTTTGTCATAACCATCGCTAAAACCTTCAACCTAAAGTTAAAAAAAAAAAAAAAATTTAACAACAAAAAACAAGTAAGAATGCTATAGTCGGCTTTGCCCGACTATTAGATATCTTACACCACTTCGCTTAATTAATAATATAAGTTTGCTTTCATGAGAGCCTCTTTATATGGTGCAATCTAAACGACAGATCTATGTGATCTAAATTGCCTATGGATGATTTACTAAGAACAAATTGTTACCATTAAATAAAAATCAGACATCCTTGGCATATAAGGCCTCATTTTTCATTGGACTCCTTATATATGCTTTGATCCACAAAATAGACCTTCGTGGTGTAATTTCAGTAAGGTTAATTTTTGCGTCTAAATATTGGAAAGTAGGCTTTTTTACCATGTAAAGATTCAGTTTCCATACTAACGGTTATTTGTCAAAGGATATTCAAAAAATTGCCCTATGCGACGCATCCCACACCAATTCACACCAATTTAAAAAGACGAAACACTATTACGAAGGGATTTATGTTATGAAATTCTACAAATAACGCTTTATATGGGGAAAAAGCGGTCCGATGCGAACCATTTTCAATAGCGTTCGTCCTTGGGCCAAAACAAATCAGTTTTTCCATCGTAATATACTTCGAAAATTGTAACCTGTAGGTCAAACACAAGAATGTTAGGGCAAAACTCAGACGAGCGGACGAACAGACAATAATAATATTATAAAAAAATAAGTTCTGATTCGAACGGTGAAATAATAGGTGGGTCTATCTCAAATCCGTCTGCACAAACTTAATACACCCTGTCGCGCAATTGGTGTAGGGTGTAAAAAAAGTTTTAAAAGAACCACTGAAAGTTTCCAGATTGCTCTTGGTTCCATATTTACATAGCGGTCCTCTCAATGAAGCTACACTTTAAAATAAACGTAAGCACGTTCTAATGGCATCTGTTAGTGGATTAAAGAAATTAAAAAGCAATAGCCATGTCTGCAGATTTATTTGACGTAGATGGTTTTTCGGAGCGCTTCGAAAAAGAAATTTTGCAAAAAAAAAAACAATTAAAAAAATTTTTTTAGGGACGGTCCAAAGCTTCTTGCTTTAATTCAATAAAAACATAAATAAAAATTATGAAAATTATACAGTACCCCCTCCCTTAACGAACATCCAATCCGCCTGAGTGGCCGAGTAGGCAAGAGTCTCGACTAGCAATTCAATGGTCGTGGGTTCAAATCTCAAATGCGATAGAGTTTTTAATAATAATAATAATAATAATAATAATAATAATAATAATAATAATAATAATGATAAAAATAATAATAATAATATTCATAAAATTAAAGCCGAAAGCCTTAGATGCTAGTGCTTTAAAACTTTAGTCTTAGAATTTATTCTCTGGCTAAATTTATATAATAATAATAATAATAACAATAACAAACATCCATACCGATAAAATTCTTATATAACTTCCTAATTCGAATTGGACTAAAATAAAATGATTAAAGTACACGTCAATTTCTTTATTTTCAATTGAAATTTCAATTTTAAAAATTTATTTTATTTTTTTATTTATTAAATTCTGGGAAATACATATTAATTATTGTTATGAAAGAAAAAGAATACCTAATTAAAAAAAAAAAGTAGTTTCTTAAGCATACTGTGTACACAAATGTAGACAAAGCCAAGATAAACAGTTTATATTCACGCTATAAAAACCGATAGCCGGTGATAGGTTAATTGCCTGGCCTTTTCAGCACCTACACTTTAGTAAATAAAATACCATTTTAAACGCACGCTATATCTCAGAGCTTTCAGTATATCTTCAATATACTTTCTCTCCCTACAATATTTTTTCTTTTCACAATTATTTTCTTATAATAACCTTTTTAATTAACTTAATGCACTTTTCTAATGTGCAAGGAATTTTTCCTATTACATCGTGTCGGAAAGTTTCATAGAAAAAAGTGAAATAAATTAATTGTCTAATAATAAATTTTCAATTCCATTGGAAATCAGATAAGGATGAAACACAATGAAAGTGTGTTCTAACAAAAATTTTAATTCAATTTCAAGTAACCATTTAACAAAGCGGATCAGATCAGCAGCAGTGTTGGAAAAATTATGGCACATATATACCAGCTAAGTATAATAGCAACAAAATGGAGTCGTCCTCGTCGTCGTCGTCGTCGTTACCGTCATCATCATTGCTTAGCATTTGTCAAGTAACGAATGTCTGCCGACACCGCTCTTATCTTTTCCTATAATGATTTTCATATAAAATTGAAATTGTTTATAAATTAATGATGAAAGAGAGCACATGCGTCTGCTACGATTCTTTATTATTTATGTTAAAAATTGCAAGTTGAAAAAAAATAAAAATAAAAATAAGAAAACGGAAGAACAAAAAAAATCGTGCTGAGATAATAAGAAATAAAAAAAAAAAATCAACAACAAAAAATACTTAGTAAAACTCCAGAAAAATGGTTGAACGAATATATTGTTAAAGGCCTACTGCAATTTATTATGTATACAACATTAAGAATAAATGATGACATAATGGCTGATGATAGACTTTGTCAAGTGTTTGTACGCCTTATAAAAGAAGAGACGCGCGTGATGGCACGCGCTTCATAAATTAATGAAAATAATTTTCGAAAATTTGTTAAATTTTAACTCACTTAAATGCCTTTGTTTATATGTGGACTAATGTAAAATATTAAATGTATTGCATATAAAACAAAGTAAAGATTTTTGAAAATTATAAGCAAACAGCTTTAAAACTTATTTCTGACCACACAAACTAATTAAAGTAATATCGTAATACGGGTAAAGCCCAGGTCTTAATTTTGAATAAATATTGAAACATACATATAAGCTTAGCTTAGCTTCAGTCTAACATAATTTTAAACTAAACCCCTTAAAAAGAATATCGCAATTCAAACAATTTTGTCCATGATGACTTTCGTATAATTCCGTTATTTCGATATATTTATGCCCAATTGTCACTACAGACCAATTTTCATAATAAAATAATAAAAATTAAACATTCATGTCAAAAAGGCTTACTATTCGTGAGAAACTTATATGAAATGTGGTCCAAAATATAGATCCATGTGGTTCAAATTTGATTAATTTAATTTTAAAGATAAATTACTATTATAAACAAATTTTCATTATAAAATATCAAAAATTAGATCTTTTCACTCGAGGGCTTATTGTTCATGAAAACTCTTATATGTGGCAGGATTCAAGCAATAGGTCTATGTGGGGCAAATTCCGTAAGGTTAATTGCTAAATCCAATTAGTATAATGGACTAATTTCTATCATGAAATGTTGAAAATTGGATTGTATACTGTATGGAGATTCAGTTATCATAAGAACGATTAGAAATTGTCCCATCCTATGCAAACGTTTCACATCACTTTAGAATGCTGAAATACTATTGCTTAAAAGGGTTTGCCGAAGAATTTTGAAAATTACAATGTTTTTTTGATGGTGGGCAGAATCGTGATCCAATCCACTTTCAATAGAGTTCGTCTTTAGGTCAAAAGTGTCAGTCTAAAAGTTTGCAACATCTACGTTGAATACAAGACGACGTGGACAGACGGACAGTCAAGCTTAGATTCATTTTCAAAAGTTGGGCCTATCTTTATTGCATCTGGGTATTACATATATCCGCGTAAGCTTAATATACCCTCTATCATGTAAGTCGTGTAGAGTGTTAATATAACTCTTTGGTTATTTTGGTTGGATGGCTGCAATTAAATTCATGAAATGATTCACAAATGTTTGTGAAACTAAACAAAGATTGTGAAGAACGTTTCAAAAACACTCCGAGGACTGTGTACCCCAAGGTATGGACATTTTTTTGAGATATCTTAACACAAGGAGTAAAAGAAAAAGAGCAAGTCATTAAATTTTATTATTAATTTTTCCAAAGTTCTTAGCTCTTTTAAAAAATCATATATAAATATTTTATTTGCCAAACCACCTACCGACCAATCTGACGTGAAACCTCTCACTGTACAGCAGATATGAAATTTTTTATCTTTTTAAAATTATACAATAAATACATTTTCCATTAACAATAATATTACAGCCGTTCATATATGTGGTTAACCGCAAAATGTCCTTAACATAAACAAAAGCTTACCGTACTATTTGTTATTGTTGTTGTAAAAATGCATTTCTTGTTTGCTTATCATCCTAAATATACAAAAATTTTTTGGGAAAAAGAATAAAAGAAAATATTGCGCATACTTGCATCGCCTTAGGTATGTTAACAGATTTTGGATTTTATTGTTTGCACATCAGCCAGAGAATTGTTTAGTTGTGTGAAAAGTTAATAGTAAAACCATTAACGGAACTGATCCTCTTTGTTTGCGTGCGTGTGTGTTTAAATAAATATTATAAATATCTTAAATTACTGAAATAAATGATTCGTTTTTCTTCCATTTTTTTCTTTTTGAAAGATTTAGGAATAAAATGCTTTAAAACTATTTACAAAACTGTTCATTTCTTCTCTTTTATTTCATTTTCTGAAATATTTATAAACGTTTTAGAAAATATTATGAAAAAATATGAATAACTCTCGCTAATGTGTTATGAACTCATAGTTTTTCAACCATTTTTGGTTAAATGGATATATAAACAAGTAACCAGAGTGCAGTTATTGAATTTGGTTTCTAGTAGATTTACAGCATGTATGTGTTACTGCGTCTGTGTGTTTTTATGTATGCAAAAAAAAAGTCCAGAAAACTATAGAAAATAAAAGAATAGCGTGCATATGCGTAGTTAAGATATTGTGACAAAATGTTAAATTAACATGACACTATATCGGTTAACTAAAGACAAAATGAGAGAAAAAATAATAATAAGCAAGCAAGCAAATTATTAGGTGGTTGCGTTAAGTTTGATAGCCGTCTTCTACAGGTAAAAATTATAAGAAAATGGGAAATACCAGTGTACATAACGGTTGCATTCGATGATTTGGTTTTCCTCTAAATACCAGTTTTCCTCTAAATAACAGTTTGCCTTTTAATATTATTGATTTATTCGGCGTATACCGACGCTAATCATTTAGCATTGAAATATTATGACATATTGATTTTTGTCGAGAAATTTTACGATTTAGATAAGGTGTGCCCGCCAAATTTAATTCGATCGAATACATTTCCAACGGCATCCATACTTAGATCAAGACATGTCTCGTAGCAAATCTCGTCAAAAATAGTGATCTTTAGGTTTAACTCAAACACATCTGGACAATCAGCAGACAGAGAGACGGACAATACAACAGACATATAGACGGTTAATTCAAAAAATTTGAAAACGGACTTGCATCGGTCTCTGTAATATATGCTGGGTCTATGTCATTCTGAGTGTTATATGCTTACACTTAATACATAGTGCGCCAGAAGTAGCGTAGAGTATAAACATGGCATATCTTACCGCATATTCCGAAAAAAATATCCTCCTCCATTATTCAGAAGTTTAAAACAAATCATTTTTGTTTTACTTCAGCAACTTTAGAAGTTCATTTTCTTATATCCTCCTCAGTCGCCGGCTAGGGAAAGGAACCCGACTAAGAACTTAATGGTCGTTGGTTCATATCTCAAGTGAGGTCGAGTTCTCGATGAAGCCGATAGCCTTAGATGATACTGCTTTAAGACTCAAGTCTTACGATTTATTTATCTGACTAAGCTAACTATAAAAAGAATAATAATTTTCTTATATGCATTTCTTGGATGGAAATGTGTAGTACACCTAGATATAGTGTATGTCTCCTGAAAATTTATCAAAATGAAGCGATTATTATAACTTACAGTCAAAGCATTGCCCATCGATAGGAAATAATTTCCCCATCTTTTATGTGGAACACAAATTCCGTGCAGATAGAAGAATAGATTTTTATAAGATATCTACAAAAGACACATTGTTTGGTCATCGTCACAAGAATTGAAATGCTACTCGAACTCGACAATGAGCCGTCGTTATCAAAAGAAAGCCGTGTTAATCAAAAAGAAGACTATCTGTTGAATATAAGGGTAACACAGCCCAGTTTAACGCTGCTTACATTTCCTAGGCGAGTTTTGTTATGTCAAATATCGACATTCTGAAAAAGCCCGACTTTTGGCATCCGGCGTTTTTCGTTCCGATTACATTAGTTAATGTTCGATAACGTTCCCTAGCGACAACTTCGTTTAGATGGATACGCAATACGCTGCATCCAGCTGATGCCAATTAATGGATATTCAACTTCTTTGTAAAATTTTATATTTCGACTACTCATCGTTGATGAGTATTTCGATGAAACTTGGTACACTGCTCTGCATTGCTTCAAAGACAAAAGCTATTGAAAATGGATTGTATTACACCTTTGTTACGGTCACTTCTCACACAATGGCAAAATTCTCAACAAAAATAGTTGAGTAATAGCAGTTCGACCCAATGATTTAAGTTTAAGGACCTTCTTCTATCATATAAGAAGACCGGCCTTTATTATTTTACGATAAGAATTGGTCTATAAAAGTAATTTGGCAAAAAACTGAACTGTAGTGAAATTCGACCACATAGCTCTATTTTTTGGATACCACTTCATACAGATGTTCTCAAGAAAACAAAGTTTACTCTTACTTTATACTTTACAACGAAAATAGATGACAGATAATACGATCTTTGACAATAAGATAAAATTTGTTAAATGTTAGACTTTGATTCCCCTCACACATAAGAATTCCATAACAAGTGAACCTTCACATGACCAGCAACTTGATATATGTTTTGGTATTTTATCACGGAAATAAATGATGCATGAAATAATCTAAAGCATTCGACAATCGGCTGTGTCTAGCTAAAAGTTTCTTAACGTTACAGACATAGCGAATATGATGCCCGCTTTAGTCTACAAGGAGCATTTATAGTTTATTAAAACACTTTGCTTAGAAAAACAAAAAAGACTGCTAGGCCCATCACCCTAAACAAATGTGACAACGAGAATTTCAACCTCTTCAGTTAATACCTGAAATCGTATTTTTGAAGATTATGGAATCGTTGTAGGGAGCGTGCTCCGCGCTGATGGCATAATAATATGACACGACATTGTCAGAGGTAAAACTGATACGTTTTATTTTTTACTTCAGTTCAGTTAAACTAATTGTTTATTATGTTCTTCACTTATGACTGATGAATAAGGTAATAAACATGGCTAGTTGTTAAAATAATATGATAAGAAAAAAGATAAGACAACGGCTAGCGTCGCAGTAATTTGCAGTACCTCCCAGTGCGACCCGTAGAATGAGTTGATTAGCAGCTTTATTTTTTTGTACAATCGGACGTATTATTGTCCTCGGTTTATACACAAGAATATATACAGCTACACATACGTAGATATGATATATATATATAATAAACATTTTTTCTTAAATCAATTGTAATAGGCGCTTGCATTAAATCTACAGGTAAATATGATAAAGAATAGTAAAACCCCAGTATATATAACGATTAAATTCGATAATTTTTGACCTTTCTCTACACAATATGACAAATGACTAAGCGGCTGGTGTTGAAAAGTAAATCTACCACGACAATCTCAGGCACCAAAAAGTCATGGGTTACTCTAGAAGAGCCATCCACATCGACATCGAAGCGGAATACAAATGATGAATATGTATATGCATATGGGGGGGTCAGCAAGGTGTAATGTATTACGAGCTAGTGAAACTGAATGAAACTCTTACTGTAGATATGTACCGATGTCAATTGAAGAAATTGAACGATGTGTTGTTGAAAACGATACCAGCAATAGTGGCCAATAACGCTCGGCCACACGTTGCGAGAGTTGACAAGGACACATCTTTGCAGCTAGAATGGAAAGTTCTGCCACAACCAGCCTACTCACCAGATATAGCACTTTCCGTTGAGCATCTGTTCAAATCGACGCAGCAAGGCTTGGTTGGCACGCGGTTTTGAAATGCTGAAGAAGTGGGAAAAATTCTTTGAAAAAAATCGATGATTGGATCGCTGCCAATCCAATATCGTTCTTCCAGTGCGGTATCGCCATGTCGTCAGAAAGATGAGAAAGAGTTGTAGACAATGATCGAAAATACTTTTATTTATGTATATTGTACCAATTTTTCTCAATAAATGCTTTTTCAAATGAGGAAATTCTCAAAATTAATCCAGGCAGCCACTATATTGAAAACGCAAC
This sequence comes from Glossina austeni, assembly GCA_000688735.1. Classification (NCBI taxonomy): domain Eukaryota; kingdom Metazoa; phylum Arthropoda; class Insecta; order Diptera; family Glossinidae; genus Glossina; species Glossina austeni. The sequence continues at coordinate 1,099,909 of KK502428.1, read as the reverse complement.
GCTTACATACATTTGTTGTTATACGTCCATGTATTCTCGTTTTCAAAGTGCACGTCGCAAGTTTTGAGATATTTTGATGAACTTTGGTACAGAGACGTACTTCGGCCTAAGGACGAACGCTCTTGAAAATGGTTCGGATCCCAATTCTGAAAAGTGGTTATATTGGAAAAAATTTTTTCGCAAAAGTGGCTAAGCAGTAGCATTTTCTCATTCTAAATTGGTATGAAAACTTTGGATCGGCTGTGTCAATTTTTTGAAGACGCTCTCATATAACATTGACAAAGAAACCTACCTTAGTGAATTTGATCCACGGGGGTCAATTTTTTGGTTACCACCGCATATAAGGATGTTCATGGAACGCAAACCCTTATATGCCAAAAAAGCCTAATTGTTAATATTTTTGTGATGAAAATTTTTTCTTGATAGTAATTAATTAAAGCAACTAAGTGGAGTTAAATTGAACCTCATGCGTCTATTTCTTGGCCCCATTCCATATGAGACAACTTGTGATTAGTGAGACCTGCGGAAAAAGGCTTAATCTTTAATATATTCTGATGAAGATTAATTCATAATAGCGTTTCAGCAAAAAAATTAACGGTAGGGAATTTGGATTCCATAGGTCTATTTTTTGGACTTCAACATATATAACTGTGTTCACGGAACGCAAACTCTTATATGGAGAGAAAAATTTAACCTTCCAATTTGCGGGCTCTCATGTTATGGGTTTGCATTAAAATAATGTGTACTTTTCGGTGTATTATTACCAAACCGAGTGAACAACTGTACTAAGCGAAGTCGTGTAGGGTATGCAATATTCGGTGTTGCCCGATTATAATGTGCTTACTTGTTTTTAAGGTTCGCTTTTATAGTAACAACCCCCTCCCATCCCTTGCACATAACGAACCCGTAGTAATTAATAGAAACCTTAATGTTAATGTAAATTTTTGCGTTTATTTCATCATTTGTTACAAGTAAAGTAAATAATTTGTTTATGAACAGCAAGCGATGAATAAAAAAACAAATAATTCATAGGTACGAGGATAGACAAATGTAATCGTATTAATAACGGTATAGCGTAAATTGTAACCGCATATAAAGATAAAGCAGGAAAAAGAGAAGGGAGGAAATTCACAATTCTGTGGCAACGATGGTGGTTGTGCTTATTATATGTGTATTCCACATATCTTACTATAATTTATGTGTAGAGCTAATGTTGATGAATTTTCTTTCCTCCATAACTTTTCACACAACCCTTGAAAAACCATAGTGTGAATATCTATCTTAGTTAATGCAACAACACCAGCATAAATGTTCGCATTGAATTGCATGTATATGCATTTCTATATAATGAGTTTTTATCTATTTAAAGCACAAAACAAAAACAACAATAGTATCCTTTAGTATTAAACTGAACCATTTGACAGGCATACAGGCAGGAGAAGCAGTAACAGCAGCAGGAGCATGTAAGTCTTCTCTAGCATATGTGTGAAATTTGTGTTGACAACGTCGCACATCCTGTATATCCTGCAAATTCAGACTTTTTACGCTTTATATATACATACACTCGCACACATACATATACAAATATATATGTATAGATCTACCTATAAATCGTGTACATATATGTCAACAGTGTATACGGTTGTGATATTATTATACTATGCAGAACAAAAGCTAACAAGCGTGTACTCGGATGGATGAAAATTGTTAATAATAATGTGATATCACATTCATATATATATATATATATTATATATATATGTATATATATATATTATATATATTTATGTTTGTGTGTATATATAAACATACACACTCTCGTAAATGCACACAAAGACGCTCATATTTATATATATGCATAACTACCACTATTTATTTACTGCCATTTGCTACAATTGCTGTTGCTTTATATTGATAATGAGTTTTATGTCCTTCATGCATTTGTACTTATGTTTGTTACGCGTATTGGTATGTGTGCGTATGTGTGTATAAATATATATGGATGTGTATAAACAATTAAGTACATTTAATGCATGAATCTGATTAGGTATCTAAACAATTGTCAAGAGACTTCAATTTATTTATTTTATTCCGTTCCTCTTTTCATATTCCTTCGCAAAAAGGCATTTATTTCACATATTGCCACATGGAATCCTTTAAAACTGTAGCATAGCAAAATGGCAAAAGGACTAGTTTGTTATACATATATGTACATATGTACGTATTCATGCCTATTTATATAATAGTGTAGGTAGGTATGCATGCAAGAAGTTTTTTTTTAATCCTATTAACGACATAATTCACTAAAAACAACATCAACAACATCAACAACATTAGGCGTAAATCTGTTTAGCTGTTTTTATATGAAAAGAACAACGGAACTAAAAAAGAAATGAACAAATTTTTATCATTGTTTGACAAATGTTTTGCTGGATTATATATATATATATATATATATATATATATATATATATATGTATATATATATATATATGTATATATAAATGAGAGCAACAAAACTAAATGTCTTTACAGCCGGTTAAATAACGGTTTTTTTGTTTAGTTGATGCGCGAATCCCTTCCTTCAACATCTTGAATAAATTTTTCTTCTATAAATAATGAAGTGCCGGTTTATTTAATAAGAAACCAAACTAAAATTGTTCATCACTTTTTTTACCTTTTCAAAAAAATCAAATTACCCTTTACGAGATAATGTGTTATTGTTTAAAATTATATGTCGAAAGTAGAAAGTTTTTGCGAATACGTTATACGATCATTAAAACCAAACAATAAATAATTTTATGTAATATTTTTCTGAAAATATCATACTTAGCCCATTATAGTTTTTAACCTTACCCCAGATATACTGATATCTTTAATATTGGAATATATCTTACTATATATGTCACTTAATCGAATATTTCAAGATTTGTTTTAACATTTTGACATATGCAACACGCAGAAGAGGTTAACAACTTTTATTATATATTCAAGAAGAAGACGATATGTAGTCCATAGTAGCGATTGAGCAAAATAATTTAACGATACGAAATTTGGATCACATATGTTTATTTCTTAGACGCCAACATATATATAATTTGCCATGAAAAGGAAGCCCTTATATGAAGAGAAAGTCTAATTACTAGTTTTTTATGACGAAAACTGAAAAATAAAATGTTTGGGAGGTATTTGCAAGAATTTGCTAAATTTTGATTACGTCATGTTTTGGGTCTCCTGCATCATATGGCTTTTCATGAAGAGTGTGCCTATGCGTGAAAATAATGTGTAATTTTCGGTGTCTTATTACCAAAACGAGTAAATAACTGTGCAAGGCGAACTGATATAGGGTGTTTAATGGTCAGCCTTGCGTAACAGTAATATTCTTACTTGTGTTAATATAGTATATCGTTTAATGGTTTTTCGAAAAAATCTTACCACCCTTATCAGGTTTTAAGTCATATTTTCAAAATAAAATTTTTTTTGGGTTTCCAGGGTCTGGTGCCATGCCTTCATTTTATTTATTTTTTTAGGATTTGTTGCCTCTTTATATGCAAGCACATAAATATTAATAACCGTTTTCATCGTCTTTAAATAAACTTAGAAAACTTACTATATTTTTAGTGGACATAAGACATATTATTTCCTAAAGGGTAAGCGCTTTTCTCAGAAATTCTCTTAGAAATGACCGCAAAACCTTTTCTATTACTAGTTTTGTACTCGGTATTATTTAAAATAAGAAACAGAGAGAATTTAACTAAACGCATCGCTGGATTAAGAGAGAATTTTAATTGTGTCTGTCCAATTCTGTTTCCGCCTATGGCTATTCACTGTTAACAGACTTATTTAAGACAAGAAATCTCCAACAACCTAAAAAATATTTCTGGAAAATTTTGAAGAATTTGGAATAAATACTGATCTTGAATTTACCGGAAATGCCCAGCACGAAGATTCTGACTGTAAAATGACTGGCATTCCACCCCATATTAAAAAAGAAAATTGTTATTTTAAGTTTTAAAAAAGCGACGCATTTAGTCAGAAGCGCAGATAGAATGCATTTAAGGTTTAAACATAAAAAGGCATCATATATCATTTGCGATTGGCTTCGGTAGAATATTTCATTGTAATGTAGAGTGACAACCTATTTATTACAGATAGGTACACCTATAGTATAGTGTATCCTTATGCTACAAATTATTATTTTCTGCATTTTGGAAGCACTTTTCATATAACTGGGCCTATGTGCATATTTATATACTCCGTCTTATTCATTTCTGCTTTTTTGATAATTGTAATTGTGGCCTTGATCCCGTTGAGCTGATTTCTGAACTTAATACAATTTTACTGACGGAAACTTAGAAGCCCAGCCTTTAAGCTCAAAGGTGAAGCTTTAACACTTTTTGAACAAACGAAATTACTATAATTTTTTTAATATCTTTACGTTTTGGCCGAGTTTCGAATTGAACCTGGAAAGATTGATAGAAATAAATTTCTTCAAGGGCACTGGGTTTTTCCATACAAGCTTTGAAGCTTTGCGTAATCGACATTCGCATGAAGATAGGCCTGGAGACAGAGAGATATGACTGAAAACTGTTGACAAATCACGGTAATCGAAAATAATTATATGTACTGCATAGAGTTTCTAACACATTCTACTATACGTTGCAGTGTATGACAAATCTAATCTATATCACCTGCAATGAGCAAAGAGGTCACTTTTTTACAATTTATTTGTCCCATGTACAAAAATAATTTTTTTCCTCTGCTATATTCATTTTGTAGATACTCTAGCGTCATGAACTCAGTTGTTATAAAACTGATTTTATGGAATTGACTTCAGTAAAAATGCAATCCGAAAACACCAATTTCTGCTCTTATTTCACCAACGACCAACACGAATAGTTTTGATGAACAAAGCCGTTGAGACTTCGTGGTTTATTGAACTAAGGCAATGCTCCGTCATAAAGCCAGTAGAATTATTTTACACATATGTATTGAGCTCACTCACATAGGTATTTTTGAAGATTACGCGATCATTGAACTTTTCTCCCAATAAATTAATTTCGTCACGAAATGCATGACATGTTTTGTCATTTTCTTGCAGCCAGATTTCGTCCAAGTCGAAATCATCTAATTTTTGTCATAAAAAATTAGTAATCTTGTTTTTATCGCGTTCTGCATTGGGGGCAACCGCAATGACGTTTGCATGTTCAAAAATGGCAATTTCAACCCAAAAACCACGAAAGTTATTTTTGTGCACGCAAAAGTCCTCTACGAACATCAGATGTGTTTTCTTTACACCTATGGTGCAGTAGTCCTTATTTACGAAATCATTTAACCTAATATGAGCTTCGTCCCACATGCACAAAACGTAACCGTGGGTGCAATATTTTCGTAATAAGCTTTAGTAATTTCTGTAAGTGCTGTACAACTATCCATGGGTTGTATTACCCAAATAATTGCAAGCTCCAAAGAATATATCGATACAAAATTTTATCCAAATTAGCCACACAGTTTGCCCTAAAAATCCATAATAAGTTAAGGTTTATTAACCAAGGTTAGCTTTCTGATAATTCTGTTAATTTGTTTAATTGATTTATTTTAGTCCCTCTTAATTTGGTTAGTTTTCTATATACGGCATTTGAATAGGTTTTTTTTCTTTTTTCCTTTAAATTAAAAGAGAAAAGAAATTATTTAACACATTTCCTTTCCTCTTTCTTTGTTAATTATCTCATTAGAAATTTTTGTATTGGACGCTTGCTTGAGTGGACTGAATGACCAGTCTCTTTTCTGTTATTATTATTACAATGTTTTGTGTTTCCTTTTCCTTTCACCTTTAATGCTATTGTTCATTATACTCTTTTATGTTTGACTTAACCTTAAATAAGTGTTTTCGCTCATTTATTATTTCTTTGTTATATTTCTTTCTTCTCTGTTTTACTTTCCATGCTTAGATATCTTTATGCTGACACATCCTGTTAGTCCGTTGATATTCTATTTCAAAATAGAAAACCTTTTTAATTAAGTTGTTACACCTTTCTAAAAGAGTAACGAAATAGAATATAGACGCGGTTTGAAATTAACAGTTGATCGCTTTCGTTTTTTATTTCTTATACTCTTATATTTCGTTACATTTGTTTAGAGCATACGTTGATATATATATATAATGTTCTCATGTGTTGTCTTTCTTGCGACTAAAAGCAATTTTGAACCCATTTTATTATACTCACAGCGACGTTGATAAATCATTTTCGAATACTATTAGAAAAGGTTATAGATTTTTACCCGTTTTTCTTTTACTTCCATTATCTAAGAACACTCCTCAAGAATCGTTACTGACATACTTAACATACTAACAACAAATAGACTTAACAATCATTCAATCGGCTTAAAACTTCAACATCTATGGCCTTAGTCTTGAAAACCTTATTCTGTTACAGTTTTAATAAATATGCCGTAATTAATAAGGCCCCGGCGTGACATATAAATGGCAAAATTCTTGACAGACTTATATGAAAATTGAATAATAAGATCCTTCAAACGATACGATTGTCTGAATTTCATGAAATTCTAACAATTAGCTTACAGGTTACAGAGGTTTTAGTGACTACAGTTTTGTAATTATCAAAACAATGGACAAAAAAAATTTCGTCTGTTGATTAAACATTGGTTTTGGATAGGGAAATATAGCATTCAAGCCGAACAGCAGCTTAGTAAGTGTTATGGAGAATCTGCATCAGGGAAATGAACTGTTATTGACTGGTTCGATGAATTTAAACGTGGTCGGACACACGCCCATGATAGATTTTTAATGTTCTATAAAATTTGACTTTCATTTTATTCCCCAAGGCGTAGAAACATATTTGCACTTTCGCATAAAGTTCTGTTTCCATCTGATGTACGTATTTTTGATTACTATAAGATTTTGAATTGTCCACAAAAGCCACGTCTTTTGTAAAAGCAATGCTAAATAGCGTGATACCGACTTGTAATTACATTATTAGTTGATCGACTCACATCGCAAGTTTGAAAATAGCCGTGGACTGCCACAAGTAAATGTTTATATATAAACTTATTGCAAATGTTGATCTAAGATTTGATACAAGAATACTTGCTAAGGCTGCCTAGCAGCTCATTGCGAACACAGACGTGATTAATTTCCAAAAAATATGCTAGTGTTAGGCAAAAGTTTCTAACTTAAAACCTGCAACGAAGATCGATTTAAAGCTGGCTCTCAAAAGAGAGAAAACTATGTACGCAATTTTTATGTACTTACAAGGTATATAAGTACAACTCTCTTGATTGCTTTAAACATTTTGTAGTGCGCTTTAATCACTTCATAGAGGAAGTTATGTTAATAAGTTGTTCTTTAAAAACAATTCGAAAACAATGTTCCCAAATGAAAGCTAGCCGCTCTAAACTTCAAATACAGCTAGAGTGTAGTTGGTTTCAACTTTTCCTCATTCCAGACAATGCAAATGTTCAAGAAGCAAAAAGAGAGAGATAAAAAAAAGAGAGAAGAAAAATGCTTGTGTCTAGCGTGTAACAAGGCGAAAAATTTATATACATACGTACATATATATAAAGTCGTTGTCATTTTAACGACACACAATATTCATAATAAACTTTACTCTGGCTTAAGTCCTTATGATAAATGATGCGAGTCAACAACCCTGAAGAATTTGTCTTATTCGTGTATTTACATATACAACTGTATATACCTATATGTTTACGTGTATATCTATTTGTTTACGCACATATATATATATATATATATATATATACATTTACATTTATATATAAATATATCTACATTTATATTTATATATATATATACATATATATACATATACATATATATACGAGTGTGTATTTTTATATTTATGTTCGCCTAAGAAAAATACGAACTCCGCGTAAGTAACGTAAATGACAAATGCTTGCTACATATTTAACACAAGGCAACATAGCGGTAGAGATTACAAGAAGAAAGAGAAACACGCCGAACGTAAAGAACACCATACAAAGCTACTATTACTAAATCTACTACTACTAATACTACTAATACTACTACTACTACTACTACTACTACTACTACTACTACTACTACTACTACTACTACTACTACTACTATGACTACTACTATATCTGCTGCTATTATTAATATTAATATAAATATAAAATACATTCACACACACATAAACATTTTATTTCATTTCATTTATACGTACATAGTTCTTTCGTGCAAATAAAATCCAACACACTTGAAATAACATGAAAGCTTATGCGTTAGAGGATAATGTGCTGATGATGGCATGTTTCTACTTCTTTTTTTCTTTTCCTTTCTTTTATTTTCAGTTTCTTCTCAACTCCTGTTTCTATTAAGTTGGCATATATCATGCTGCTAGATTGTGAGAAGGAGAAGAAAGAGAAGGCGAAGAATGTTTACTACAAGACTTGTGCATAAGAATACACAAAGACGGGAAATACACAGAGACGAGGTATATGTGCACAATTCAAAGAAGCGGAAAATATTTATGAAATTATCGCAAAATACACAGCCATGCTATTCTATACTATTCTATTACTGACGACCAATGCGCTTTAGTATGAAAAGAAAGATAATAATATGACATATATATTAGATAGCTAAATAAATTTTAACCAAATATCTTATTCTCTTGCCATACTTTCACTAACCAATTTTCACCGACCTAATATAAAATTTATGAGAATTTTGCATGCTTGTTAAACTTGCTTGAACGATTGTCATAATAAGAAGTATAGCAGTAGAGAATAACGAAAACAAAAAAAAAAAGAATTTAAAGAGAAGTTGGAATATTAGATTTTTTCCATGTTTTACATAAAGACATGGCTGAGAAGGATGTTCACTTCGTTTATCACATTTTCACCCCTCGGTTCCAAGTAGACAATAAAACATCATGTTGAAAATAACATTAAGAGAAGCATTACGCTGCTGTCAACGTCTTTATCGTTATATACAGTTATATACATATGTAAAATTGTCGTTGCATATATATGACAAACAAATAAAACAATTTATAAACGAATTTTTTAAGCCCACCGGTTCATTCGGTCTTTTTTCGCACCCAACATTTTTGCATTATTAGGACGTTTGCCAGTAAGAACATTTGTAATCGGATCAGTCCCATTGGCAATCTTGATTTGCTGCTTGGCAGATTTTATTTGCCTGCTTTAGCATGGCTATAACATTTAAAAATTTTCTTCTACTCATCTCGTTACCTGTAATATCATAATCGAAACAACTAATTTAGTATAACTCTCTTTCGTGGTAATTAGCATAAAAAGAGAACAACTAGGAGTCTATGTTCGCTTCCGAGCGAATCGTTGATACCTAGCACCCAGTTGCATACAATTTAAATCTACGAACTTGAAACCTGGGAATCTATGTACCATGGCCCACAGCTCTATTTCAAATCTTCGAGACGAAGTTATGTTTGAATGGGTATTTCTCCCTTACTTGCTTACGAGTTTTAGATACATTTTAAATGATATCCATTCGACAGTCGATACATCTGTCGTTGCTATGTATAGATAATTTGGAGAAACGTTGATTTCTGAAGCTAACAAATGGACAGACAACAAATTTTTCCGCTGATAAGTACGAACATTTAAAAGTGTTTAATTGATTGTAGACCAGTTAACATATGAACCAACGTATAATTAACTATCGTTCCGATGCCTGAAATCATTTTGGCAAATTTCGATATGAGCGATCTTGCTAAACTGTTGCACCAATTTCAAAATCGCTATCTGCCTTGGATAGTAACTTATAATGGATTCCCCATTGCTAGAGATATTTTGGGATAACAAAGCCTAACTTCTCAAATATATAGTATACAGTCCTCATCTTCCTTATTTATCCAAAATACGTGGAAGTTCATGACATTTGCGATGAATATTTGGAATTAGTAGAAATGCAAGGCAAGACTTAATCATCCATAATTTATTTCTTTTATATGGTGGATAAAAAAAATGGTTTTACTAACATGCTAAAGTTCATAAACTTTTATGAAATTATTCGAAGGGTAGGAAAAAAAATTAATTCACACGCCATTTATAACCAGAATATATAAAAATACTCTAATTTATGGGAATGTTTGTTGCTCGCACTTACAGACATGCACTGTTTACCGTTAATAAACTGATAACAATTTTGAGAATTTTTTTAATGAAAATTTTTCATTTAAATTTCCCAAGAAAAAAAGGCAAATATTTATAATTTGAACTGATCGCATATACACGGCAAATTCTAAACCAATTAACAGCAGTTGGTCGCGTTACGTTAGTACGTGTTTGCATGTATTTTGATCGGGGATATCTATTGATGAAAACGATAAAGTAACGCGAAGTATTAATAGATACAATGGCAAAATTCGATGATTTTGACCTTTCTCTACCTAATATAACAACTTTCAATTTAGTATCACTGAAATATTCAGTGCATGCAAATGCTAATAATGCCCAAAATTTCATTTTCGACATTCATTACTTTTGCTGTTTGATTTGAAGAAATCTGCTACCGGAGCCCAGTACTCTCAGAAACTTATGGTTATCATATTCCGTGATTCCGAGGTCAATTACAAAGAACGGCCAGGAGGACCAAAAAGGTTCAAAGACATTGAATTGCAAAGCTTATGCATGACAACGCTCGACCACACGATACAAGAGTTGTGAAGGATACCCTATTGCAGCTTGAATGGGAAGTTTTGCTGCACCCAACATGCTCACCAGACATAGCGCCCACCCATTGCCATTTTTTCATATCAAGGCAGCGCGAAAATGGGTCAATGGTTGAATCGCTGGATGGAAAATATTTTGATTGGTATATCTTGCACAAAGTTTTCTCAGTCAATGTCGTTTTCAAGGGGAAAATGTGATCAAAATGCATGCAACCGCTTAATATATATATATAGCTTAATATATATATATATATAGACATATGGGTATATATTATCAACAAAAGATTTAGTATATTTCACCCCTACTATACTTTCATATTGATGACAATCAAAATGTTAGATTTTTTAAATTCTCATTTCAAGTCAATACAAATGTATTTTTATGGTGTAGCTCATGATTACAGAAATTCGCTTCATCGAATACGTACCGTGTGTATCGTTCTCAGTACATGGTAAAAAAGACATTTGTACCAATGGACGCAATCATTGAAATTAAGCTTTGTATTGCATTAAAAAGTTCTAAAATTAATTGTTGTTATCATTATTTTATTAGGTGTACTTGGGATGTCTACAACTCTATTTGAAATGTGCATTGATAACAGTACGCACGGCGTGAAAATGACATTTACTCCTAGACAGCTTGCCAATAAAGGCGTTAACAAGTCAAATCTAAATGAATTTATATATTGGATTTCCCATTAAGTTCAGTTAAATTTACTTATAACTCAGCCAATCAAAGTAAGACAGTTGCAAGTAATGTGAACAAATTGCATATAAACGTCAAATTAATTGGAATTGAAATTTAGTATTTATGATTGGTGGCCATTTACCGAATTGATTGTGCTAAGCTACAAAAAAATTTTATAAAATTTTTTTAATGGACTGATAGATGGACGAGTGCGTAGACACAAATCAATTCGCTTGAAAATTTCTGGTCTACGTTGTACTATAAATGTACTATAAATAAAAAAAATAAAGAAAATTATTTATTATCAAAAACTGAGGCGCATTTAGTTAATATTGAAGGCGTATAAGAGGAAACGCATATATCTCAATCAACCTAATAAGCTGAAGAAGCTATTTTCCTATACATACACCTATATATGCATTATTCGGCGCCAATTTAACTCTATTTAAAATATATCCTTTTACTTTTACACGATTTAAAAGGTTGCGTAATAAGTTCCAAAAAAAAAGAAAACCATCGATATGCGCTATCCTTATTTACATGGTCTCTTTCCTGAACACATAGTTTACTATGTTTATAGATGCTTAGCAAGCAAATCAAACGCTTCGCTCTATACTTTGAACAATTGTATTCGCTGATAACAACCCGCCGTCTTGAAATCTAAAATGAATAAAAAAGGCATGCAAGGACGTTGCAGCTGTTATCGTTTAAAATCTGTGCCTCTTCGTATTGTAAACAATCAGAGCAAGTTTTCAAAGAAGAAGGAAGAGTTAATTAGGGTAGTTGATCGATTACGTTTCACTTGTGGAACTTTTCCCAACCCATTGTAAGGATAATTAAATAATTTTATTATTACAATCGTTATTATTTTTATTTTAGCCAGAGAATAAATTCTAAGACTAAAGTCTTAACGTACTAGCATCTAAGGCTATCGGCTTTATTGAAAACTCTACTGCCCTTGAGATTTGGTCCCTAGATCATTGGGTTGCTAGTCGAGACAAATTTAATTCTACTTCATTTCCTCAGAAACCAAATTTATTAATATTTAATGTAATCGAAATTCACCAAAAACAAATCGAGAATGATCTATTAATGACAATTTCTTTTCGCGTATTTCCTTTAAAAATAAGAATCGTAATAATAATGTAGAATAAGCAGAAAATAACACATCGAATTTTTATATAGAAGTAAACAACAACAACCAGCATAGATAAGGAGGGAAAACTACTCCCAATTTAAATGTAAATGAAATGGTAAAAATACGTGCATAATGCATACGCGAGTATTTGACTGCTTAGAATAAATGTACTCTGAGCATATATGATAAATCTATTGTTATGCGGTTAAAAGAACAAAAGACAACAATATTATAAAAGCAACAACGTAAAAAAAAGAACAAATTATAAGAAAAATTTTTGAAAGTAATTTTCATATCAAACCGTGTTGTGTTACTTCTGTAACGACAAACGAGGACATTCGTTCTGTGTGTTCGTTTTGTTATGTTGGGTTTAGTAAAAATGAGTGGGCAAATGCTAGCAAAAACATCCCGGTAGCCATTTTTTTTCTCTCATTAGTTGTTTCCGCTAACTTTTCAGTTTCAGTTTCATTTAATTTTTTTTTTTTTTTTTTCTATCGTTAGAAAAAATGTTGATTTTTCTTTTTTATATTTATTTATTTTACTCTTAACCATGAGATGTCCTTTTATGTCCTGTTTATGGAATATGAGTAGCACTAGCAGTTGTAGTAGCCCAGTGTTTGTAATGTGTATTTAGTCAAAAAGTGTAGCTAGTTGTAATAGCAGTTGTGTTGTTATACATAGTTCTTTTCAAGATTTTTATTTTTTTTTAAATTTTGTTGTCATTTGTTTGTGATGTAATAACAGTCACGACTCATTATTTCCTTTTACTCCGCTTCCTAGCTCATCTACTCAGTACTTCTTATACTTCTTCTCTTGTTGTTGTTATTGCGGTTAAAGTAAAAGTGTGCTGTTCTAATTTTTTCTTTTTTTTTGAGTTTTTTGCTTTTGGCTTTCGTAACGTTTTTCCCTCCTATCTCAACCCTCAAAGCCGCTATGCAGCTTAATGCGTTTTCCCACTCCTTTTAAGCATCTGGTCCTTCGTTACTGTTACTATTCGTGCTGCTGTTAGTTGCTTCCGATTACATAAATATATACAAATATATATGTGCCTGAGTGTGTGTGCGTGTATGTTTGTGTGTTGCATACACTTGAAAAGTTTTTCTTTATTTTGTGCTTTTCTTCTCCATCAATCGCCTTCTTCTTAACACTACTTTATAATAATAGGGAATCATTTATTGTTTTTTATTTTGTTATCCTTTTTTTCCCTCTTATTTTGTGCTTGTTCTTTGATTACTATTGGTCATAAGCCACGCCCTTAGCTTGTACAAGTAAATATGTTTAAATGTTTTATTATTAAATGCCGTTCCTATTTATATGGAATTTGTTAATGGAATGGAATCTACGAAAACAACGCTAGAATAAAAAAAAATAATCATAATAATAATATTTAAAAAAAATTATTGGAATACTCGCATTTCGAGAAGAAATTTGCAATAAAATCTTACGGTATGCTGAAATGCATTTTTATATATTTGAGTACAATACGAGATGTGTTCAAAGAAAAAAAAGACTTTTTATTTTTTTCGAAAAGTATTTATTTATTCATCAATATCGATTTGAAAAGTCAGCTTGTTTTTAAACCTATGTCCTCGCATGTGGATCTGTATGTCAAAGCGAGCTATGACTAAGACTATGTTTTCATGTGATAATCACAAGGATGTGCTTTCGAGATATGCATATAATCCTGATCGATTTAGCTATAGAAACCATATTTCTTCCTAAATTATTTATTTGGCCACTTTAATACATAGATCGCGTAATCAGAAACAATTAGCCTTTGCTTTTACTTAAATAAAAATCTTCGCATTGCCTTGCTTCATGCTTATGCTTGCGTAACAGGTTACGTTTAAAGAAAAAAATATTTGTTCAATTGCAAAGCAAATTTATTGAAAAGCAAAATGAAAAGATTAAGAAACCAGGAAAGAATGCACTTATAAACGAAATAGATTGTAAGAGTTCTCATCACTCTATGTATTGTATTCGGCAATAATACTTTTAACTGTTCAAATAAATTGATCGTTACAAATGACCGAATTATGTATGAAATACAAACAGTGATCGAACCATGATTACGATGCAGTCTCAGACGTGCGGTGCAATAATGAAAACTCATCCCAGAAGCCAGTTTCTTGGAAGCTCGATTGATCGTTCAATGTATAGGGCGTGCCGATCTGACTTCGTCTCCTTTTAAGACAGAATGTAACTATTAAAATATAGTGCTGAATAAGACTGCGACCTGCGAAAGTACTACCTTTAAACTGTACGCAGCTATATTGATAAAAGCACCAAAGCGGACCCAAAATAGTATCTTGGAGCTTTGAATAGGTGCCTTGTATCAGCAAAACGCCATTTGCGGGTAACTTTATTTCTTCTGTTTTGATTCAAGGATAGTGCTGCTGAATTTTTACGTGTTGCGAATAAGCAAAGAGTTATAATATCCAAAGCAAGAACACCCATAGTGCGGAGTAGGCGAACCAGATGAGTTTATCGGAGATAAAGTTGAATTTATATAGCGCCTCCATTTAAGGGCGAGCGAAGTAGTGTCAGTTGGACGTGGTGTATTATAATTTATCTTAATGAAATGAAATCATCACTAGGGAAAGCTACCAACTTCCTATTGAGGAAATTGGAACGAAAAACGCGAGCAATATGTCAAAAGTCATGATAGCCTGAGTTTTCAGTATGAAGAAACTCGGTCGCATACAGCAGGTCAAGACATGTTTGCAATTCTAACCAGGAATATTTTATCCTCCTCGCTGCTAGCAGCAGCCATTACTTCTTCCTTTGTCAGATGTCTTCACCACTTCAGATTACCATGAGTTTCAACAAAACACTTATTGTATTTCCACTCTTATAACAAAACCCAAATATGGCAGCAGAGTAACACAGTAACTCGAAAGGTAGTAACAAGAAATATTTTAATAAATTTTTATTTTTCATTTTTCAGTAAATTGCTTTTACAATGTGAAACACGAAAAAAAATGGAAGAGAAAGTTAAACGTCGGCAAACTCTTCAATAGGTTTTAATAAATATATAAATATATTTTATTTAAAAAGAACCTAACCTCAATTTTATAAATTTTTTCATTAAGTTCTGAAGGCTAAAAAGAGTATATGTAATTTTATATATGAAAGTTTGTTAGCCAAGTCAAAACAGAATCACGTAATATACTACGGCTATCATAAGTATCTTCAAGATACTAAAATACAATTTCATACAATAACCTCGGAGAACCCTCTAACAAGCAAATCTAAATTTCTCTCTCATATACAGCGACAGTCGTGATAACAAACAGGAAAAGTCTAAATGAACGACATGGTCAGAGAAAGAAAAAGTGAACGAGTAAGGGACGGAGAGAGAGAGAGAGAGGGAGAGAGAGAGAGAGAGAGAGAGAGAGAGGGAGAGAGAGAGAGAGAGAGAGAGAGAGAGGGAGAGAGAGAGAAAGCGAAAAGAGAAAATATTATTGATAATAATATTGGTTGAAAAGAGAGAAGGCAAAAGATATTTAAGTAACTGATTGTTTGGATTACAAAATAGGGGAAATTGTACAACAACAAAAATACATAAGTTTTTTGCATGGGTTTGCACAAATACTTTTTATGCTCTCTCAGAATAAACAAGTTTTTTTTCTACTCCTTTTTTTACTCGGCTTTTTTTTCTTGTGATAGAAAATGTATAATGCATGCGAACCGACAATTGAAGTTATTTGAAAACAAATGTGTGCCTGCAGTTCTTTATTTTTCTCCCTTTTTAATATAGTTACAAATGTAAAACATTGTTAGTGATTTTCGTTTTTTTTTATTTGTTTTGTATTTTTATCTTTTCCAGTAGAGTCACTGAAAAAAAATAATCGTTTTAATTAAATTTCTTTTTGTGTACTATATAAAGTGTTCTATATAGGTTTAGGATTTCTAGTCATACTTAAATACATACAAGCATATATATATACGTGTATTTATATCTAACCCTTGCTCTTTCTCTTTGCTCCACATTTTCTTTTGCCCCATGTATATTTGCTCGCATTGCCTATGTGCGATTTTTCAATTTTATATTTTATTTCAGAATGTTTGTTTGTGGTTGTCTCCAGTTTTAAATCCTTTGAGAGCTTCGCTGTACATGTATTGTTATTTTGTTTAGTTTTCATGTTGTGCTTTAGTCTATTTTTTATCGTTTTTTGTCATTTTTAATTTTTTGTTTTTGTTTTTTCTCTCTTCTGTTCAGTTCTGTGTAAGCTTACAATGTCAGGATTATAATCTGAACTTATAGTAACACGTATACGTTTTGTTTGGGTTTTTTTTATACTTACTACTTAAGCGAAGTTTCTTAAGGATTTGTGGTTTTGTTTATTTAAATATTTTATAAAAGGGCAAATATTATAACAAAAAAAATAAAAGAATAAAATACTAAAATAAAACACAATGCCTTCTGTGAAATAAAACGGTTTCAGGTAAACACGTTTGGAATTTGTTTTCCAATTTACTGAAAATATATAATCCAATGAAAAGTCTTAAAGTCTAAAAAAAAATGAACTGTAAATATATTAGAAAATGAGATCTGGACGGAAAGTCTTGATATTGATAATGTGAAACGTTGCTGTGAAATAACTGACTAATTCATAAAATACTTCATTTTAGTTACCGACGGTAATTGATATTTTCAAATTCGTTCAAAAATCGCAGGGCTTAGAGTGCATGAAAACTTAAGTTTTTCATATATGCGCCACAATTTCTTCGAAATTCAAATGTCATCCTAGGAATACTTCACATGCCAAATTATTTATAAGTTTCACAGAATATTGATTTTTCGCTTATTAAGGTTCCCGTTCAAATATAATATGACATAAAATTGCGCTAGAGATAGTTTATGTCCATCATAACTTCTTTTAATAAGCCAAACATTGAAAAAAACTTGATTCGAATTTTATAGTTGAATAAGACTCAGAAATGCTCGAACTAAAAGAAACGTTTAAATGTTTTTTGGCTAGTTTGCCAATGATTGATTATAGGCAATCGCGTCCAATCAATTTTTTTCTTTACTCGGATACAAAAAAATTATTGAATCGTACACGTTACGTGGTAGCTGGTTATGCTCAGTAACGCTAAAAGTGAAAAATATTTATTTATTGTCTAAACATTTTGTAAATAAATTAACAAAGTGTGCGTTTAAAGCCTGCTGGATAATGATGATGATACGCTCGCCTGTATTGAAAATTCTACCAGATTTGAGATTTGAACGCTCGATCATTGCGTTGTTAGTCGCGATCCTTTGCCCATTCGGCTACTCTTGTGGATAAATTGAAAAATATATTTGACGTAAACCTTTTCAGGTTTCGTCTTTTTGTGGAAAAATTGAACAAGTTAGTAGGCTCTTAAACCGTACGCGGTGGATGCATTAGATTTTTGATGTCAAAGGTTTTAGTAAGTTTGATGAAGATTTCAAAAAAGAATTTTATTATTTTGATTGCAAGCAGAATGCCATTAAGCAAAATCTTTGCAATTTTCGGATTGTTTTGATCTTTCTTTTGTAGTATTAAAAGACGCATTTACCGTAGGCTTTTTTTCTTCCTTTCTGTTGTTAACCTACTAAACATTAATAAAAGAAAATCCTTCTTTATGCCATAAAAAGCTATTTTACGACAACAATAGAATAATCACTTCAGCAGTGGTGTAATTAAATGAATAAATTTATTTCAACTTGATCGAAGCATGTGTTTTTGTAATACATCAGACTACGATGACCGTCATAGGTTCTTATGAAAATCATGGGAATAATTGAATGTTATTGTTTTTTGTTTATATAGTTTACATTTATTTTTTTATTTATCCAACCAAGCTATATAAAAAAGAAACACATTCAAATATGCGAAAAAGTTGATTTGTTGATGTAAGTTGCGCATATGACAATCTTTGCCAAACGTTCGGCGTATATACTTGCTTTTTCTTCTTGCGTAAGCTGCAATACTACTTTGGTAGCCTTTTGTCTTCGGTTGGGGGAGAGGGGGGGAGGTAGATGCGACAACGACGCTCAATACCGCACTTTGCTGATGTGTCATCTGACTGGAATTCAACTCCAATGTTTGTGGACACAATGTCGAGCACTTCATTCATGCTAGCAACAGAATACTCATTAAAGTATCGAATACTGCGGCGCTGTATGTGTGGCACTACGATATGCTGAACCAAACTATATGGGAAGAACTTGCATCGGACTTTTAACTTTGAACGATTCCAATTCCGAGAAATATTTTGCAAAGCGACTTTCTTTCTCGCTGTTGTTGCACATATGTCAACTAAATTATGATATAGGACAATTGATTACCGATTAGTTTTATGACTTGTAGCAAATGAAGGATTGAAAACACCAACACCCACTCTTCGTTTTAGCTGTCCCGATAAGGGTATATTTATTTTGTCAAAACGTTTGCAACGCCCAGAAGCAAGCATCAGAGACTTCTCAAAATATATATATTCTTCATAAGCATCAAGTTCTAAATCGATTTAAGCATGTCCGTCTGTCCGCCCTTGTGTCTGTTCGTCTGTGTTATGCCTGTTGTAAACATTCTCCTGGCCGCACAATTGAAGCTATCGAGATCAAGTTTGGCTGGAATATTGGAAATTTTTGCACACAGATTTTTATTGAAAATAAGCCAAATCGGCCGGAACACCATATAAACTGATCTCTGTTTTTCAAAAGATAAGCCAATAATTTTTTTTTGCTCATTACTCATAAATTAAAACAAATGAATGCACAAAAATTGAAAAGATATTTTACAGGCGACGCTGTAGCACCTACACAAAAATGGAAAAATTTGACCACGCCTACCTAATATTACGGTATATCATAATTTAATTTTTTGTTGTAATACCTTTATAACGCGGAGAAATAAGTTCGAAAAACCCCATAAAATGCATAAATTCTTTGCAACTTTCAAATTTGGAATGCACCTAAACATGTCCGTCTGTTCGTTTATCTATCTGCCTGCCTGCGCAACTGTGTAGTATTTGTGGTAAACATTCTGCCGTTGGCGAAAACAAAGATGTCGCCTACAAATTTGCAAAAGAATTTAGAAGTGATTTAAATTTTTTCAAGGACATGCAAATTGGACAAATTTAACGTCAATATATTATTTTGTCGACCAGGAGAACGATTACCGCAGATATTACCGCTTTGCCTGTGGCAGGCACACCTACACTGAGGCAGATTGCAAAATTTTTGATTTTATACATGTATATATACCACCACTTTTGTGCCTGTATATCCTTACTTTCTGTCTAACTATCAAACTAATGACATTATTATTTTTAGGGTTACTCTTAAGTGCCACTTGAAGAGAATCGAAGGTTGTAAAGATGTATGCACGTGTCATTGCTGAGCTAGCGAGTTCGGCAGATATGAAGGGGTTTCAATTTTTATCCCATGGACACTCCATGGACGGTTAAATCTAAAAGAAATGCACGTGCTTTACCCTTATAAGAACAAACGGACGGATGAAACCTACTTAGCGAACGGACAGATCATAAGCCGTGTGCCATTCTGTACTTTACCCCCCTATGGTCACCTTCCGTCCATGATTTGCAATGGGAGATATACATATACATATGTATCTTACTTTATGGGGAGTATTTTAAGTTCCCTACTGAATGTTGCAAATATTTAGATTTCTATTCCATCGATAGGTCTATTTATTAATTAATTGCGGCACACACTATATCTAATACAAATTTGAATTAAGAAGAAATCACTAAATCTGCATACCTATAGCTGGGGAAACACATACGATTTCTTAGAAATATTAACTATTTTATGATCGGGGAGCATTTGAATGAGTACGTTCAATTTTTGACCAAAATAACCCCTTGTACTCTACACCCCTTGTACTCTGCACTCCTTGTATTCTACATGCCCACAATTGTTTTTTTATGTCATTTTTGACTTAAATGAGCATTTAGGCCAAGAAAAAAATATAACTTTTTGAAAAATTTACTGAGGCCGTATTCCTAAGCACACAATTTAAAGAGTTTCTATTTTAAGATATGTGAAAGTAATACTCGCGTATTGACAGACGACTGCATTTTTACTTCGAATTTTAACTTTTTAAATTTTTTTTGGAAATCAATTGATATGATGTTAAATTGAGCTGAATCAATAAAAAATTGAAAAATTGAAAAATTAAAAGAAAAATAAAAAGAAATTGATTTCAAAAACCTTTTTTAATTGAGCATGAATTACGTTTCAAAATGTTCGAATACAAATAAGAAATTGATTAATAAACAAGTGAACGAATTGCTGCACTTATGTTTAAGTCGAACGTTTGGCACACTGTCATCATCGTCTGCAACTAAGAAATATAACAATCAATCGATTATTAATAAACGGATTGCACTGTAAGAAAATTTTTAAAATATTAAAAAAATCCTGGGTTTTTTTTTTTTTGAATGTTCAATGCTACGAAGGAAAAGGGAAAATCGAAAATTTTTATCCTGACCACAAATTGACAAACAAATCAAATACACTTGCGATGCCGTAATGACCAGCTGGAACAGCAAAACAAGTACACATGACAGTTACATTAAATATATAGAAGATATTGGCAATAAAACAACGAAAAAACGAACGACAGAAATCAAAATAATGGCAAAAGCAATGAACACAAATTGTTGTCATAAATTATAAATAAAGTGGAAGGAAATATACACAGACAGGGGTACAGAGTGATTTCAAAGAATGAAAAAAACAAAAAAA
Source organism: Glossina austeni (assembly GCA_000688735.1). NCBI lineage: Eukaryota > Metazoa > Arthropoda > Insecta > Diptera > Glossinidae > Glossina > Glossina austeni. The sequence continues at coordinate 1,078,622 of KK502428.1, read as the reverse complement.
ATATAAATAAAAAAAAAGAAAGATTAAAGAAAACAAAATGAAAATCAATCCGTGAAAAACACCCAAAAATTACGATTGCCAAAAACAGAAAATATATAGTACGGAAAAAAATTGCTGCCACCCAACGAACGATACAAAAAAATCGTCAATATACTCGCATTAAATGATATTATTAAAATTTCAATTTTTAGAATGAAAGAAAAAACGCAATAACTACAAGAAAAAAAAGCTTTTCTTTCCACGTTAATAGAAATAAGTAAGAAAATAATGTTTGGTTGCGACCGAATTTTTTATATCCATCACCGTTATCCTATGAAAGATTGAAAAAAGGGAAAATTATAAATTTGCATACTCCATAACACTGTGTGGGCACGGCTGATTTTATCTATTTTTGTGGAAAAATTTTGTGGAAAAAACAGGGAAAACAACGGTGTTCTTAGTTTTGGTTGTAGGCGTGTTCTATGACCTGTTTTCACCATTTTCTTTTACAAAATTTGTAAGCGATGTCTTCTTTTGCGTAAACGGTAGAATATGTTCCATCTGCTTGGCCCATTTTCATTGCCAGCCTGCGTGCAAGATTATATTTATATTATATATAATTAATAATAACAACAATAATAATAATAATAGCAATAACTCATTTCTACGAATACGGATGAAGCGAATAATTTCGAATAACAGCGCATAGTGTTTTTGTAAAGGAAGTCATTGCAAGAAATAGGTCTTTATCAAGTTCAAGTTGATTTAAAATAAGTTTATTGGGAAAGCGTAGCTTTATAAGACAATACAAGAGTATTGATATCGGAACATGGATGAGAGCCATCGTTTATCGTATGTGCAAACACATAACCATCTACTTCAGGGACCTGTAACTGACAAATACAGCAAAAGAAATACAAATGTAGACAGCAATAAGGCGGTAGGGAGCAATAAAAACGTATAAAATGAAATAAAAGGTATAAAGTATAACAAATATATAGCAACATCCAACGATATGTTCCACTAGCATACGTAGCTTTTAAACGTACGCATGTATGTAAGTGAACGACTCTGTTATGTTGAAGAGATTCTCAGAGGGAGGAAAAAGAAATATACGACATTTCCACACAGGATAACATGACAAAATCTGTATACTTCACAAACAACCCCTACTTGTAAGTTCACAAATGGATATTTATGTATATATTCATATATATATAAAGGATATATATATATATNTATATATATATATTTATATTTATATATATATATATTTATATTTATATATATATATATATATTTATATTTATATATATATATATATATTTATATTTATATATATATATATATATATTTATATTTATATATATATATATATATATATAAAGGATGAAAAGCATTAGAAAAAAAGAAGAAACGAAACAACGCAGATAAAAGAGTTACGTGATAGTGGTAGTACAACATGCAAACACCTCTTTTCATTTGTATCCATTAGATTAAAATTTATGTCAGCATATATGTGTATTTCAAAAATAAACGGAAACTCAGGCTAACACAAACATGAGCACATAACCAAAAAACAATCTACAAGAAACATATATAAACACAGACACGCTTTACCGTTGGATAAAGCTCATAAAGTGAAGGGGAAACTAAAGGAAGATAATATATATATATATATATATATATATATATATATGTATGTATATATACATGCAGAGGGACTTGTAAAAAAACAAAAGGAAATCAAAAGGAATAGAATAAAAGAAAAAAACAAACAAAATGTTCAAGCAAACGTTGGCGTTAACTTGGTTAACATTGCCATGGTACAGCGTACAAGTAGCAATAAGACACACGCTACAACAACAACAACTATGCAAAAGACTGCTTCAACATCATTGTCATCATCAACAACTTTAGCAAAAGCAGCCACTGCTGATGCATTCGCTTAAGTAACAAACAGCATACTAAAGATACCTCATATGTACAACGACGAAATCAGCGAAATGCGAGAAAAAGTATTAAAAGAAGAAAAATTCGCATAAAAACTAGAGTTGCGCCTGCAGTGGTAACACGTAAAGCCAGCAAAAGGGAAAACGAGAAGAAGATGAAATCGTTAAACAAAGCTTTTAAACTGCACGGTAGAATAATTCACTTTTCCTTTGTTATTTTATTTATTTATTTTAATTTTTATTTTTTAATTTTTATTTTTTACCTCGACAACAGCCCATAATGGTTTTATTTAAGCTTGTTTCAAGCTTTTGCATTTAATATAAAACGCCCCAGCAGCCTTTTTTAACTCCATTATCACTAGCAGCCACCACAGCTAATAAAAGAAGTAAAACACAAAAAAAAGAAAGACGAAAAAATAAATCGCTCTTTCTACCAGTAGAGATGAAGTGTTTTATCGAAACAAATACGTGCTTAAACATCTTCTTCTGAGGTTGTTCTTGTTGTTGTTGCCGTTGTTAATGTTGCTGCGTTTTAACAAGCAGACATCTTTTGCCAATTATGCTAACATTAAGTGGCAACGCTAGCAAATATGAGTGCTTAAAAAATACATATATACATACACACACACACACACATACAGAAACCAGAAGAAAGCCAAAAACGCGCGCGCTCATATACACACATAAACTTTTATACATATATATATCAAAAACACAGCATCATACACTTTAGGCGCCCAAATTTCCCAATGCGATCATTTAAATCCGCAATACATGTGTTTTAACTGAACTCTATGCGAGTGTGCACGCGTGTGAATATATATATATATATATATATATATATTTATATATATGCAGTACACGTGTGCGTGCGTTAGGTACGAAAAGTTGGCCTGTTAGTCGTATTATTTATTAACGGCATTGCTTCACATATTTAGATACATGTACATGTCCGTATACATACGTGAATTTATGTGCTCTTGTATATGTGTATGTGAAATATTAGTTAAATGGTTGGCAATTATTGTAAACGTATCCGCGTAATTGTTTGAATTAGGCCTTCTTGAGCATTTTAATGGATACCTATACGAAAGGGCTTAGGACTTATATTGCTGGTAAATGAGCGTTAAGGCTGTCTGATATATAATTAAAAAATATTATCTGATAATTTGACGTTGCGGTAATTTAGAACGGCAAAAAAATAAGAAATTAAGACATTTATTTTTTTTAATTTTCGCCGGTAGAGCCGGGTACTCATTAACTTATAAACATTATGTTTGTGTTACATGTCATTTGATACTTTTGTCTTTGGATTTTGAGACAAGCAATTATAACCAATCACCTCTCTCTATAATCAATTTTTGTCTTTTAGTTTTCTATTAGGATAATTGCCTGATAAGGCTGATTTAAATCATTGAATACGTAAATGGAATAAATGGCAATTAAAAAAACAAAACAAAATTTCTAGAAAAATCGTTTGTATATAATTATGTCTGCACAGGTAAGCAAGGAATTAAATAACTAACTAAAGTTTAAAAAACAATTTTAAAATTTTAAAAGAATATCTCTTATCACATATAATATAAATATGGATTTTCTTTTTATATAAATATATGAGAATGAAAAGTTGTTAGATGAATTTGTTAGAATTGTTTAAATAAATGACTAACTTATGATAACACATCGGAATGGGTTAAATAGAAAAAAAAAAAAAAATGGCATATTCAACAAAAATGTTCAAATCGGAAAAATAAAGTATTTAGTTAGCAAATCATGTATATTGTTGTATATTTGTGGAAAAGGGGTTGGGCTCCACATACATAAATAAAAGCGCATACACACACACGCACACACACGTATCTGCATATGTATGTACATATGAATTATTTTTTATACGAATTGTAAGCAGAAAAATTTTGCTATTATTGTAGCTGTTGCTGTTGCTGTTGCTGTTGCTGTTTTTCTTGGTTGTGTCTGTTATTACTGAGGTGATGATGGTGGTGGTGGTGATAGCGAGATGGCATTTTGTGTTGTATATGCTTGTCTCATATAAACATGATGTATATACAAGAGTAGTGGTAGCAACAGTAACCGCAGCAATATAGCTGCCGCAGTGGCAATCCTATACTATGTCTGCATCAATACTGTAATATGAAAAATATAATTATAGTATGGGAATATAAGCATGTCAGTCAGAGTAACGTAAAGCCACAGGCAACCACTGAGGCAGGCGGAGGCAGTTGTCATACACATGTAACAAACGGGTATACAACTCGTATTCAATAGAACACTGAGTAGATCTTTATTTCTTTCTTCGTTTTTTTAAGATGTGCATCTTTTTTGTTTTTAAATAAAACAATATTGGTTTTAATTTTACAAATTTTCTTTTTTTACCTCCTTTTTTTCATAATGTTCATTTATTTTAGGTATCAGATGTGGCATCAATAAGCGTTAAATGTATACATAAGGACGTATGTATATATTCGAACGATTTTTTCCCGGTTTTTTATTTTGCATTACATATTCCTTCACTCTCTCTCTCTCTCATCGTAATGTTATTTCAATTCATGGCATTATGTCCATGCACCACACATCGTATTGCCTGCATTATATCCTAGACGTATTTTTAACTAAAGCGAAAAATTAAAAAAAATACAAAAAAAAATAAAAAACGCAGTCCTCGTTTTCCTTTACCCAGTTTTTGATTATCTTTTGGAAACCCAATTAAAAAAAAAAGAAAAGAAAGCAAAGAAAATAACATAATATGTGATACGCTTACAAAAACACATGACAGCATTAGCGACGTGAGAGCAGCGCCAGGCCTTGTTCTAGTTTTTCCCGAACTCAATAACTATAATGAAAATTGCTGAGTAGATAGTTGAGAGCAGCTAGTTTGTGTATATGTTTGAAATAACTAACGATAGCGCTTTTGTTGGTAATTCATTGGCATTATTTATCTACACCTACCATGCTCTCTATATCTTCCTTCTCTATATATGTTCTCTTTTCGTCGTAAACTCACATATCCACACACACACAAATTAATACGCAAGAAAACAGTTTTTCTTTAGCACGTTTAATCACTTTTTCTTTACTAGCAATTACATACGAGCATTACCAACAATAAGTACAGAAGCACCTTCCGATGCGTAGTCGTGTGCATGTAAAATGTATCTATCACGCTATCATCGTACATACGTTCCAAGTGTGTGCTTATGCATTTTTATGCCTTTACTCTTGCTGCTACTATTGTTGTTGTCGCTTTAGCATGTCTTAACCATATTTTAAATCCTTTTCGAATACTCTTCATATTAGAAAATTTGAAACATGAGCATTAAACTGTCCGAAAGATTACTTGTGTAGTGTACGGTATTATCATTTGTGAATTAAATGTGGCGTCTGTGTGTGTATGTGTTTGCATATGTATTTACATATTAGTGCACGAGCATTTAAAAATAACGCAAAAAAGTAAAAAGAACAAAAAACGCGTAATAATCTGTTAGACATAGAATGAAATCTTTCGAATAATTATCACCAAAAAGGGAAAAAATGTAAAAAAAAATTTGGATACAAATATAATCTTAAATTGTCACTAAAGTCATTATAAAATTTTTCAAAATTTGCCTTTAGTAACCAGCATCCCAAGTCACCAATATTGTCTTTTGTGATTTCATGGGCAATACTTTAAATTTCCCAACCGCATATTTTCAACCAACCTTTAAACCATGATGTAGTTTCATATTCTAACTAAAAAATGCATTACCTCGTTTCTTACAAAAGCAACAAAAAGTAAGAAAGTTATATTCAGCTGTGGCCGAATCTTGCATACTCACCATCATTAAAATCTTTGGCGCCCCATGCCTTTATTTATTGTCATAAAAAAGCGAAAAAAGTGAAATGGGATAAAAGTCACCTGGTATATTTTACTTCACTAACAGGTGTTGTTAAGAAAAATTAATCTGTCACATCGTGGCCCCTCATAATTAATTTGAAATGAACGCGCTTAGCTTTTTGCACTCTAGTCTCCACGTTTTTTTGGTACCCATAACGATGGTATTATTAAGAAAAAATTAATCCACCAGGTCGTTAAGACATATGATTATGTGGCATGAAAGAGAGGAAATTTGAAGATTGGTTTTTATTACCATCCCCAACCTTACTTTACACAATCCCATCGACCTCCCAAGTGTAAAAATCTCTTCACTCAGAAAGGGTTGACTATTAAATCGCAACGTACTTCTTATTGGATCGCATTGTTTGAGTAATGTCGAAATATACAACCGCAACCAAGTCGTCAGTGCAATCTTTCCGAATTTGAATACTGCCTCATCCTTAAAATAGCAAACGAGCGCTATTCGCTTCGCACTTGGTTTGAATGTCGAAATAATGTAAAGCCATCAGTCGAGAGTTTAAGTCGTCCTTAATTCAAAGGTCTTCGTTCTTTACGTTTTATTCATTGCCATCTAAAACTGACACTTGCGTTGAGAATTGTTTGGCAAATCACGATGGACAAATGCTCATGTACACATACATTACTATAACAAAATTAGTGAATATATTCGGACTAAGTTTCGCATATCTTTATCTGTAGCGGTGAAGAGCATTTCTTGCTAATTAAAAGCCTTTGTAAATGAGCGAAATTGTCACTTTTGAAGTGAGGATAACGATTATGGTGTTCCTGAATTACGTTTACATCCATAAAAATTAACAATTTGGGGTGATTTTTGATGTGAAAGCGTAACCAGACTGCATTTTTTTTGTTTTTGTGTAGTAATCAAACTGCTTTTTCAATTACCGTCAATGAGATGGAGAACGCTATAAAACCCTGATTATTGTTTTTTTGTGGCATGAATTAGATGATTTCGAATTGAACTTTAAGTGATTACAACAAGGTGGTGCAACGAGTAAGACAATCGATTTGTTAACGCACAAGTTGAATGACCTTGTAAACTAAAAAATTTTAACTGGCCACCAACATCGATCGATTATTTTATTTAGGTAATGTTATCCGTCATTGACTTACTCCAACAAATCGCGAATATTCAACTATCTGAAAACCATCATTGAGTGCAGAGTTACTTGAAAAAGTGGATAAAAATTGATTTTTAAATATCTAAAGTAAGCAAAATAAAATCATATTGACATCTTATACCGTTGCCGAAGGATGGACATGTATTTATCTCATCGAAACGAGCAGAAAAAAGCTTCAGAGATCGCCTAAAATAAATAAATATATATTTTTTGTCGGTGTTAAATTCTAAATCGATTTAACCATGCCCATCTGCGCATCTGTGTGTTTGTGCAACGTCTATGGTAAACATTCTGTTGAAATTTGTTTAAATTTGCCTTTGGACTTGAGAGCAACTCTGTTTTCAAAACTTAAAAAATGACTGTTTTGCTCACTTCCCCTAAACTGCAACAATAAATGTTTCCATATTGTATTTTAATATGAAGGTACCGTGTGCAAAATTTTCGACCAAAGCCGAATATAATTTTCCTAGTTTTTGTAAACGACATTAGTTGCGATGCGAAGAATAGTTACTTTGTACGGATGTACGAAGCCTTGAGATAAATTCACTTTTTATTATATCAAACGATTTAAAATTATTTTTAGAATCAATATAAGGTTGTCTACGTGTCTGTGCATCTGTGCTTCTCGTGTTAAACCGTAAGATAGTAATGGCTGAGATATTTCGATATAATCAGATAGGTCGACAAATTCCGGCCCACACACGAAGGCTTTTGATAATGTTTCAGACCAATTTTTCGAAAAACTGCGCTAAGCGAAATAATGTAATCTATTGAATGTAGCGCCGTGGCTGAATATAATTTTTTTACTTGTCCTTATTTCAAATTAAATTTTTTTTTTTTGATAATTTTTTACTTTAGTTACATTCCCACAGCCGGAGTGTATTACTAACCTTGAATAATCTTTCTCTACGGGAACGAAATGGTTTGGGTGCCTATAAACGACATCGATATATATATATTATATATGAACGTATCAAAAATACAAATTCCGTAGGGTTGGAAATGTAAGAAGAAATAAAGTCCTTCTTATTACGTTACAAGTCACCCATAACGTGACCAGAGATAAACGCTGTACTGTGAAAATACTGTGTTTTTGATCAACAACATCTGTTGCTTGCAAACACTTATTATATACGTAGTTAACTACGAAAAGCACATAAATTGAACAGATCTGTGCAAATTGTTATGAAGTAGAAAAATAATAGTGAGTTGGACGTAAAAGCATGACATATTTAAACAATCGAACAATATATATAATAATACGGAGAAAAATTGGATAGCACTTGAGGAAGTATGGATAATTCCGAACGGGGCTTTAAGCTGCGATAATCGTACCACGTAGAATAGCAAAATAGTTCACATTTGTACTGCATGCCCTTCCTGACCGCTGAGTGCAGTCCTTCGTTGCGTTGCGATTGTGGTTATTCCAAAAAGTGAATTGGTTGGACCTCGCTTTACTCACAACGCAGGCAATGGTCCGTAATTATTTTTTTCTACAGGCAGTACAAGAGTTAAGGTACACCCTCATTATAGATGACTGTCACACTCATTAGGTGACCCCAATTATCGTTTCATATTGAGTCCTTGTGGCCTCGAGCATCGGATGAATTTGATAGTAAATCAACAGAAAGTTGTATAGCGGGACGTCCCAAATTTGAAGTACTAATTAAAGTTTCTTCATAGATTCAATTGAATCTGTTCAAAAGCAGTTCTTACTGTTTATCCTTAGGAATTTGTGTTGGGATCCGATTTGCTCTCTTCCCCCCAACAAAACTAGGTTGCTTCTGTTGTCCTTACCGTCTCTTGAGAAACGTAGATTTATGCCTGACGTTTCCTTCGTAATCCAAGTAATAAATGGTAGTACTGGTTCGCCTGCGTTACTTGGGGAGATAAACTTTAATGTCCCTAACCGCTTCTCTAGGCACTTCATCTTGATTAAGCTTAGTCAATGTAAATATAATTATGAGCTGCTTAACCCGCTCAGAGTTGCAGAGTTGCAGAAACCTAAATGACGTCTATAACTTATTCTCATTATCGTACTCTTTAAAGTCCATTAAAACTACATTGCTTAATACGCACGAGTTACCTATGTCTTACTTAAATTAGCTTTTAACCTTAATAAGTCATTATGATTCGAAAATTAATTGTTGTTAACTGTTATTGGTTGCCAAGCTTTTGCATGTTTGTGATGGCTTAGGGGTTCATTTGCAATTTGGTCCTGTACTGGTTGTAGATGTGGCTTTATGCTAGTTGTGTACATGCTTTTTTTTTTCTTTTTTTTCCTTCTTATTTGTTTTATTATACTTATACATATATATGCATACTTATACTAAGTTTAAATATTAATAATAATATAAAATTTGCTTTAAAAGTTTTATGTATAAGTAAATAAAGTAAATAAATAAATAAGTAAACCTGAATTTTAAAAGTATGTTGATTGCTTTGAAATGTTTCACTCTGGTTTCAAAATAAAATTCTGATGCTGAGGATCTTCGAGCTTATTTTCGAGCTTATTTCAAGGTGATCACACTTTTTGAAATAAATTTTGCGAAAAACGCATGATGCTCAGTTAATTTTCAAAAGTTTTTTTCTAATATTTTATTTTTGTAATTGAAAAATTCCAGCCCGTAGCGTGAAAGATGAAAAGAAAACAAATAAAAAAATTAAATTTTCAAAATAAAAGCTTATGTCCTATAGGCATATGGGCGTTATAGGCGCAAATTTTGGAAAGTTTAGACCAACTCCACAATCTTCTGTAAATTTGTAGGCGATATCTTCATTTTCGCTAACGGGGGAATATTTCCCACACACATTACAAAATTGCCCAAACAGACAGATGGACAGACGAAATAGGCGGATATGTTTAGATGCATTCCAAATTTGAAACTGGTCAAGAATTTGTATATTCTATAGAGTTTTTGAAGCTTGTTTCTGTGCGTTATAAAGGTATTGAAAAGGTAAATTTTAATATACTATAATATTGGGTAGGCTTGGCAAATTCTATCCATTTTTATAAACAAATGCTACAATATCGCCCATAGAATACTTGTTTAAACTTTGGACATTTATTTGCTATAGTTTATGAGTAATGAGTAAAAAACCAATTTTTATATCTTTTGAAAAACAGAGGTGCTCTCAGTTTACGTTGTGATGTGGGCGTGTCCTTCGACCGATTTGGCCCGTTTTTAATGACAACCTGCCTGCAGGAACTTTCAATGTTTTTGCCAAATTTGAAGTCGATAGTTTCAATTTTGCGGCCAGTAGAATGCTTACAACAGTTATTATACAGACAGACAGGCACACAAACGGATGGACGGAGAGACGGATACTATATATATATCTATTTATAATTCGGTGCTGATCAAAAATATATATACTGAATGGGTACTCTGAAATTTCCTTGTAGGCGTAGCGAACGTTTTGACAAAATGAATATACCCTTCAACATTCGGTGATGGGTATAAAAACATTGTCGTTTTCTGAGAGCTGCCTCGCCTCCATTTGGTTTTTAAAAAATTTGAAACAAATATTTTTTGTGTACCTTTGGAGTGGTACTTTCACATGTAAGAATCAAAATATTAAAAAAAAGCTCCTTTCAGTTTTTTCATAAGAATTTAGAAAAATTACGCTAATTTTAATAAACGCAAACTGATTACAATCCTTAAGCATCTCCTGGATCATAATTTATTTTTATTTTATTCTAAATTTATTTATATTTTACCCTACATTTATTTAGATCTTATTTTTATATTGTTTTTATTTTATTGTGTTATTATTATTTTGTTATTATTTAATTTTTACTTACTTTTTGTTTATTTTTAATTCACCTTTGTTTTAATTTTAATTTTATTTTAACCTTACTTTAGTTTTATTTTATTTTTAATTTGCGTTCATTTAATTTTGTTTGCTTTAGTATTTGATTTTTATTTCATTTTTTTTTTTTTCTTATTTTAATTTTAATTGTAGACCTATTTTTATTTTATTTTAATTCTAGTTTAATTTAATGTTAATTTATGGGAATGGTAGTGAAAATTATCACGAAAATGTTAAATTTAGCAGGAAACAGTTTGTTGTAACATCACAACATCCTTTTCATTTATTTTTTAATAGAAAGAAAAACATAACTCGATTATGGACTAAATTCAACACGAAATCTAATTAGGCGTTCCATCACCAATTCTCAAACTGAAAGCTTTGTGGGCAAGACTATATAATATCGTAGGGGCCATTTGAAAAGGTGTTCTAAAAATAGACGATCTTTGTAAAACATTTTTCGGCCGCTTGGCAGAACCATTAAAACGGTTTTGAGGAAGTTATTTGAAAATCTATTACGCAACCGCTTTCGACATGTGTTGACTTAACTAATTAAATGGTTTTTTTTTGTTTTTTGCACCAAAATCTGCCGGTAATGTTGTTGTAGCTGGGATCAAATCATTTTTCCGATAACACAATAAAAGCTTTACTCTACTGGAGAATCTGGTTTCTTTCCTTTATGACGGGATGATGCTATTGCGTGCTCATGAACATGCATGTATGTTCACGGCACCTCCTTGTTTTTCTTAACGCCCATTATTAATTTCGATAAATACATTTTCAAATACAAACACTGCATATGCATAGATACATACATACATACATACATACATACATATATATAGAAATAGATATATGTTCATAAACTGTACAATTCAAACAGTTGAAACAGATATTAAAGTTGTATCTTTTACGGGTAACGAACACTAATATACAAAATTGGAAGCAATAACAACGACAACAACAATAATACATACAAACGCAAAACTAAATGAACAAATCGCCCAACCATACACATTATTAAATGTACACACACGCTTACAGTTAGCAACAACAAATAAAAATAAAAAAAGAATGACTGGAAAAGGAAAATAAAAAAAGAAGGCAGAGAAAAACATAAACATCTACTACAACAACATGCAATAACAGCCATTTTTCTAGTTGTTAAGTTAATTTTTTCATGTTACGCTGTGTTATGTACAGAGTATAACATGCATACATATAAATACACTGGTGCACACAATATACACACATACGCACACACACACACACACACACACACACACACACCCATGCGCGCGCGCGCACACGCACGTACATGCATACATACACACATATATACGTAGATACACTTTAGATACGGCTGCTGCTGATGTTGTTGATGATGGGATGACTATACACATATACGCATACGACTGCATAAACAAACACAGAGTCACGAGTTATCAGCGAGTGTATAAAATGTGTGTACGCTTGTCTTACAACTACCAACAAGCAAGCAATGCCACCACCACCAACGGCAATGAACATTGAACAGAGTGAGCTCTAGCTCGCTCACACTAATGATACGCATTTACTTCAGTTCCTCTCGCTCGCTTGCACAGCGCCCTGTTAAGCCAGCAATGTTGTTGTTATAGTTGTAACTTATAATGATGGTGTTGTTGTTTGTAGATTTTTTTATATATTTTTTTTATTTTTTTTTATGCCGTTTTGCCTCTACTTATTTCAAGAAGAACAAGCAAGAACAACATAAAAACCGTATCGTTTGCTTGCTTGCATTTCGATTTGTGTCGATTTGTGGCGATTTGTGTGTTTGTGTAGTGCATGTACATTTCTGTGTGCATGTGTGTTACAATTTTATTTGTTGTCTCGTTTATGTAAAAGCAATCGGCGGGCAGCCTGTATGGCAGGCAGCCAGGCAGTCATAATATCGCTCAACGCGAGCTAAAGTTACTACACAATTCTACATATACATATATATGAATAAGGGGGTCGGTCGTCTGTTCTCTTTTGTTTTATTGTTGTTGACGTTCTTGTTGTTGTTTTTTGAAGATTGTTTTATATTTATGGCCGCAGATATAGAGTATCTTGTAGATACTGTGAAAAACATGCTATGTTCAAGATATATGCACGCACATACATAAATACATATATAATATTATATTTTTTTTTTGTTTTGTTTTTTATTTTTTGCATTTGTTACTCCTCTGGCTGTTATTGCGATTGTTATTGTATGTTGTATACAAGAGGGGAGTTTTGTATTTTATATATGCAAACATACTTACATATATATACGTAATTTTCTTAATGTAGTTAATATTTTGTACATGTTTTCACAGAGAACCGGTCCAAAGTCTTTTTTCGTTTTCATATACTTTGTACTCTTCTTCTTCTAGAAGCACTGTATATTATTGAGATTTTGCAAGAGGGCCAACCCACTTTCTTTTGTAGTTTATTTAATTAACAATATTATCACTTGTTTGTTGTTACTGCTAATGCTGTTATTGTTGCTATTGTTGTTATTATTTTTGTTCTTCTTCTTTTTATTATTATTATTACTATTGTTAACGATAGACATAAGCTTTAATTACAAATATTCCATTATAGAGTATCTGCTAGATACTCTTAATTAGCGAACGACCAGCCCATCGTTGATGTATGCTTCTTTAATAATCATTGAGCTGAACATGAATGAACATGGAATAAACGTGATTATAATTTAGTTACAGATACATTTGTATAACCAACGAATAAAATGTATCTGTCATACAAGCTGACTTACTAAGATAACAAGAAAAAAACCGCCTTTAAAAACAACAACTTGTAGTTATTTTTAAGTTTTATTTTATTATTAATATTATGTCTCTCTTTCAATAAGAAAAATATATATTCTCTTTGAAAATATATAAAAAACAAAAAAATTGCTAAATAAATAAAATCTCTGCCTTTCATACTCTCAAATATGTTTGCATTCTCTTTCACTTCACTTCGAATAATATTCTTTTCTCTCCTCTTGTTCTCTCACAGACAATGTATCTTGTAAACGCTAGCGGAAAAAAAGTATCTAAAAAGTGGAGTCCGTTTCTCTCTACTTCTTTCTCTTTCTCTCTTATTCCGTCTTTCCTTTCTCAGTCTCTCCGCACACATACTTGCAACCCCAAACTCTCCCGCGTACTCTCTCTCGCTCTCTTTGTATGCCATTTTATGTGGTTAGGTTAATTGTTCAATCATATATGTATATAATAACTAACTGTAGGTGTTTAACTGTGTGAGAGGCCTTTTGCATTTGTGCATATAATAGCATATCGATGGATGGATATGTGTGCGTATGTGTGAACGTTGTTTTGTTTGCTTGGCTGTACATAATATAGTATCTGTGTTTAGCATAGTGAGTAGCTATTATGCACATTTATACATACAATGCTGTTGTTGTTACTGTTGTTGTTGGTGCAATAGTAGTTTTAAGTATTGTGTTTTGAGGTCTCGTCATCGTGTTCGTTGTCGATGTCGTTTGTCGTGTAATTCCCATTTGTTGTACACCGTTGTAGTTGCTCAAGTAACCCATGTTAGTCTACTTTTGACTGTTACGCAGATTGTTCGTGTCGTCCGTTTCATATCGTGGAACGTAATAAGAAACAAAAAATTTAAAAATAAAAACAAAAAAACAGAACGTATACAATCATAAACCCAGCACATACGTTCGATCGCACAATCCGCACAGAATACTATACACGTTCGGCTCAATAAAACGTATCCGCGCTCGACTGCTAACTTATGTAAACCGTGAAAGTAAACTTAGAAACCAACTGTAAAACAAAAAAAAAAAAAGAGAAGAAGAATAAAAACATAAATCTGTTTAAATAAAAATTAATGCGCTTTTTTATAAAACGGGAGTTGTTTATGATAAAATGTATATAAAAAAAAAAAAAAACAAAAAAAAGTTTTATCAAATATGAACAAAAAGAAAAATTTTAATTAACTGGTTTAAATTCCAGGCTAAAAAGTCTTACATTTTATTATATAACCAAAGAATTGAAAACGAAAGAAAAAAAAATTTTTTTACCTTGAAAAAACAAACAGACAAAATTTACCGCCGGTTGATGTTAAAAAAATGTGTTATGTGAGAAACTGTTACTTAGTATCTATGTAAAGAAAAGTATGAGGCGAACTCAATAATAATCACAGCAACCAGTGTTTAAATGTGTTTTTAGAAAACAAAAAAAAAGGATGTTTCCTTATATGTCACTGACTGTCCCCGTGTGGCGGTGGCATTCATCTCTTGGTAGCAATAAGTTCGAATAAAAGTAAAATTCGCTGCAAAACTGTTAAAATCAGTAAAACGTTATTCGTTTTAAAACATCTGTCTGTACTGTCATTTCTTTTTTCCTTTCGTTTTTCGTTTTGTTTTCTTTTTTAATCGATCGCCGTTATATTTTATGTTGCATATTAAATGACAGTACACAGTAATGACAGTGGTGTGTGCCTAGTAATGGTGTGTATTAAATAATTAATAAAATCTTTTTTTTCATTTTTTATTATAAATGTTATTGTTTTGCTATTTGAATTACTTTATAACATAGCATATTATAGACTGATGACCTCTATCCATTTGTTCATATGAAAACTAAATGCTCTTATAATTTTATTTGTTAAATCGTTTTTTGATAAAGTTTAACTGTTTCTCTTTTGCAAACTTATTCTTCGCCCTTTGAAATATATGTCTTAAAATAACAAACAAGCAAAAAATTCTTCTCAGGAATTAAAGCCTTTCTTTTTCTATTTATATATGTATATATATATCCACAATTTTTAAGCAACTAGGCTTTTAAAACAACAATGGATTTTGCTTACCCTCCTCAAACGATTACTAAAACTATTGACGTTTTAGGCGCGCACTACTTGTCCATGAAATGACTTAGAAAACAATCTCAGATCCGCTATTCTTAATCAAAACAAAATAAGTCCAAAGTTATTTTGAAAGGATTATCTCTTCTTCTATTTTAAGAGTAATTAATTAAAACAAATCTTATTTCAATACATGAATAAGAATTGCTTCTAAAGCTAATGGCAATCCAATAGTCTTGTTAAAAATGTGCTATAACGTTAATATTATTACACTTCATTACACGGTCCAATAATGCTTCTTATCTTATCCAAAAATTCTTAATACTCTTATCACGATAGTCTTCAGGAAAATTAACTACTTTTATATGATATCCATTTAACAACTTAACGATTCTATTAGGAAATACGTATATATATATATATCTCCGTTTATATGTTATATTAAAGCTCAACGTTTTATTTTTCGTATTTACTGCTTCAACTATTGTTCAACTAGCGATCAAGTATGATTTCATACTTTAGAATTTGACTAGCTTTTAATGGATGGCTTTTAATAATATTTTCTATTCTACATTCTAAAACCAGTTATTTTCCCATTATGTATAGATCTCTAGAGGCCTCTAGAGAAAATTATCATAAGCTAAAAGAGTAATTAAACTTTCTTATTATCAAAGTGTAAACTATCCAAGAGCGTAAGCTAACAAACGGAAAATTTTTGATTGGTTTTGGTTCGTTGTTAGCTACCCTTAGAAAGTTCTCACTCTGTTGTATTGCCATAAAATTAAAATAAAGATGATCTAAAAAATGTATTTGCTGTAAAAATGCGCTTATATTCCAGCAACTAATTTGTTTATCAATTTGATAAATTTTGTTGTAAAATTGTGAACCAAAATGCCAATTTCTTAATCTATTGAATAGAATTTTCTATAATAAAATTTTCTTGCATGTAATTTGCCGTATATGGATATATTTATGGGCAGATTTGAAATAGATTTCAACAACCAGTTCAGGGGCGCATTCTGTCTTAACTCAAGCGCATTCAAGTTTTCGGTCATCTATCGGTTATGGCCTATCACGAGATTCTTGTTGTCTAGCTTAGTAATGCTTACACATTCGTCCAACGTCCATCGCGGAAAGATGAAACTTCACACCTTAGTGCTTAGTGACTTTTTCAAAGTAAATGTAATTATAATAGAGGAAGAGCAGTAACTAACAACCTATATAGCTAGTATCGACTGTAATATTTACTCTAAATATAAAAAATTCTTTAAAAAATTTAACGTAAAAATTTCTCTTAGTCGGGCATTTGGCCTTAGTTTAAACAAATACTTGGTTGCTATAAAACTTGTTTAAAGCGTTAGGCATCTAAGGTTTCTTTTTATTTGTGATATATAAATAAATGCGTGTTTACGCGCGCGCGCGCGGGCATAAGTGTATATGTGTATATATGTGTATATATGTGTGTGTATGTGCGCAAGAGTGGAAATCCATCCGCATACATGCACTCGTGAGTTTGGATGTAATAAACATAAGCATAGACAGGTATAGATTTATAAATGCAGTTATGAAACTATTTTTAAAGTACTAAAGATGCATTTACGCTCATTCCGATCCAAAGTCGATTCTATACATTTGAAGAATTATGTAACCTATGATCTCACATGTGCATTTACGTACGTTGTGTACGCATATCTAGATGTTCTTTTTTAGTTTATACATCATTTCGTTTTTTAAATAAATTTTATTCATAATTTTAATGAAAGTTGTTTAATACTTCTATTCGTTAAGTAAACTATTAAAATCATTTCATTTCGTCACAGTTGCAATTTAAAAAACCCACCGCTTTTTCAAGCATTTCATCATTCTATAGAAAAAAAAAATATAAATAAAAAATATGTTAAAACTTATTATTGAATATTGTTTCATTCCGTTTATTCATTCAAGTTTGTGTATAAAAATTTCCAATATTTTTTCCGTTAAATGCAAATTCGTTTCTCAATTTCAATCGAATCGAAATGGGTCGTTAACATTGCAGTTTTAAATGCCGCCGCGTAAATGGTTTAAGCAAATTTCGGATGAATTTCACTTATGAAACGAAATTTTTGTGAAAATTTGTTAAAATTTTCTATTCAGAACTAGTAAAGCATTTTTGAACTTGGGCCGAAAACTTAAGAAGGTCTGTTTTAATTTATGGTAATTTTGAAAAATATATTAATGGATACTTGGATGAATGGGATTAACAAGAAATGACTCAGAATTTTAATCTGAAACTAAACCAAGCAATATATATATGTATATGTATGCCATTAATATTTTTCACCAATAGTGGTTTTAACGCGTTCTATATTTGATAGTTCTTCGCTCGTTCTTCTTAAAAATATTTCCCGCAAAAATCAAACAATGAAAGAGTTTAAGCACACAATACATGTTTAACAAATTGTCTATGTTTGTAAATTGTCAACCTTAAAAGTCAAACTTTATACTCTTACATATGTCTTTCTCCTGGTAAAACTTTTAGAATTCCTTTAACAGTTCTTCTTTAAATGTCAACGGATTCCTTCGCACCCGTTGGCACAACTTTTCATATTTTTTTACAAATTCATATCTGTTTAAATAAACAAACACATTTTGTTACATCCAATACGAACAGCAATACTGTCCTGTGATGCACGGAAATATGCAAACCCTACGAAAGGCGGCACAAAATTGATGAACCTTCCATTCCGTTTGGTACAATCGCAACTCTAGCCGCAAAATTGTCTAACATAAATAAACCTCAACGACAAACCGGGTGAAATAAAATTTTTGTTTTATTTTCAAGCTCATCGGATTACTTTGGAACATCGAATCAATCGCTTTGTTTCAAAAATTAATAGTTATCCCTGTTTTTCTAGATTATCTATGAATTGCTTCTCATTCACTGTAAAAAAATTTGATATGAACTATATTCAATATATATATAAATACGATACCAGAGGACAGATACTATATATAAGACTTTCTTTTTCATGGTGAATTTCTTTATTTGTCTTTTTTCGTGTTTGTTATTTATGATTGAAATTTTGAAATTTAGAACAGATAATTGCATATCTCTTACTTATAAAGACTTCCCTTATGAAATATGAAAATTTCATATTTTGGTGATAAGCCGCAAATTAATTAATTGAAAAAAAAAACGTTCAGAGCTTTTTAATTCAATCTTATCCTGCCGTGTAAATTAAACGTAAATATATATTATACGTCAAGTTTTTAACATTTCATTTGTTTCATCTGAAATAGTCTTTATTAAAACTTAATATTAAATTCAAAGATGGACGAGCAGCATAAAGAAGGATGTACATAGATTAACTAACGCATACTAATTAGTAGTTTAAAAACTTTTTAAAGAACTTAATAAACATTTTTGTGAGTGTTTTGACTGCACGTTCAAAAGAAAAAGTTCATAACTGATAACTGACATGATTACTTATCACTTATCATTCTACTCACCTGGTATCTTAAGAAGATTTCAGAGTTATATACAGTCAGCGTTTTTGCAATTTTAATTGAACCCTACTATTACTATTCTTGTCGCTCTAAGCGACGGCTATAAAAAAAAATGTTAAAATAATTTTTTAGATTATTTAAAATAATTTAATTAACTAGTGCTTTTACTTGGAAATTGCTGTACCGAATATAATTGAGAATTATATATAATAGAAAGAGAGAAGAAGGACGAATATATCATCCGATAGGTATTTGCCATGTTAGCAAGAATCATCATCCAGCAATTAACTTCAAGATCTGGCTTAGCAATCTTGCTTCGAACACTGTGAAGCTAGAATGGAAGTTACTGTAACGAATATTTATTTATTTATTTATTTACTTATACATGAAACTCAACTGAAATAAACTAAATCTAATACTAAATCTTATACTAATTATTATTAAAAACTAGTATAAAGTATATAAGAAAAAAAAAAAAAATAACATACAATAAATTAAATAATAATTCATGTATAAATAAATAACTAAAAAAAAAAAGCATATGCGCAATTAGCACAGAGGCAGACCCACAACTGGTACAAGTCCAAGTTGCGAGTGAACCCCCAAACCATTGCAAACATCCAAAAGTCGGCAATCGATAATAGTAAACAACACGAGCTAATTTTTGAGCCATAGTGGGATTTTAAGATTGCAAGTTAGTTTAAAAACGAATACGCAAGTCGAGCGTATTAAGCATAGTTGTTTTGATACACTTTAAAGAATTCGATATTGAGATTAAGAGATAGACATCGTTTAGGTTTCTGCAAAGAACTCTGACGGAGGAGCAAACCCGTTTAACATCGTCAGCATACATTAAGATCTGGCTCCATTTAATCACCGAGTGGGGATCATTAATGTATAAATTAAATAAAAGTGGTTCCAAGGGATGAAGTTAAACAGAATCTTGGACGATCTGTTATGCAAATAAGAGCTTATCTATTTCAGTGAGTAGAAAGAGAAGCCAGAAGCACGGTGTTTGAAGATCAATAAGTTATGGTTAACTACTAAAATCAGTATATACGACATCCGTACGAAAGCCATTAAAACAAGCTTTGGAAACATGGCGAGTAAACTCTAAGAGATTCGTGACAGTAGATGTTCCTTTCCGATAACTGAAAATAGCATATAAAAGAGATCTGTAACGGATTGCTTATCCTGAGGTTATTGCTGTAATTTCCATTATTTCAGACGAAATTAAGCAGAAGAAATAGATATTTTGTCCCATAAAAATATTAAATGAAATCAAAAACAAACCTTATATTTCGGTGAAACTATGTGTGAATCCATTAAGGTTACTTCTCTGTTCTTGTTTTTTTTTTTTTGATGCGTTAGTGATCGCTGCTGCTTCTTTGCATACGTTCTCTTGTTTATTTGCTCATTACGTATATATACACAAATAATAAGTGTGCAGCAATTTTTACATAGATATTCGCTTTGAAAATGATCTCTACTTGAATTTGATTTTTAATAATTCATATATAAGATGTATATACCTGTAGATGCATGCGACGTACAGTGAAATTGCACGTCAAATAGAACCAAATCATTCAGTTTATCTTAAACATAAATACAAAGCGGTGGTAGAGAACTGGCGGCACATAACTTAAGTTCAACTTAACTTCAAGTTTCATGAAAAACTGTTGCGTTTTTCAGGTCCTTCACCTTTTTTTATTATTTTCTTGACAGAGGAGAAAAAAAGCCCATAGGAATGTTTTCACGAAGCTGAAGCTTTTCCTTATACGAATACGGCGGTAAAATTGGCATCTAAGGTTACTACAATAGCACAAAAACTAATTAATTAAATCAAATATTTGCGTTGTTTAATAATTTGTGACACATTTGTGGAGCATAGATTACCATACCTAAACAATTTTTTTAAAAGAAAATTTCTGAAAAACTTGATGATTTTAAAGGTTTGAAAATTTTTCATTCAGTTTACATTCATTAACATAAGAATTCACTGAAATAGGCATACTCCGGTGCTGTACTCGCTCACTGGTCAGAAAGGAGAATAATTTGCTTTGTTGTCATAGTGTTTATTACTTTACGTCAATTTTGATTTAATATCGTATCATATAATCATATACTCATCGAAATCACAACGAAGAAAATGCTGAAGACTGATGACGCCTCTGCGATGTTGTCCAGAATAGGGATGAAAATCTTTCATTTTACTTTTTAAACTGACGGTAAACGTGAAGGTATTTGAATATGTAATTAAAAAACATAAATAAATAAATAAAATAGAAATCGTGCAATAAACGCAATTCGAAAGAAATAAAACCTCTTTGAACGTAGAAGCCGCATAAATTTCATGCGTAAAAAAAAAGAAAAATACTCTTTATTCTTTATTAAATCTTCTTCTTTTATTACCAATCCACTGCTGAATGCGTTTTTATTTTACGATTCATGCTGTTATTACGTGCTAAGTTACATTACTAACTAAAGCCAAAAAATCTTCTTGGCTTCTTGCGATATATATGAGTTCGTCTGCGGTCCTAAGCCGTGTCTGATTACGGATGTTGCGCGGCCACGACATTTGTTTTCCGGTAATGACTCTACGCCCTTCAATAGGACCTACCCCACCTATTATGTGCACAAAATACGCATTTTTTCCTTGTTTCGTATACTTTCGTAGCGCATGCTGAGATTTTACGCTTCTCAGGACTTCAGCATTGGATATGCGATTCGCCCACGATATTTTTAACATACTACGGTAACGCCACATCTCAGAGTTTCCCTAATCTGTTCGTTGTATTGATTTGTAACGTCCATGATTGTAGACCATGCAAAAGCACCGACCATATAGCGCATTTCATGAAACGAACGCGAAACGATAAACTAATTTCCCGGCCCAGTAGAATTTTCTGATATTTCGTATACGATAATGTAGCCGCTTCTATTGTTATTTTTATATTTACGTCGCTGTCCCAGTTGAAAGCTAACTAAATACTTTATGCTATATCCCGAATCGTCCATTACTTGATTGACAACTGACATCTGCAATCCACGCCTTTAACAAAATCAAAAAAGGCTCTTTCAATACAGAAAATCAAAAAAAGGTTTTTGTTCATATTAAATATTACGTTTTCAGTGCTTATTTTAACCAAATACAAATCATATTTTAAAACTTTACTAATCTTTTTGTGAAAATCATTCATCAATATATGTTTACCTAATGGTTTGTGTCGTTGATATGCCTGTACATCATCAACGAAAGTATGCGAGTCCATTGCATTTTCTCAAATATCTAAATATTGGAATCTTCTCACGTTTCCTCTTCTATCCTTCTCGGTGAACCTCTTCGCTGCCAAGAGACAACATCCCGAACTCTTATATTCCATATTTAAAAGTTTCCTAGATTCATTTCACATTATGTGCCCAGCAAAAAGGCATACATGACGATAGGTTGATGAATGTTTTGTTCCGTTCATGTTTCCGTGTTCATGTTTTATTTTCACTTAAGCAAATGATATTCTAGCGTTTACTAATTTAATGGCATTATAAACCATGCTCCTCCTCCTTTTTACTTTCTTAATGCACGTTAACAATTATTTTGTTTCTTTTAGAGTTTAAACAAAATTTCGCCAACATACTGAAAACTGTTACTGAAGTTTTGTTAAGTTTTGGTATGTTTACCTAGGTTAGGTGTTCACGGGGTGCGAACGTTAACCCGAAATTTCAAATTTCCATGAATGAAACAAGAATATCGCCACTATGGATTAAATTATGTCCGATTGTCTTATGAAAACTTAATCCGCTACATTTTTTTCCTTTTTTTAAAGTCAGAATTAGATACCAGTTTTAAATTAAAAATTTATTTGACAATCTTTCACTTCAACTTTAAAAAATTACGTATTTAGAGGAACACTCTTGTGGTGTAAACATTGCTCTATTTTTTATACCCTACACCAGTTGTGGTACAAGGGTATATTAAGTTTGCGGGAATGTACAGAAAAATTTGAGGTAGAGCAAGGTTTTATTATACCGTTCTTTTCGTCAAATCTTAATCGATTTAGGCTTGTCGATCCCTCTGCCCGTCTTGTATTTTTGTGGTCGCAATGCTTAAAATGTTTTGATAAAATCTAGTACACTGACGTGTTCTGGCCCAGGGAAAAACGTTTTCCGCTTCCAACATTTTCTCGACCGTTTCCTATATAACAGTTTACTTTGAAAGGTCGCTTTATGAATGATTGTACGGTGTTATGGGATATTTAATGTAGCACCGCGTCCACCTATAGTGTTTTTACTTGTTTGTATATGGAGAACGCGAACGTCCAAAATTTCATTATCAAATATTTTTCGCTGATAATGTATCTTTACGTGAATTTCCCAATACCTGAAAATCAATTGAACTTTCTGACAGCTGCCTGTATTCATTGTTGGAAGGACCAAAGTCTTTTCAAAATCCTATAAAGTTAATTATAATTAAGAAAAAATATGTTTAAATTATAGTATCTATTAAGGGTGCCGTATGTAACTGATTGGTTTAGGTCGTCAATTAATAATAAGCAATTAACCAAAAAAAAAGCAAAATTAAAACCTAGTTTACAAAAAAAAAGAGGGA
Organism: Glossina austeni; assembly: GCA_000688735.1. Lineage (NCBI taxonomy): Eukaryota > Metazoa > Arthropoda > Insecta > Diptera > Glossinidae > Glossina > Glossina austeni. Next base: position 1,054,910 of record KK502428.1, on the reverse strand, counting down.
GAAGAGAAACACCGCCAAGAACATAAGAAAAAGTATTGCAACGAATATAACATTCTCACATACCGGACCAAGAAGCAGCGGCTAAAGAACACATACAGAACAAGTTTAATTAACACAAGTTACACTCGTACAAACAATAAAGCAAAGCGAAACGCTATACACTTATTTCACAAGAGTTTATATATGTTTCAAGTTTTATTTATCTTAACAATATCTACTAAATAACACAAAATTGAAAAGTACTAGAATTAATTGAGAAACTAAATGTATACATGAATATACTACACACTCTACTGCATACATTACACTACAGTACAACAGTTGCAGATAAACACATATATATATATATGTATATATTTTTTTTTTATTTTTTTTTTGGTTCGTGTGTTATGCATTTTTTTTAATTTTTAATTTTCTAAAATATCTACGAACGCGAGTTAATAGATATTGTAATAAAAATCGGGCGTTGCTTAACCAGAAATGTAAAAAACAAAATCCACAAAAAACATTTTTCAAATCATGCATTATTGCGTGTGCATGTTTCTGAACAGCGAATACGCCATTTTTTTTTTCTATTGAATATTATTTGACATGAAAAAAGTGTTCCATTTTTTTTTTTTTTTTGCAGCAAACACTGTATAATTGCATTGGCTACTTTTACGTTTATGCTGACGAAGAGGAGTAGTTATAGATCAAAGTTTTAACATAATTTAAAACAAGTTGAGACTTATGGGCAGTAGCTAGTCGGACTACTAGTTTGGCGATAAATCGAAAAGATGAATTATTCCTTATTTAAAATCATATTATTCTGCAAATTCTTTACCTGTTTTTCTCATCGAAAATCTTAATTTTAAATGCTTTATAGCGAAAATCTAAGACCAGGATCTTAGAATGATATTTACAGTTAAGTTAAAGAAACCGTATTTACATAATAGAATAATAAAAACTTAAAATAACTGTTTCTGGCCGTAGAAGTAATGTTTTTTTTTTTTCTTTTTTTTAAGAAATTGCGCTTCATCTCAAAAGCAAGATCAAATAAAACAAGTGAAAACATTATAGTGAAACAAGGCGCACTACTTCGCTTAATACAGCTATTCATATAACGAGTTTTCAAATATAAGCCTTATGTGGTGGAAATGGTCGAAAAAGTGGTCCAATCCGCACCATTTTCAGTAGCGTTGGACCAAATTATCTCGGTTTAGCAAATTTCATCAAAATATCTGAAAAATTGTGACCTGTAGCTTGAACATAAGAAAATAAGACGGACAGACAATAATAATAATATAAGGTGGGTTTATCTCATGTTCTTCAAGATATTGCGTACATCCGCTGAAACTTACTATATTTGTGGACCGCAAGTGATATAGGATATAACAATTTGCTGACTAATGTCCTTCAATGCGTGCTTAGCGCAATGTATTACAAGTGAGGTAAACCTAATTGAAATCTAAAAAGGCTTAACCCTGAAAGGGGAGCTCATTGCTTTTTGTAAATTCATCAAATTGATTCGGTGAAGAAAGAACGCGAAAGTAGATTAAAAAATTTGAGATTAATTCCCTCACATTTTAGGCGGTAACAACATCATTGTTAATTTAAAAAAAAATAATACTTTTATTCTTCATTAGTTTACGCTTTCAGAACATGCGGAAAAGACTGATTGGAATTTTTCTTTCAAATTTCGTGCTTTTTTCGATAAAGGCAATTTGCCCGCTAAGAGTATCTGCTTAATATTTTCCCACTTGTTTTCTGACTTCTCTAATACGCTAACAGATCTCTTTAGAAGATATTTATGTACATTTAGAAACGTTATCGAACAAAAATACTTTAGCGTAGTTTCGCTGATAGATAAATAGATACGAGGTTGGATAGATGCGAGGCTGGATAGATACGAGGCTGAGAGCGATTTGGTAGCTTTCAATGCATTGGTCCAGAAATCCTAAGCTTAGGAAGAGTTTTTAATGTTGATTATGAATTCCAGCTATTGAACTGTAAATATGCTTGCCGTTTTCTTCACCATTTCGAACGACGTAAGATATAAACCGTCCGATTCTGTCTTTGATACATGCATCAATAAGAACCCCTTTCGAGTTTACAATCTTCGAGGAAAAAATTAATGAATAGTTTATTGCAATAAAACAAAAAAGAAAAACATATCTAAGACATATTCGAAAACTTTTAGAAGCACGATTTTTCAAAACGAAAAGCAACATAACTCGAATTATTTTAATTTTTTTCATTGTAATTTTTTGCATGATCTTTTAAACGAAATACGTAGATTTTTTCGATAAGTTAGTTTAAACCCTTTTTTGTTTAGTAAAAACATTGTTTTCTTGCTCAGATTTTGAACATTTTTATTCAAATACGCATAAATGGTAGGAAAATCAATATTTTTAGAATTCTCTAATTCTCTCTTTACTAGCCGGTTGTGATAGAAAATAGATAGAATTTAAAAAGAATTTCAAATGTAAACCAGTTACGCCGCTTACCGCAGAGCCCCTTAGAAAGATAGTGCCTCGCAAGAATGGGTCCGATGTTGGCATTACTTTTATTTTTCAGAATTATAATTATATATTTTTTAATACTTGTTTAAGGGCCTAATAGCTAATTTTTCTTCCATCCAAGAAAAAAATTGCGGAGAAATTCCCTATTTTAGGCTTCCTTAGGCTGTCGTAGTAATGTTACCTCTTAAAGCATGTAACGAACGAAGACAAGAAGAAAAATTTAAAATATGATCAAAAAATTTCTTTCTTACTAGGCAATCTTACTTTTGTTTGCTTTGGATTTGACGAACTCATGACGCAGTTTGTGAAACATGCTCCTTATCACAGTTAGCATATCGAAAGAATGTATTTGGAAATAATTCAACTTGCGGTACAATAGAAAGTATTACCATTTTTCTTTACTCAAAATCGACATCCCCAACTAGTCTGTGCAGTTGGCCTGATAGCAAGTTTAAAAATGGCCACGGATTTAGTTGCGTTTAAGGTTACTATTCTTCATTAAACTTGGATGAATGTAGCGACCGTTGAATACCGCCTATCAGGCGCAATTGTGCATAGCTTGCCTTTTCAAAAAAATCATTGTGTTTGTATCGTACCAAGGGATGGGGAAAATACATCCATTTGAAAATCCCGAGAAAAAAAATTCTGGGTAGACCCAGGCGCATCGAGCGCAAGAGCATATCGCATTGGCAGGAAGATGATGCTCTGCATTTTTTGGAATCAGAAAGGAGTCATCTAGTATGACCCGTTAAAGTCGGGTGAAAAGGTTAATATCTACATGTTGCAAACAACAATTAATCGATTTGAATTTTTCGTGTTGCAAAAAACAAATTTAATTTTTTCATACGACAACCTAACGAAAACCGATTCGCGACACACTCAATGTGCTCAGCTGGAGAGTGCTACCTCACATACTTTTCTCACCAAACTCGGCTTCTTTCGATTACCAAACTATTGCATCGAAGAATCACACATTTGTTGAGCAGTGCTTTAATTCTCTACGACGAAATGAACGAAGAATGATTCGCGCCGAAAAGACGTAGCTCGTGGAATTCACACATTGCTCCAAGATAAAAAACATGCCTAACTGGCAATGGAAGCTTCTGTGAACAAGTAAGATTTTATCGTTCATCTGATTTTGACGCGTCTTTATCTTTTGAAGAAAAAAAAATTGACAATTTCATGCTGATCGGCTTATGAATAACAAAGAAACGATGATTTTTGCATTGGGTTCATTTCAAGACCTATTCAGTCAAAAATGGATCGGATTCCTATAGAAAACCACACAAAGGACTAAAGCTTAACTTTTAAGATATGCGACGATCAACCGAGTAACTGATATCCAAACTTACTTTGGGAGAGCAATTTCTTCAGAGAATACAACTGATTTGGTACATCAATGCTATGGAAATCACTTATCTTTGGATAAATTGAAGTGAAAAACGAAATCAAAATAATGAGCGGAAGACATTTGTTGCTTCAGCATAGACGATAATCTGGATTTCATATATCGCAAATTTTATGACACACACCCTTGTGTTAAGAAAAAAGAAATAGTAAAATTTATGCAAGTAACTGTTTGGCATGAAAATATGAAAATAGGTTTCAGCAGCTAAAAAGGAAAAAAGGATTTTTTCATTTACATAATATCGTCCGCTCAGGAAGGGTATTTCGATAATCGGAATAGGAGGATAAACAAAATTTTCTTAATATGCACTTTATCCGCTAAATATAACACTTTTTACCTATTCTGACACATCTACAATAGAAAAAATTTGTAACTAGAGAAGAAGAGAAGCGTATTAAGAGCACCATCTGCGCTTTAAAAAAATAAAACGAATAGAAGTCAGTTAATGGAACTATTGTGAAAAGACGAGAGCAAGGAAAAAGGATATTTTTCGATATATATTGAATGATAATGAAATTAATTGAATCGCAAGTCATACCGTTCTCCTCGTGTGATAGGTTTTGCTTCTTTCCTCGAAATGCTTTTTTCATTCAATTTTAATTTAGAAACATTAAATAGGCGACTCCATAAGTAAATATTTAAAGTGAGAATATGTTAGTAAATAAATTGCAAAATTTATAATAATATTCTCAAATATAATCGTTTGATATTCTATGCTTTTTCAAGTTAAACATTCTATGACAAGTTTTTCTTAGATCATGACATAGACATATATATGCATATATTATAGAAAATAAAAGTTGATTAGACGTTCCTTGGAAAACGTTAAACCGATCGCCGATAAGTTGAAAATTAATAAAAAAAAAGGTTCTCAAACGAAAGCCTATGCACTCATGTATAAGATAATATAAAATAATTGTGCATTTGTTTTTAGATGCTTGCTTTTATTTTTACGTTCATATTCATAGAGCTAATACACTTTGGCTTTATGACCAATTACGGCTTATTAGCTGTATTTAACACCATAACAATTAACTAAACAACAGCATAATGTTTGCAATGTTTACGTTATTTAAACTGAAAGATTTTGACTTCATATATAAATTAAATATTTACAGATATTTAATTATTAGTAACAAGTCGAGCAGGTGTATTGCTGTAATGTTTGTCGTCGACATATCTATCGAGAAGGAAGGAAGTGTAACCGCACATATAAACGAGTATATGATTAGAAATTTTTAATTTTTTTTCATAATTTTTTAATTCTTTTTCAAGCAAAGGCTCAACTTCCTTTAAACTATAGAAGCTTAACATATTAATATTTAGTATTGATTATTTAAGGGAATTTTTTACGTAATCATTAAAATAACTTTCTACAGCGAACTACGTAAGAAATTTTTGATTAACAAGAGATTTCCTTTTTTGTTTATACTCGAAAAATTAAGTTTTTCACTAAATATTTTTAAAGTTCATTCGTGTTATTTTCCTTCGTATATATTTTTTTTAGATTGATATTTGCACCACTTACAACATATGCCCTAGAACCCTTTAAATTCAAATTGACACTCGAGACTGGCTTCCGTGTTACCATTTTTTAATATTTTCTAAATGTCTATTTTTTTTCTTTAATACTTACATATATATGTATACTTCATAAACCCCTCGAATATTATTAGTTTGTTATCATTTTTTCTATCTTTTATACCCACCATCGTTATCATAAAAACGATTCAAAAAAAAAGAAAAAAATTAACTATCAATACTGTACAATATTGCGTGGGTATGGCTGATTTCTTCTGAACTCTTCTAGACCAAAACCTCTTCTATTTATATCTTTTCTCCAAAACCCTTAACTTCATACCTATTTCGACATCATACCGTGAAGAACAAATTAATTCAACATGTTGTCATGTCCGCAATATTTAATTCAGAATTAAAACATTTAGCTTGCCGCATTCTAGCCTCCAGGCCCTTTTATTCGATGCTCAACTGATTATGCTGCTGACAAAAAATGAATAGTTCACGTCCTGGTGTCCATCATATTTAGTTTAGAATTAACACAAATGTAGGAAAATAAAATATCTTTCGCGTGAGGAGTGTGCAGAGTAACTTTCATCATTCTGCCATTGTTTACCTGAAGAGTAATACGCGAAAAACGTCAAAAAAGTGAAAAAAAAAATTTGATCACTTACTGCAAACGTCCAACAATTTTTACACATTTTTTTACTTTTGCATTCGCGATCTCAACGCACGCTTCTGCTCTGACAAGGCAGCAAATAAATTCAATTTGCAGCATTTCATATCAAATATTCAGTTGAAGTGAAGATATTTGTATCTATTGAGTCACAGATTTGATGCATCGACCTCGCTTTTCTTCTGATCTCTTCTTATCTAAGATTTTTTTTTTGAAGATCAATTAGACGTGTTTTTTCAACAAACGTAAATAAAATATTTTTCTTTTTCAGTTTCTCTTAAAAATGTTTCAAATTAGTTGACCTTACCAGCGGCATATTCTTTCTTAGATATAAAGGTCGAAAATTGTTAAATTAACGGAACAAAATAAGAACGACAAATTGTCAAGTAAAGCTTTTAACCCATCCATATTTACATAGCGATATTAGTTTGACAAAACGAATAAACGAAACTCTTTCCAATAACATGTTAAATAAATCCTATGTTTGATAAAACAAAAAAAAAAAATATATATATATATATATATATATAAGGAGCGAACTCAAATTAAATGCCAAAGTGACCCAAATGATTTGATAAACGTTTTTAAACGAGCGTGGAGTTAGAAGTCTAAAAAAAAAAGAAAGAAAAAATCAAAACCAATCTTTACAGTAAGGACAAAGTACACTCTACACATAGGTAAATATAAACATATGTATATATATCTAAATATTGTAATTTGTAAAAAAATTGTAATTGAAAATAAAAACTAATGTACCTGTTACACTAGTAAACGATTGTAAGAAGTAAAAGAGTACAAAAGTAGTACAATCAATGTGCGGTGATCGCTGTAAAGCACTTGCTGTCTGTAAATTAAATCATTTGATCTCAATCTTTTCAGTGTTTGCTAAGGGAGCTCATAAATGATTAACTTGAGTATATTGACAAGACTGTAGAACAGGATTTGTCGGCATTCCGGGTTTTTGATGTCGTCTTCCTCTTATCTATCGACATTTTTATTCATAAAAAAATAAATAAATAAATAAAGATATAAACATACATTGTACATGTATAGAAGAGTTTTATTGATATTTGTCTCCATGCATGCTTGGGAAAGTGACGTATGTAAGTTGTAGATACCGTATTAAAGGAAGGGTCTTCACAAAGTAGCTTTACAAGGTAAACAGCTTCGTTGTCATTAAAAAAAACAAATTACACTTTATGTAATTTGTGTCAGTCGATAAAATGATGTTGGCTTCTTCGTGATGTTTTGCTTTGAGCTTCTAATTTTTCTTTCTTTCTTTCTAAGACATTTAATTAAGTCTTATTTGCTTTTGTATATGCATATATTTGTGTGTCTCTGTCTTTCAGAATGCTGTTTCAACTCGACCAAGTGCATCGCCCACCTCCACGCAAACACCTTTACATACTATTCAGCAAGTGCAACCAACAAATTTAACGACAAGCGCCGTGCCGTCGTCCACAGGCAGCCTCACTACGCCCACTGTTGCTAGCGCAATGGCTGTTACATCCACAGTGCCGCCGGGTGCTCGTTCAGTGTCACCTGCTACGCCATACAACACTGCAAGTTCCTCAGCAGGTCTTGCATCAGCCGGGCCGGGTGGTGGTGGTAGCGGTGGCGGCCCCGTAGCACCATCCTCTGTATTGCCTGGTGCTCCCCTAACAACGGGTACCCCAGGAGGACCAGGTGTACCACCGAATGCGGCGAGTACACCTTCAACTGGTAATCGGTGCTGTGACACCGGTCGCACAATATATACTGATCCCGTTAGCGGTCAAACATTGTGCTCCTGCCAATACGATATGTTGAGCTATCAAAGGCTTGCTGCTGCTGGTAGCCTTGTAGCTGGGCCAGGTGGTGTACCATTGGGCGTGTACCCAGAAGGCATGTCGGCCTATTTGTCTGGTATGAGTACAGATCAACCAGCTTTCTATGCAAATCCGGTAAGTAATTAATAATCATGCATGAAAAATCATATTTCAATAGCAATTAGTTTAATAATAACAATAACAAAATAGTTAATAATAATAACTCAAACAAGTTCGATTGCGGCTAATAAATATATAGTCGGTAGTCGAATTTTTAAGAGATGAAGTGCAATCAACACTTCGAACTCATTTTTCTTAATATGCCCAATCACTCAAGCGATATCCCCTATCCGTGCAACACGAGAGAGAGAGAGATGGAGAGGTGATGATCGCAGCTTAGCGGGTGTGCGGCTAAACACTAAGTGTTATACCTTCACCAATTGAGCTGACTCACGTTATAGCTGGAACCTAAATAAACTCTACCACCTGAGATTTGAATCTGCGCACAGTGACTTGGCAATCGCGAGGCTTACCTACCCGGGTACTCATGCGAATAAATTTGAAATACGATCAAATTTTCTTTGTTTAATTTGAATCGTAAAATGAGTCTAACGTACTGAACGCCTTACTTCAGTTAGACAATTTTAAAGAATTAAAACATTATAAAATAGTTAGGACGAACGTTACGACAAACTACCAAAGCAACTAAACGCACGAAAATTGGTACAATGGAAAGTTTTATGACCAACGATCTTCGGTATGTTATGTTCATTTCATTAAAATCAGCTTCGCACGCATAAGAAATCATTGATCACAATTGAAGTTTTGCTCTTTTAATTGGTCCCTTAATCGAATCCTTCTATTAAACTTAAAAGCGACATAACGTCAGAATATTAATTAACATTGGAATCATTTGAAAAACAAAAGTATGCTGCTTATGAAAATGTGTCTATTCGAAATGTATTACAATTAGAGCGCTACTTGATAAGTGAAAAATTCTTTAAACAAAATGTTTAAGTTAATCTAAATAATAATATTCTACTTTTTATTTTTAAAAACTTAGTATAACTGACACAATCAATTAGGATTTCCCCGTGTTTTATGTCGGTACCGTCTGTGATGTGTGATGGCATTAACCCATCAAAAGTAATTAATTTTCAACTATTTTAAAAGCCTCTAACGTATTATAAATCATCCGGAGGAGAGATTGAGAAGGAATGCTGTAATTTCACCCCCAAATTAGTTTGAAAGATTTCTTCCTGTAATTTTTTGTTTCAACGATAATTCACAGTTTTTGCTTGTGAAGTGAAAGCAAGTTTTGTTGTTGTTGATATTGTCGTATAAGAGAAACTAGGAGCGCTACCAATAACATTCATATCATTATTATGTTCAAAGAAAACAACACATGTCAAATTGCCTTAAAGAAGTCATTACTTTGACACAAGATGTCATTACATTGACACAAATGTTCAACAGAAAGGCCGATATAGGCATATATATATATATATATATATATATATATATATATATATACATGTAAGCATACGTGCATATATAGATATAAATAATACATATTTATAGTTACATTAAGAAAGGAACACGTTGTCTTCATAAGTAAATCTGGCATAATAATACTTGTTGTGTATATTTTCCTTCTTTTTTCTTCACTTTTTTTCTTAATGCAAATGTACCGACTTATTAATAATCAATTGTCAACGGATAACGCTTATAGGGAGAGAGGGAGAGGGAGGGATAGAGATCGAGAAAGAGAAAGAGAAAGTGAGAGAAAGCGAGAGAGAAAGTGACAAACCGTCAAAAAATTTTTACGAAAATAGAGATTTAGGTGACATAATGGAGCAACTTTGAATTTCTTATTCATACATTTTAGATAGAATTTCTATTTTTGTTTTCTTCTTTTTCTTTTCGCTTTCTGTTTACGTTATTCTGTGGATTGAATTATTTTTTACACCTTTATGCACATGATAATTAGCTATTGGATGCTTAATGGCGCCCGGTTGAAGGCTTTATAAAAAAACAAACGTAATTCTTTCATCAACTTAAGTGTTTAGATTTAAAATTTTGTTTATGCTCGAACATTGAAAATTCTTTTCGGCTATTTGTCTAATTCGTTTCTAGCCGCAGATAAAAGGCATTAAAAATACATTTAATTGCCTATAAAATATACTATTCGTTTTATTTTGAAATGGAAACTGATGGAAACTCATTTTGAGACGAATCTCGTATACGCCATCATTTTAGCTAAGCCCAGAGGGATTGCCATTAAGAGCGATACTTAAATTACTTCATTGCTACAAATGCTGATCACCTTTTGCAATCCTGCATGATATGTCAATTAATATACAACAGTTCAGCTTTCTCAACTTCAAAAACAACGGAACGTTCTAAATTTCATATCATTTAAAAATATGCTAAGCTCACGCAAGTTCCTTTTTCTGTATATTTGATAGATATTATTTTGTGCCCGATTGTGTTTTTGTACGGCATTTTTACACAAATTCTTTTTACATAACATCTTTCTTGCTAACTTTCGTTTGTGTAATGCGAGCTTGTTAACCAACAAAATGTACTTCTTTAGAAATTTCAACTGACGAAGGAACATCTCGTCTATGGTCCAACGAAGTAATATTTATTTTGCTTATTGTACTCATGCTATATAGTACCCTTTAATTAGTTATCGAAAGATTTTTTAAAATAAGTCTTTACATGGGGAGTGGTCGAAAAGAGTTAGAATAGTTGATGATTATTACCTCTTGTTTCAAGGCCAAATATGAAAGTCATATCGTCCTATGGTTACGGATACAGAGATTCGTAACACACAAAATTAGTAAAATAAATAAATAAATAAATTAGTGATTTTTTTTTTAAAGCTTTCGTTTATTCTCCGAATATCTTTAGTAGTCTAGCATAACAACTTAAAACATTGTCAAAGTTAGTTTTCTATCTGTAAGTAAATGAATGCTTTATAAACCCATTGTGACAAATTACAGTAATTTATTCCGAATTTTTTAATTTTTTTAAGTAAAATATGGCGCAAAGCCAAGCGTAGGCCGTTTAGTTAAGTATATTGACTGGTCACAGCTAAATAGCTAATTAAAAATAAAAAAAAAGTAAAGCAAAGAGAAAACATTTAATATAGTAGACACATACACGCGTGTACACAAAAACGAACATATGATGAAGCCGCAAGCAAGTTATGTCTAAGCGCAAGCGCTATTATTAATTCATTTCATAGATAATTATTACATCGATAAAGCAAAAATTGACATTATAATAATTTACAATATTATAATATACTTAGTCGGGTTTTGCTATCACCTCTCTTCTGCTACCAAGGAATATTCAGATAAAAATTTAAGTAAATAAGCGTAGACATAACATATCACTCTATAAGTTCGCACAGGATAACTGTATTGACAAGTCCTTAGGATTTTTAGATTCAAGTGAGTCGCGTGCAAATTCCATAACATTCTGTTCATTAGTTTCTAAAATGCAGTTGTTTAGTGAGAGCAATTTGGCTTTTTCCCATTGTTTTACTAAAGCAAAAGATCTAAGGTCTAAAATCTAAAAATTATTTGGATTTTTCAATATCTGTATGCCCATCGACGAACTTATGCAGTGATGTCTTTTTAAATGTGTTTCGATATGAATATTCACCCAAACTTTTAAAAAGGTAAATAGGCTTAGTAGCATATTATAAATTTTTCGAGACTTTTCGTGGTCATGTCAATAATGCTCAGATACAAAAAAAAATTTTAAAGTACCTAAAGAAATAGAAGTTGAAAGCCAGTCAAGAATATAAGATTCAAATCCCACCCAAATCAAAGCGCTTTCCAACTCTAAGAATTAATTGAAGCTTTTTTTCTTCCCACTGTGCCTAAGCCATTAAAATTTTCTTGAAACTTTAGAGTGTGTATGGAGTCCAATCACTTCACATTATTTGTTCGCAACGAAGATGTCAAGAAATAAAATATATTTCAGCAGAAAAGTTTAACAATACGACAATACATTTGGCAAGAAATTGAACCATATTAATCAAATATCTGCTATATATATAAATCTTTTATGCTACGCTGTGAACAATTCCAAACAAAATTTATAACATATTGAACTCACAGTTTAATCTAAAAAGATTTCGTTTTTTGTTTTTAAGAAATCAATCATTATAAAGGTGTTTGTTACATAAACCTAAACGAGATTTTATGAATGATTGAAAGCCGTTTTTTTTTTTAAACTAGTTTGAAAACTATTTCATCAACAAATATAGTAACAGATATAAGGTTTTTTAAAGCTTCTATAACGAATTTTTGATACCCAACATTTATATAAAGATTTTTTAAAGAAAATTCATAAAAAAAAAAGAGAGAGAAACGCTCTTAAGTTCTCAGTATTTACTTTGTACAATATTGCTTTTATATATGCTCTAAAATAATATCTAGGAATATATATCAGAAACGATCAATATGGCTTCAAACCCACAAAATTCCAAAGGGGATCGAACTTGAAATCATATATGGCATATACATGTCTTTGGATTAATAGTGCCATTGTTGGGAATTATAACATCACATATTATTCAAATGGAAAGGACCTATGATTTTTTTTAACTTAACTTATGTAACAGTCTAGCGATTATGAAGCTAGTCTTCTCCGTGGTCGAAGACATTAGGACTACAGACTGTGGTGATTAGTTATATTTGGGTTGGATTGCAGCCTTTCTCAAACAATCTTCCAATTTCTACGTTGCACGCAAAATACGAAGGGGCTATCTCTCTCTTTTTCTCTCTCTCTTTTTTTCTCTCTCTCTCTCTCTCTATCTATCTATCTATCTATCTCTCTCTCTCTCCTGCTCCTCACTATCGGCGGTTGTTTTTCTGTCTCTCTCTCTCGCTTGTTGTGCAACTATACTTTAGTTGAACTATACTTTTCGTTTATAAAATACTTTTTTATAATATTTAGATAAAAAATTTAATAAAAACGTAGAACATTATAAAAAACATCATTTAATGAAAAATCAAAAAATGAAGTAATCTTTAATCTTTTTGAAATTTGCTGTCACTTTGCCACTTCAGAGAGTGAGAGATAGATTTTATTTGTAAATAAAATGACATAAGTTTAATTAAAATTATAGGAAAAATTTAAAAAAAAATCATTTCTCGTAACGAACTATTTTAAATCACTTTATACTTACGCAACTGACAATTCTCTAACTAGAAACTAATGCAATCTCAAAGTTATGTGATAGTTATCATAAACAATAAGCGCGCTTAGTTTGATTCTTCTCCTATTAAAAATTTCGATTATTTTTGTTTTCAAAATTTCCAACAAGGTACGTTGTTTAAGAGTTACGTGGTTTTCCAATGACATTTAAATGTGTACACTAAGGCGTCTAAAACAAGGCATTTCTAAAGGACTTGTAAGGTCGCAATTAATTTCAATGATATGTAAAAAGCAATCAGTATCAGCTCAGCCGGACCGAGCCTTGACGGGGCGGGTATAGTATGTACAGAATTATGCGCCTATAATTTCGCCTTCTTTCCTAGGAAATGGCAAAGAAAAGACAGAAAACTTTAAAAATAAATGTCAACATTTTTTTAGACTACATAACGGTTTTATGTTTCCATCAACAAAATTCAGATAAAACTTTCATCAAGTACTTCATAGGGTTAAGTGTTAAAAATTAATAACTATCGATCCCAACAATTCTTTTCCCTCAGAGTGTATTTCCAGGTCCTATTAATAAAGACGGTTTGAAGTCAGGTCATCTAAAATTAGTTGGTGCCCGAATTCATTTGGCGATTGTTGACTAAATAATTGAAACCGATAACGAGTAAAACAAGATTACTAAAAGCAATGCCTACTCCTATCAGTTCCAGTAAGCAGTTGAATGTAATTTAATGTTTTTGCAACAAAAAGCTCAATATTTTACGCAATCGTCGAAAGACGCTCATTATCGAAGTGTATTTCATTAAGAAGCGACCTTAAATTTCATGTTGCACCGAATCTTAAGGAATCTACAATACGAAATATTTGCGAGCCTGCTAGGACGAGTTTGAAATTTAAAATTTAAATTTTAAAATTTTTTTTCTTTTTTTCTTTACGGGAAATTTCAATTTCTCTAGAAAACATATCTAATAAATTTTTTATTTGTGTTCAATTCCTGACACGTATTCCTCCCTTTCGCTCTGCTATTAAAAAATGTAAAAAGAAATATGTGCTTTTTTGTCAAATAAGATAAATTCACCTATTGCGCTTAGGCACATGCAGTAAAGGACGCCATGTTATGATACACAGAGAAAATATTCATTGATTTTAATCAGTAAGTAGATACAAAAAAAAAAATATACATGAAAATTTTACAAGCGAACATAAGAAACAATTGTTGTTTCGTAAAGTATGTAAAGTGGCAAGTATTACATGTTTTCTCCGTTTGTCTGTCCATCTGTTCGTTTGTCTGTCTTTTATGAGTGTTTAGCACAATAATACATTAAAATAAGTCGCCACACATTTTCAACAATAAATAAAATATTATGTGTTTTGTGAAAGCAGACAGAGAGAGAGAGAGGCTCAAGAATAAATAACAAAGTATTTTTTGATGATGAATATACAACACCACCGGCAATTATAGTAACAAACTATACATATAACAGACAAATGCACACATAGAGAGAGAGAGATAATTGTATTCATTCTTATATACATATATATATTACTGATGTAAGTAAAGTTGTTGTCCAAAATACTTAAATTGCCGGTTTCAGTGTTAGTCACCTGTGCCTGCGCTGTAGTAATGTGCTTAAACATACATAGCAAGAAAATATAACAACAGAGAAACAAAAATAAAAAGTAAAAGTTGTTGTTTTCTTTATTTGTCGCTTTCAATACTCACACATCGGGTTTGGTTATCTTCGACAGTTTCTGAAGAAGTGAACATTATATAGGCATAGAGTAAAGTGCTCAGCATGTGAGCAAACAATGGCATTTAGTAAAACGGTTTTGTCTTTTTGCCTTTTTTTGTGTTCCAAACAAACAAACAAACTGTTACATCAACACAAACTTACATTAGTCAGTACATGTACAAGCAAAATGTTATTGAATTACTTAAGCAAAAAGTCTTAACTGGATTTTAATTGTAATGAATGAAAACAAATGTACACTTACAAGAGGCAAGAGGCAAGAGTATTTGTGTGTGTACACGCGTGTAACCATACGTATATAAATATATGCATACATACATACATGCAGCTAATCAAATTTACACCAAAACGCTATTGCCATCAGCTTTCTGACATATATCTCTATACATATTATGTATTATATATGGTATACGCATCCCTCGCTTCTAACCTTTCCGTCTCTTCATACTTGGTCTGATAAGCAAAACTTAATACTTACTTATTCTTTTTGCGTTATTTGTGTCTTGTTCGTTTTTTGTATATATTTTCTTTTTTAACATAACAAAAAAAAAAAAAAAAAAAAATATTTACCATATATTACATTTATTGTTAACCAGAAGCTACACAATTAATGCGTGCCTTTTCTTTTTTTTTTTTTGTTGCTTACTTTATTCTCAATTTTCATGTTGTACAATGAAATCTATCTACAAAGCAACGTAACAACCCAACAGCGCGGGCTTGGTTGTTGGCTTAAAGCTTCTTATTTTTGTTGATATATATAATACACATACAACTTTTTTTTTGGTGATCGTGTTGTGCGTATTTCTTTACTTTGCGATATTTTTAAGCTTCTGTTTGTTGCTATTGCCTTTGTTGAACAGTATATCTTTTTACAATATTTTTATTTTGCTTCTTATAGTTGCTCTTCTTAACAACAGTTGCACGTATAGCTACAAAATTTATGCTTCCAAGGTGTGATAAATTTTCATGTTAATGTATAAAGCAAACCATCGGACAAACGAACGGACGAACGAAAAAACAAATATAAATTTCAAAATACATCTATAAAAGTTATTCAAAAGCGTAATCTTTCTCAACTTTTCAATACGTAACCACGCTTCTTAGCACGCTTATTTATGAATGGAGTGTATTCAGTGTATTCTTAACAAGAGCATTACACTTTTACCGCTTGTCTCTAAAACAGTTTAAGAATGAAAAAAAAAAAAAAAAATACATAAGAATTATTTTTAATGTTGCTATTTGGAACGTAAAGGATATTAAGTTTAAAAAAAGGAAGAAGCAAAAAATTAGATCTAATCACTTTTGAAATAATGTGTGTTCATGCGTATGCAATGAATTTAGAGAAAACGCTAACGGTAAAATCTCCCGTTTAATTAGTGTCATTAAAGTTTTGTTTTTTGTATTCGTTATTTCAGGCAGGTGGTATGTTTTGGCTAACACTTCTTGAATAAAGAAAAAAAATTATAAAAAAAATGTAAACTGAAAAATAATAAATAATAAATAAACAGACATACTTGAAATTAAATTAATTTTCTTTTCTTTTACGTGGAAAGCATACCAACACATATTCCTTAATGGGGAAATGCTTTTTTGTGTCGCTATTAATATTGTAAAACATTTTTCGCGATTGTTGTTATTGTTTATCCGCATATCGCGAACATTTGACCATTTCGACATCAATAATCAATCTCTCCACTGTGAAAAAAAGAACAAGCCAAAGTCTTCCTTTCTAGGACCATATTTTTCTTTCCAAAGAACAATATTTTTATTCCAAAAGTTTACCAAAAGGTTTCAATGCATACAAATATCTACAGCTTAGAAACCTTAAAGCTCCAAAATAATATATGTTTTGAATGAAACTTGTTAAGCAATGCCCTTCTGTTCTGACTATTCAGATACCATAATCTTTTGAAAAACGACGAGTAAGAAAATTAAATTCGATCGGGACCGAATCTTTTATGCCCATCGCCGTTATCCTACAAAAGACAAAAAAAGTAGAAGAGAAAAATTTTCCTGTTCTATAATATGGAGTGGGCGCAGCTGATCTCTGCTATTTTCAAAATGAAAGTTTTTGTCGTGTAGGTGTGTGAGCGTTGTAGGCATGTCCTTTGAATAGTTTAGATCTATTCCAAATTCTTTTGTAAGTTTTTGGGCGATATCTTCATTTTCGCTAACGAGAGAACGTTTACCGCAAATACCACAAAGATACGCAAACAGCCTGATAGACAGACGAATAGGGGGATATGTGTAGATACATTGCAAATTTGAAACTGACCAAGAATCTATATACTTTGCAAAGTTTTTGAAGCTTGTTTCTGCGCGTTATGAAGGTATTGAAAAAACAGTCAAATTTTGATATACTATAATATCAGCTAGATGTGGTCAATTTTTTTTCCATTTTTGTGCACAAATACTATAGCATCACCCACAAAATATGCCTTCAAATTTTTGTTCATTTGTCATTGTCTTTGAATCGGTATGTTTAGAACACACATTACACAGACGGACAGACGGGCATGCTTAAATCGAATTAGAATTTGATGCTGATCAAACATTTATATACTTTGTGGAGTCTCTGATGCTTCCTTCTGGATCTCGCAAACGTTTTGGCAAAATGAATATATCCCTCATCCTTTGGTGATGGTGTAAAATTGTATATGTATATGTAAATATATACATACATTTTCAGTTTTCATTTGTACCGACTTTTCGTTTGTCGATTGCGTGCATCCCATCTTACCCATGTGTCACAGGATCTAAAGCACGTTGTACGATGTTTCAAGCGAAATGATAAAAATTAATGCGCCTCCATCCTTCGATGGTACTCGTAAATGCTTAGCAATGATTATTATTTTACGTTTAAGTTCTAATTATGAAACAATGAAAGAAATATATATGTATATTTAAAGATACATCGCATTCCATTAATCAATTCAACAGTAATATGCGCTTCTTTTCAATTTAATAAACTGGCTAAAGATCAAATGTCATTAATAAAACAAGCCAGTCTATCAAAGAAAACATTCAATGGAATAAAAAAAAAAAGAAAAAAACGAGATATTTTCTTATCATTTGCGTACTTCTAATACGTCAATAATAATAATAATTTCGATTACTTAGTTAAGACTATTGGAAAACGTGAGGTCCTCGCTTTTTTTTTTTATTATTTATTAAGCGTTACACATGTACGAACGCATGACCAAGAATCACTTTTAAAAGCTGACGATGAGTGACTTAATCTTTTGTTTTTAAAATTTATAAAATAAATATATGTACATATTGTTTTTTGTTAATTGTTTTCTTAAGCATTAAACAATTATCGCCACATACATTATTTACGCATCATCTTAAAAACTCAATTACGTTCTAGATTAAAACAAAATATAAAAGAAAAGAATACAACCATCTTCAGCTTGGGTTGAATCTGTAGCGACTTACGACCGTCACACAACCTATTTATTAGGCATTCGCCAATTTCATCTTTATTTAGACAACATTTGCAAACAACTACAAATAAGGACCTATGCGATTGTAGGACGAGTCGTGGATGAATCTGAATGAACAAATCATCCGCAAAACCATGGAACTATGTAATTCTGTACATAAATATATAGTTATAAGCACATAAGCATATTCGTTTTAAAAAGAAAGAGAAGATAGTAGAGAAAACAATAATAACGGTAATAGCGGTTAAGTGTTTCGGCGTAGATCTTCCCCACGGTTTTTCAGCGGCTCAATCATCGTAGATGTATATATGAATCGCGTTTGAACAGATCGTTCGTAAATAGTTTTGATTTTGGCTTAGATTTTTTTGTTATATAATCAAATCACACAGAGGATATTGCCTGGTGGTGGTAATGCAATAAGATGATGGTTGAGAAGAAGTGACAAAAGAGGAAGAGCTAGGAAAGCGACCGCAGCCTATTGGGTGTGGGAAATTCGGTTAGTGTTATGCCTTTAACAACTAAGACTTGATAGTCGCGATTCCCACCTACTTGGTCAGTCGCTTATGTGGACCGAAAGTTTGACAAGCTCTCTCTCTATTTTTTTTTTGTAGGTATCAAAAGGATTTTTGGAACTGTAAAACCCAAAAGTTCATTCGTAGAACCGATTAATGTTCAGTACATAGAAGTTTTACACATCTTCATATAGCATCTTACGGTTTGTTACAT
Source organism: Glossina austeni (assembly GCA_000688735.1). Lineage (NCBI taxonomy): Eukaryota > Metazoa > Arthropoda > Insecta > Diptera > Glossinidae > Glossina > Glossina austeni. The sequence continues at coordinate 1,035,892 of KK502428.1, read as the reverse complement.
ACCGTTTGACCTATAAATTATATCTTATGATTTCAATTATGAAAACTAAATTTTTGTTTTTGTATTGAAATGAGAGCGTATCGTATGTAATCATTGACAAAATGTGTTGTTACTGATAGGAAATATTGTCATAAATGATGATTTTCATTGTTAATATAAAATATTTATTTTTGTTGTTGCTTTTTTTTAAAATAATTTATTAAAAATACAATACAGAAGAACAAAATAAATTAAGTTCAAGGTCTTCAAATTTCAAACCAAACGTTTATTCAATTTTAGTAATACATATATATACATATTCTTTTTTTTAATTTTTTTACATACAGGCTGGTTTGGATTTAAAAGAAAACCTGGTAGCTGGTGGCACACCTTGGCCTTATCCATCGGTATACCATCCATACGATGCCGCGTTTGGTTATCCATTTAACAGGTAAGCTCTCGAAAATTTTATATAATTATAAATCTGTAAACATCGGTCTTCCGCTCATAAAACATTTATCCTTAAAACATTTGCAGAATATTTATGAAAATTTCACCATCTTTTTTTTTGTTTTCTATGAATTATTATGTTCATTTGTCATTTATTCCATTTCCATCAACGATTTCCTTGTAAGCAACTCTGCCCATATCCATATTGTAGTTTAGGCGCCGACTATTAACTACTTATTATGGTTATGACATTCTTTACAAAAGAAATTCTTGTTTTCAATGAATTGTAGATTGTTGTCATGGGGTACATAATTTCTTTAATAGTAAATTGTTATACAATGTTTCTTCGTTTTACAATATTATAATCGCACAATAAACATAAGTACACTGTACAAGAAATTGCAATTCAATAACAGCAAAATATATAGAGAACAGAGACATGTTATGCATTTTGAATGAAGTAGTGTTTAGGTATGTGATTCGATAGATAGTTGCTAACATTTCTTTTTTCTTTGCAATATTCCCGCTTCATTAGAAATTTTCTCTGCTTGTAATGTTGTTTTTCTTTTACTTTTTTTTATTGTTGTTTTTTTTTTAATTTCTAGGTTTTATAAAGTGAGTCAATTTTCAGTATTGACATTATCATAATGTTAGGCCGATTAATTTATTAATTTACAGCAAGCTTTTCAAACGTGTAGTCAAGAAGTAAATTATAGAAATTCTGAGAGAATTACTTCTTATGTCAAAATAGAGAAGAGAGGATTACTTTCAATGAAAAGACAAAATTTCTACTTAAAATTCGAAATCACTTTAACAGCTTTAGCTGGAGTTCTATTAACGCATGTCAACAATCCAATCGCATGATCGTAAATTAAGCAACTAATTACTTTTTAAGTCCAAATTTGTTACAATTAATTTTTTTTATGTTAAGTTACTATTTTGATATAATTTTCATTATGAAGCATTGAAAATCATACCTTTTTGTCGTATGAACTTTAGTTTTCATCAACTGTTTCATTTTCATTCAAAAATTTCCCCAGCCGATCCAAAGGTTTCGTACCAATTACAATGTCCAAATACTGCTAACTAACCACTTTTGCTGACAAATTTTGAAAATTGCAATTTTTTTCCATATACCGACTTTTTGTGATAACGCGTTATATGGGGAGTGCTCGAAAAAGTGGGCCGATCCGAACATTTTTCAACAGCGTTCGTCCTTGGGTCAAAGTACGTCACTGTACCAAATTTCATCAAAATATCTCAAGAATTACGACCTATAGTTTGAACAAAACAGGCATTAGACGGACAGGCAGGCTTAGATCAACTCAGATTACGATTCTGAATCGATCGGTATAATAAAAGGTAGGTCTATCTTAAGCCCACCTGCGCGTTACATACGCCTGCACTAACTTAATATCTACCCTGTATCACAAGTGGTGTAGGGTGTAATGATGCAATTTGTTTAATATATTATAAAAGAGTTCTAATTGATAGTACGGTTAATAAGCAACACGGCGTGGGCTTACTTTCAACAAAAATTCCCTTAAACTATTTCCAATAGTATATGCAACAAACGTTAAGCTAAGAATAATCATTAATCGTAACTTATTTGCGTAAGAGTTAAGTTTAATGCATTAAGCATTTATTAAATAATGTGTTCAGCAAATGACGCTTTTTGTAATCCATCTGAGACGTCAGAAACAACAAGAATACTGACGGCAACTACAATTGCTACAAAAACAACAATAATACTAACGAAGTTCATGAAAAGACTTGCATAAAATTATTTAAAAGAGAAAAAATTCATTCATAAAAATGGCAGCAAGAGAATGAAAAATGTAATAATAAAATAAAAATGCAATTAATAAAAAAAAAATGTATGTGTGTACTTTTGTTTTATATATTATATATATTATATTGGCAGAGACAGACAAGTATACATATATCCTCATCCAACGACCGTTACTTCCGTTTAGTGTTTATTAACATTTATACAACATGTGAATTACATAGTTGTTAATCATTTTCTTAGTGAAAATATGAAATAAAAAAACAGCAAATTGTTGATTAATTTCCAGCTAAAGAAGGCAATTAAACAATTTAAAACATCCCGTCACGTAGAATACGACAGACAGACCAAAAGGGAGACAAAGACGAAAAGTACTGAAACAACCGAATAACCAGTTGAGTCATATTTCCACACTTAACATGAATCAATATGAAGTTGTTTTTCTTTTTCTTGTTTTTTTTTTTCTAATTTTCCTCATTATAAAGGAGTGAAAGAATAAAGAAACGCTTTCAACATGCAGGTGTTCAATTAATGTTAAATAAGCAGAAAAAAAAGAAAAAACAACAACAAAAGAAAGAGAAATAACTTATAACCTAATTAAGAGTTTCAGAATTACGATTTAATTTATAACTAGAGCTGCCGCTTTAATAAAAGCGTTTTTCTTTTTTTTGGTCTGTTCTTGTTGCTCCTAAACCAAGGCCATTAAAAACACTTGCGCTTCTTTATGGATGGAGTTTGTATAGCGACCCTAGTTGTGTAGTAGTAGTAGTAAAATTAATAAATGCATAGGTGGATATGTTGTGGATTGTGTTGCTAAGGCCGCCTTAAAGCAGGGCTGCCGCATTAACCAGACAAAGCCACAAATTGCTCTATAAAATTAACCACTGAAACATAAAACAAGTGCTATGAAGCAAAAATAAAATCGGAAAACATTGGATACAATGCAACCCTTCATAGTCATATCTATCCATTTGCTGAACATTTTATAATATGTTTTCATGTATGTATTACTATCCAAATATGCGAAACGTTAACCTCTTTCCAATCAAACAATATCAGCATAAATTTGATTCCATGACTTTGCATATGCATGCTACTAACGCATATGCATATTTAGAGGGCAGAGTTGCCGTTTAACAATTAATTATTGCCTTAATTGCCGCCAATTAAAAGATATATTTACATTGTTGTGTATGCTAATAATAATGATAACAATATTAATAAAAAAAAAATTAATACTAAAATGCACACGTGGTGTCTACGATTTGCAAATCATTAAGCTACGCAAGTCTACTATATAAGGAACTAATTAATTGGTTATTGTTGTTATTGTCTTTAATTCGGATTTTAGTTACGGTATGGATTTGAATGGTGCACGACGTAAAAATGCTACGCGTGAAACTACTTCCACATTGAAGGCCTGGTTAAATGAGCATAAAAAGAATCCGTATCCTACGAAGGGTGAAAAGATCATGTTGGCCATTATAACAAAAATGACTTTAACCCAAGTGTCCACTTGGTTTGCCAATGCGCGTCGAAGACTGAAGAAAGAGAATAAAATGACTTGGGAGCCGCGTAATCGTGTCGATGACGACGATGCTAATTTAGATGACGACGATCATAAGAGCACTGACGATAATGATCTATTAGGTATGTATCTTTTTCTTGTTTTGGAAAAGAATGTTGTCTTTGAAAATTATTAATACGAGTATTTAAGGAATCTGTCAATCTTTAGTTCTCTTTCCCTACTCTCTTTCCTTGCAGCTCAAGAGCTCCTACTTCCTCTACCCTCATTCAGATGTTTTATGTTTTGAACCTTGATTTCGTAGAAAGTATAAATAGGAATAAATCGAGAGTTTATCTGCATAGTAAACTATTAAAGACCTCTGTTTTTTAACTGCACCTGCCCTCTTAACTTCAAAAAAAAAAAACTAAAACATTTTTTACATGTGTTTGAAAGTCTTAGACTTTAATCTTAAAAATCAATTAGCAAGATTAAATAACAAAAATTGAGCTGGCTGCAGCCATAATAAAAAAAGAAGTCTTTATTTTAAATCCGCCAAGCCAAGAATAGCCAAGAGGATAAGAATTGCAACTACCAAGTCAGTGTTCCCGGGTTTAAATCTCAGTTCGGTTTAGCATGCTCGGACGTAGATCATTTGTTCACTCTATTTTTTACAAAAAACTAAAAAGAATACGAACGTTTTTTATGCTTACCGCAACCTACAATTCTCGCTACACTATAGATTGCACATTAATTTTTTAAGCAAAGGGTTAAATGTAACGTAAAGCTTTTCTTTTAATTTCGCTTACATGGCAGTTTGAACAAAGTTAATCTCTTTAATTAAAATTCCTATATATTTGTCATTATTGTTTTCTTTTGTTTGCTTAAGATGCTAAAGATTCTGGTTTAGGCTCCAACGAAGATAAAGATCACCGTATACTAGGCGAACGGCCGGGTGAAAGCAATAACAGTGAATGGTCCGGTTCACGACCTGGCTCGCCTAACGGATCTCCTGATTTATATGATCGGCCTGGAGGAGGTCATCCTATGTTTCATCCTGCGACTTTGCAACATTTTCGTCCACCTGCCGGCTCTCCGCCCGATATAGCCGCTTACCATCATCATCAACAACAACTGCTACAGCATCATCAGCAAGCCCAACAGCAAGCTTTAAATTCAGCTGCCAGCGGTAGTACTAGTGCCAGCCTGGCTGTGAAACCGCGAATTTGGTCTTTGGCCGATATGGCGTCAAAAGATGCCGCCAAAGAAACACATAAAGACAGTCCGCCTGGCAGTGATTTACCGACTGCGCATCCCGCTTTCTACGGCCATCCCGGTCAACATCCAGGTCCTGGTAAGATTTTGTCACCCTTAGCGGCTAGAATACCTAATTACGCACCCTATGTGAGACCAGATTTGTATCGTGGTTTTTATGGTCCGGCAGCAGCAGCAGCTGCACATTTAGGCGCACCGACGCAAGAGTTTCTTGAACACCAAAGAACTTTTGGTGCAAGTTTAGCAGCGCACAATGGTTTAGGCATGAATCCTTTATTATGGAAAGCAGCCGTCACTGGAGCGGCTGCGGGAGCACCACACTTTGCACCGCTTAGTTTGACTACAGCCAGCAGTCATAACCCCGCACAACAAATCCCGCCTTCAGGAACTTCGCCATCGGGTTCAAGTAGTTCATCTTCGACAGGCTGTGATGTTGTACAAACCCCGCCTTCAAACCACCATAATTTGGTCGCTATATCAAACAATTCTAATTCATCGACAACATCATCAAATTCTGGTAAATTATCTCCCGGTAAACCATGACAATCGTCTTTAGTCACATCATTTAACAACGATAACGCAAATGCAATAACAGCAAAGGCTTCACCCATATCCGCCTTTCGTTCTTTGATTGCTTTCCGGGAGCAACATTTACAACAACAAGCACCCAAACTAATACTGAGACCTTAAATTGTGACAATTTAAGATATATATGTATAAATATATAAATATATAAAAATATATATTTATATATAAAGAAAAAACAAATTAAAGAAACATAAATTTAAAAACAAAATAAAAAAATTTAAGATACTTTTGGACAATAATAAAAAATGTGATTAAAAAACAAACAAGAAAATAAAAAAAAAAAAGCAACAAAAAAAACATTAATATCTCTTTCAAGCGGTCTTCGAGATTTGGTTTCTAATCGAAATGAAAAGCTGACGACTGCAAAGAACGCGCATTGTTTTTGGAAAAGAAAAAGAAAAGAAACTAAAAACCACTTTAAAGAAAAGAACGGATAAAAAAATTGTAAAAAAGTAATAATAATACAATGTAAAAAAGAAAAAATTTATGCAATCAGAGCTTATAGATTAAATACTATTAAAACAAAAACTTAACTCCATCTAGTGTAACTAAATATACGTTAGAAAAGAAAAGAAAAAAATACAATCCTGTGCATCCAAATAACTTCATACAGCGCCGCGAAAACGGAAGAGTATTACGAATTTAAGTTTGTGCGGAAAAGACTTTCGTTCGTATTAAAAATTGATAAAGGATTCACATATCAATTCAAAACAACACAAAAAATTGAGAAAATAGCATAAAATAGTTGTCTTATACTAACACATATAAATTGTTTATATATTTTTTAAAATTTCTTTTCAAAATAGTTTCTCTTTTTGAAATATTGTTCCTGTAAGGTATAATTTTTATTACGCTCCACACCATTAAAGCTGCAAATCAGGTAAAAATTTGACGCAAATAAACATAACTAACTAGAAATTCTAAGTTAAGAAGTTTCAGGATAAGGATCATGGGCTGTAGATAGCCAAGTAAAACCTCAGTACATTCGAATTTGTATCTAGCAAAAATTTGTTCACTTATTATGATTTCGAAGTCAACTAAAAAACAAAGAAAAGTAGATAAAAACTCAAGTATTAGATGTGCAAATAAGTTCTAACGTCCATTTCTTTGCACTTTGATGAATATTGAAGGACAGCTTATAAACAACTGTAATTTGTACCGCGCAAACACCTGAATTACTTGAGTTATGTACACCCAAGTTTGCTAAAGAAATGAACGCGTCAGTTGTTCAATGTGTATACAAAGCAACCAATATCATTGCATAACACTTATTTGTATACCTAACAGTTCCTTTCACCTGCACGACCTAAAGATTGGGAGGAGGATGCAGTCGATGTCCCTTTAGTAATAGTTTATTGAACCGCTACGAAGTACGAACCTGAGATCTTATAAATGGGGTATGTTTTTGATTAGCATCAAATTCTAAATTTAAACGCTCGACAGTCTCTCTGTATGTTACATTTACATGGGCAGAAATAGGGCCATAATTTGGCTACAAACATCCCTAGAGTGGATAAAAAACTATAACTTACTGTAACCCTAGAGGATATTGATCTGATGCATTGACCAAACAGTCAGTGGAGTAATCTGAAACCCTAAAGCGAAGCTTTTGCTTAAACATTATATATAATGAGTGTTGATCCAAAATTTATTAAAAGATTACTGTAAAAGATTTGTTCATTTAGGGATCTTGTGATAGCAAAACCACTTTCGTATAATGATTTGAAATCTTGGGTACATAAAGATCTATCATGTGCTATAACTAATCAAGAAAAAGAAAGTAAAAAAAAAATTCAGTGTAATAAAGATTTGTGAAGTAAACACATTGATTTCTAGGAAGCTTCACAATTCTTAAATTTTATGACATGGAAGGCGGCAGCCCGCCACTACACGTAACGTGACAACGGACATACAAATGTTCGATTTTTCTATTGGCATAATTAGATTAAAATTAAATTAATTTTTGTCTGCGTAAACGATCTTAAGATTAACTTGCAACCTCTTTCAACACATATACTTTTACATTCTCAAGTTTCTAAATATAAATAAACAGGGCCCAATTAGGACAAGATCGTATATCGTATACTAGCCGAGCAAATTTAAGACTGCATTTCGCTTTCGATTTAAATAAAGCAGTGGTGTGGGGTATCACACTGTCGATGCTTGTCGACTACAATAATCTCTCGTCTGTTTCTATCATAATTTATTTAGCTGAAAGTAACAAAATTGAATGGAATTTTTATTTTGTTTATAAGATTTATTTGGCTGTAAACTTGTAAATATTTTTTATATAGAAATTATACACAAACATGGAGATACATATAGTAATAAACTCTTATTAGGAAGAATATTGAAAACATATAAAATTCCCATTTAATTAACTAGTTTTGTATAATTTTAGTAATATTTAGAAAGTAAATGATTATTAAAATATGTTAAAAAGAAAAATAAATAAAAGAATGACAAAGAACTAACAATAAACAATTATATTTATATATATATATATATATATATATATATATATATAAAGTGAATATTAATACATGTAAATTTATGTTTGATTAACCCAAAAAGGAAATAAAACCGTAAAAATAGTAATAAAAAAAAACCGATAAAATGAAATAAAAAAGCGACTGCTGTATACACGATTCTAAGAAACAGGAGCAACTACTACAAAACCAATTGTAATTAAAATACACCATACACGCAAACGAACGCATACACACGCGCCCATACATACATACATACATGCATACATACATACATACGCGCAACCAAATACAGTCCCATATGCATATATAAGTAAAGTTATATGCACCGACTTATAACGTATAGTAGTAACAAAGTAAAACGTACATACACACAGCAATCGCATACAAACACAAAAACAAATACATAAACATACAAACATTCATGCAGATGTTTTAAAATTAACTGTGAAAATGAAATGATGAACGACAACAACAACAATAACAACATCAACAACACCATAAACAAACATCTGCACGCACAAACACAGAACCATCTCAAGTATTTAAATTTATATTATTATTAAATCAATGATAAACAATACATGCGCGTACATCCATATATATAATATATGTGCATATACATATATATATATATAATATATACATATATATATAATATCTATATAATATATATATATGTAAATATATATAAATGTATATATATATATATATACATATATATATATATATATATGTATACATATGATGTTTTATACATATATATATATATATATAAAATTCCGAATTTTCGCTCCCTTCGCCTCCTCTTCCGTTCACCAAACATCCCATCCCTTTGTCCCTTCACCTCTTACGATTACTTGTGAACAGACACATATATGCGTATGCATTTTACAGATAAACGTGCATTATCTGTTTATTAAAATTTAAAGAAAAAACAATTGAAAACAAGGATAAAAAAATTTCACAAAAATGTTATGATTACCGAAGATAAAAAAAGAATATACAAACAATTACTACTACAACCGAAAATTGAGAAGAAAAAGAAGTGCACAAGAAAAAAATATATACACTTAGTTGCAATATAAATATTAATCCGTAAATAAAAGACAAAAAATGAAAAAAATTATTTAAAAAAAAACTATTTAAAAAAAAAGAATAAAAAAAAACAAAAAAAAACTATTTAAAAAAAAAGAATTTTATTTTTGAAACAAAAATGAACAACGCATGAAACATAATAGCAAAAAACTACAGAACAAAGGTAGCGATAAAAGAAAACTACATAATTCTGAAACTGATTTCCACTGTAACTCCACTAAGTAAAATATCAAACAACGCTCTTACTGACAGTAGAGTGAACGAGTACAACGTTTAAAGGCGAATTATCAGACTACAACCTACATAAACTCATATGTGCTCCGAACTTCGAGATTTGTAATGGGTCTATAATTATTCCTTCAGAGGCGGTTTTTTTTTTATGATCACCCACTCAGGGGATGTCCATTATAAGGACGGGGCGGTGCTGATCTGGAGGGATTATAGGAGGAAAAGGCTGAAGAAAGGTAGTAGTGTTAGTTCTAGTCGTAAAAGCGCACCTAAAAGCCTACGAAAGCAGTCACTCATTGATTGCTTTTTAGGAGTTATTGCGGCAAACACTGGAACCGGAAACACTCGGTTAACGTTGATTATGTATTATTGCTCGCCGTTTTATTCGACTTCACTTATAATTTGGGACTCCTTTCATGGCATACCGGTTAAAAAGTGGCATAATTCGCATTCTTAATCCATAGTATTGTTTAGAAATTGGTCTGAAATGAATTCCAATTGTTAAGATTCCTTACTCAATATTGTGTTCGCTTCTTAACATTCAAATGAGATGTTGCTGTTTACTCATAATCACGCTTTTTGGGTAGCAAGACCTAATTACCTTATTTTTAATAACTAATAATTACGCCATTCTGCCGTATTGCGTCGTTCGGGATTGTTTAAAAAGTTATATAACGATATATTTTAGATTCTTTTTACATAGAAATATATACGAAGAATATTTCACTGATTTGGTCAGAGAATGATACGAAATGACCCTGAAAGGGTAAAAACTATTTCCTCTTTTTTCTGCCATTTACTTAACGTTTGCGTTGATCATTTAAATGTTAATCTGTTATGCATCTCAAGAAATCATTAATAGCCAAAACCTTCCTACGCTTACAATGACTCTTTGAAGTTTGTTAAAAGCAGTAAACTAACTGAGTACATCTCAAAGGACAATACAGCGAGAAAATTTAGATATGGAAAATAAAGTGCCGCTAGAGATCGTTCAAATATGAAAAATAGTAAAAAATGCGAAGGCTTTCTATATTTGGAATATATTAACAGAAAAATACGAAAACAAGAAATTATTTTGGATATCCCCTTCACCCATATTATTATAACGCTGCTATATCCAGTCTTTATTCGAAATTGAACGCTAGCTTTGACAATATTTTTGGCTTGAACCTGTTTCATTAGTTTCCGCTTCGTTTTACCTACGAATCGTGAAATAAATACTGTTTATCAACGGACAGATAATGTTGAATAGAAGATGAATGTACGTAGACCAATTCTAATAAACAATAGGCAAACAATATTTTTCAAAGTTTCGAAATTTAAATAGTTGTCAATATGCAGTCGGCGTTTTTTTTATATAGAAGCGAATGACACTCGCGACTGTACATTTTTTTTGCACGTGTAACATGACACGGATTAGGAAAAAGTGCGGAAGAAAAGCTGCAGACTATCCGCTACATGGGAGATGTGCGTCCAATCGGCTACTGGTATGTCTTTACTGCCCAATCACACATTTTAGTTATGAATAAGAATTGAAGCCGAGCGTGCCGAGTTGACAGTCGCATTTCTTAACTACTTGCCTATGCGATAGTCACAAATATATATACTTGGTATTATATACACTGTTAAGTTAAAAACGTCCGTCCGCATGTCTGCGGTTGGAATCGTCAAAGTCAGGAATCTTGAAATAGAAATCAGTAGCTGAACATGTAATTCGAAATAATTTATCTAAATAAGACAAAATATTAGCCACGACTCAATTAACACTACTTAAAACGAACATCTGCAAAATGAAAGAGCTCGACACAAGCAAATGTGTCGCTATATTTTTATAGAAAATTTGCAATTTTTCTAGAGCGCCAAAGAGTGACGTGAACATTTTATAATTGCTTCTGTTAATGGTACAGCTATTCCTAGCCTTCTAAAGCATACAAAAACGCTCTTATTTTCAAATGTGTCAGCTGGGTCCAGAATAGCAACAATGTGAAGTTAGCAACGGTAGATAAAATAGCAACTACTGTGTTGAAAGTAATGGCGAGTAATTGAAAAAGTATTAAAAACTAGTTATCATATTGTCATAGAAAGTGTATGCAACACCTAGAGACTTGAGATAGATAGATAGACTGCTTATATTATACCGATCGATTCACATTCACTTTCTGAATCGATCTAAGCTGCTCCGCCCGTTTGTCCGCTTAAGATCTGTCCACGTATTCTTCTGTTCAAACTACAGCTCGTATATTTAGAGGTATTTTGACCAAATTTGGTACGCTGGTGTGTTTTGACCAAAGGATAACCGTTATTGATAATGGCTCGGATCGGACCATTTTTTCGATTTCTTGCAACATAACGCCTTATTTTGAAAAGTTATTATAGAAATAAATCTAATCAACGATGTGATATAATGTGTTACTATGGCGTTTTTATTTTGTTTTTTTTAGAAAGGTATCGTACTTAGTTCATAATAATATAGAGGTGTATTCAACATGTTATAAATGGTACAATTTATTTTTCGAAAAACAAATGTATATCACCGACGGTTGTTTATCGATCCTAGAATGATCACATACCGTGATGTCCGCGAAAGAACCAAGACGATGACCAGACACATTGTTCGATTTCGATTCAACCATTTGATACCTATAAGCCAGGATACTTAACATCCGAAAGGTGCGTTAGTTAAGTACACGACCGTCGGTCCAAAAGCTCAGGTTTCTTTCCTTCACGTTTTCTTACTACATAGTGGGGTGCTAGCGAACTGCATTATCATCTCTTTTCGCATAGTATGAAGGTTTTCTTTTCAATTTCCAATCTAATCGCAGCAATTCCTGTGTACATTTTTACCAATTGCTTGTTTCAGTAGCACCCCTAGCTTATAATACATCGTAATCGATCAATGGCCCCAAATGGCCTGGAATCGTGAATATTCGATTTTTTTGATAACATTAATTTCGTCGCCGATACGCGCTCTAATTTGATTCCAATCTCTCTTAACTAGTGCCTTGGATCTTTTTTTCCATTCCCAATAGCAGTACGGGATAAATAGCCCCTTTTTTTCTCATCTTTAAAGCAACAAAGCACACTTCGCATATCATCGTTTAACGTATCTCCCGTTTAATTTCTATAATAGACATCTAATTCCCATTTCTTGTCTTGATCCGTTCAAAGGTTTGCAAATTGTTTTTTTTTTCTTTGATTTCCTACCAAGTTCCTTATAAATAGATGCAATTGGCACGCTACGTATACCATTTTCGGTACACCTGATAGAATCGAACAAATTTGAATAAATACTTAATTTTTGTGCGAGTTTATAATAGAAAATATATATTTTTACTTATTACATATATTCAAACAGCAAAATGTTCCATATAACAAACATTTTTGCTTCGTATTACATCTAATCTAATACGCACAACGAAGTGAAAAAAGCATGCAAATGTCATATATGTTTTCATATAGTGATGACTTTTGTTGAAACAAGGCATGGATAAATATGTTATGTATATATTAAGACAATCGTTGCAAAATGATATCACCCTCTTTGCTATATATCGCGCAAATTTAATTATCACAATCCTTCACAGTTTTTTACTACCAGCATTTGTAGCGGTGTCACTAGGAAGTTTCGAAGAACATCAGATGTATATCAAACAAAAAACTCCAATCACTTTTCAACTTTCATATTTTGATTTTTTGATAATAATTTAAATATTCAATCAAACTAACATTGTTTAAATTAAATAAAACTGCGAAAGCAGAGAGCTAATTAATTCATTGTAATATTAAATATGCCATGACATCTAGTCACCAAGTTGCGTGTGCCTTTATCGGCGCACTTTTCAAACGGTGGTTCAAACAACAACAACATTATATAACATAACAACAATGAACACAATTGTTTTATTTCAATATTTTAAATTAAAACTTCTAACTTGACCCACAAAGGCACTTTAGTATGTATTGAAAACGGTATACGTTGCAGGGAATGTGTTAAGAGCTCGGCGTGAATCGATTTTCGTTACTCATTGCAAATCCTTGCCTTCAAAACTTTGCTAATAATTCTCAGTTATCCGTGCACTTCACTCCATAAGCCTAACTTCTTAGCCATCAACCACAAAACCCACATTTTGGTTAAGATGGAGTATATTTATAGTAAGCCAGTTCAGTTTCACTATATTATAAGTTTTTCCAGTAATTTAAAAATTATGGAAGTTAACTTGCTATTCTTTGACAAGAATCCGTTTTGAATTTTTGAAATAAGCGGCTAACGCGCTCGTTTGGAAAAATAAATAAATTTAATTAATATATTGTGCGAATAAAATGAACTCAAATAATTATTAAAAAAAAATTATCGTGAAACTTATAATGAAAGAGCGTGGATAGCAATTAATTTTGAAAATATTGTACATAAACAGTTATTTCACAAAATTCATTGACGGTATTATTCATTCATCAAAATTTTATGCAAATTAAGGAAAATAATTGTTTTTTCATTTAATTGCTTATCAAAAAAGAAAAAAAACTTTTTGAATATTATTATCGTAAAGGTGACAGCAAATCATTTAATCGTCGTTGTTGTATTATATATTTCCGGTTAGTGACAGCAGTTTTCTCAATCATTTTTTCTTCTCCTTTTAGAATATTGATTATTTTAAATTTATTGCAAAATGTAAAGAAAAACTGCGTAAATATATTTAATCAACTGACATTCTGTTAGCTACGCCCGTCGTTGTTGTTATTATTGTTCTTGTCGTAATTGTTATGGTTATGTTGTTATTGTTGCTTTATTATAAGTATTGTAATTTAATAATGTTGTTGTGCCTCTTAAAACTAAACAGATTGTCAATTTGTGTCATTACAAAATAATCACAACATGACATGTTGTCAAACATATGTTTATGCGTTTATAAGCAGACAATTGTATATATATATATATGCGTATATATATATGCGTAGAGACAATGCGTTATGAAATCCATACAAAACCCGTACGATATAAATATTACTTACTACTCATTCATCTTAACTTATACTGATGTAAATAAAATGTAACCAACAAACATCGTCGTACACTTGCGACATAATACTCTGTGCATATAAAGTAGTACACAGAGTGGACCACTTTGATATAACTCTAAACAATTTCACTTCAGATACTATCAAATACATATGCAAGTAAGCAGATAAGTAAGCGAGTATACGCTTACGTTTACGTGCATTATAAACGTAAGGCTAAACAATTAATATCGCTTTACGGGCGTTTTTCATCGTCAAACCGAAAACAGTCTGTATATGCGTGTGCATTTATGCCTTAACTGTCATGTCATAAGTTTTAGCGTTTCTAGTTTCTTTTTGCCAACTTTATTTTTTTCTTCTTTTTTTTACAATTTTAATGTTGTTGTTGTTGTTGTTGTTGTTGTTGTTGGTATTGTCATTAAATCAATTGTGGTTGTATATGCAGTTGATAGTAATATTAACAAAGAACTTAAGATCAAGTTTATTATAACTCCTGATTGTCAGTCAATTTATTGTCAGATACAACAACTGCAATGAGCATCTAGTGAACGTTTGTGAAAGATCTCTGCTGCTGGTTTGCAAAACTTTTCTGTTTTCTGTTGCCACATAACACAAATTGGTTTAGCTTTTTAAGGTTTTCACTTATGACATAATTTAATAATTTCGTTCATTTGAAAAAATGAGTACATAGAATGAAAACATACAAGAAACACCAATAGAAGCCTACAATATATGTTATAGTGAGAATGCGAACACACCTTAGCTGGAAGTTCGAAAACGAAAGTCACAACGATGAGCTTTAACGACTGTTGATCATACTATACTTAAACTAAAGATGATAATCATGAAAAATTAAGGCACTCATCGTCAGCTAATTTGACAATATCTTCTTTCACTTCGTGTGCAGTGAAAAAAATTCTGAATAATTGGAAGATATCGAACATACATACAATGCCTTACATATTTATCCTTCTTGTAGAAACTGATATGTTCTTCGAGTCGGTTCGCGAGTCGTGATAGGCAGTAAATAGAAAATACATAAAGGAATGGCCTTTTGCAAGTATTGCAGGCGTATCTCCGTCCGCTTGATATGAGACAAGATTAGGGTATTTGCTTTAGCTTCTACTTATGTTTTTATGTTTCAACGTAAAGAACAACGAACTTTACTAATATTTTTACAATTTTTTTACAATTCTATTTTTTTCGTTTTTGCGTTTTTGCATTTGCGTTAGCGTCAATTAAAAGCTGCTAATTACGTTCCTATAGGCGAAAACCTGTACATCTAGCAAAAAAAAGTTCGAAATAGGGAATAAATAAGATATGAAAGTGCTCTACTATTTAATCGATATTATCGAGTAGTCCCCGTTCCCAAAAACTGTACTCCCTCCGATGATGATGATAGGGGGTAATTTTTGGATAAATAAGAACAGCAGGAGACCTCCGCTATCTGATATCATTTAAGCCGATAACAAAATCCATTTACTCTAAACGATCCGAAGAATAGTTCAGGGACTGAAACATTTTCTTTTTTTTTATTTTTGCTGAGAACAAAGTTTTTGTGGGCTGATTGGTTCGGAATTAAAAGCATTTATCCTACTAGTTACCATTGCCACTCGTAAATTGCATTCCTATCCTTAGTATAGGTTAGTGCATACAGTCGTCATATTGAAACCATAATATAACATAACATCGACATATATAAATGTTGCATTCGTATAGCTAAATAGCTTATTATAAGGACTTCAAAAATTTAAACTCTTGCACAACAGTTACCTTACATACCAAGCTTTGAAGAAATGCATATGTCTCCATTCTGGCTCTTGATATCTGTTGGTGCCTCTTTGCGCAGACGTACGTGTATATTTATATCCCACTGCCCTATGCTATATAATATATTATTAAAAATTATTTTGTACACGATCTAAAACATGTTCACAAACAAGATATGAACAAGTATTATGACAGAATCTTTGGCACACACGACGACATAACGTTAACGTTAGCTGCCCCGGACAAACGATTGCAAATGCACAGACTCCGATTTCGTTCGTATCAAGGCAATCCTTTAAAAAGACATACATAGGCTCGTAAGTGAATTATCGCTTAGATGGACGGTCGCATCGCATAAATATGACACAATCAAATGGACTAACGAATAAAAACACCCGCTAACTCTTTCAAACATTATTAATTGTGAAATGTTGACAATTCATTCCACATAAAACAAAGATTGTCATACGGATCAGCTAAAAAAAGGGAAAATAAAAAAAAAAAACGAAAACGTAATGGGATACAACACGAAAAATAACAACAATCTGTGCAGTTATGAGGATAAAATTCTTTGTATATCACCTTAGTTTGCTTCTTTTTTCCTTTTCTTTTTAAATGCTACGGCATAACTTGTATTGACTGTTGTTAGTCTTGTCCTAAAAACCGTGTGCGTTGTATGTTATTATCTTTCTTATTATTCTTATTGTTGTTGTCATTGTTGATGGTTGTTCCTGTTGATGTTGGTGATCTTCATAAATCATAAACATATAAATATGTTTGCTTGTGTTGCGTATGCGTTTGCGTTTGCGTTTGCGTATACGTTTTGCTTTGCAATATTTTCATATTTGTATGCATGCCTTTAAGACTGTTTATGTGCGTGTGTATGTGCCTGTCATTATTATTATTATTGTTGTTGTCAGTCTTGTTGATTTTTATTTATCGTTTTCTTTCCTACACTATGATGGACTCATGTTCCTGTCCAACTGTCTAGTGATGTTGTTGTCAGCAAGAAACATTGCCGCTTGCAAGTTTATTACTGTTTTTATGATTATTATTATTGCATTAATATGTATTGTCGTAAGTTAAACAATAGCAACAACAAAAAAAACAGCAACCAAAACGGCAAAAACAAACAAACGTTTTGTTGTAATAATCATTCATCACAATTCGCTTAGTTTTGGTTTTTTTTTCTTGCTGTTTTATTCATAACAATGCAAATCTTTGATTATTTACTGGTTAGGTTTCACGGCTGCTGTTATTGTTAAACTTTATTGTACTAACTAGTTCTGCCCTTCTGCTTTATGTGTGGGCCAGACATTTTGGGAAATTTTGCAGTTATTTCATGATTTCTTTTAAGCTTTCAAAATTTTTGTATTAATTCCACAAACACTTTATAAAGTAAAATAACATCATTCAATTAATTTAAAGGAACACATATACATATTGCCGCTACTGAATTGATTGAATCCGTCCATCAATTTTTAAATTTCAGACGCTACTTTTGTTTCTGTAAAACAATGCAAAAATCTTAACTTCGTGTATAACGTTACCGGATAGCTCGAAACTTCTAAGCCAATGGTCGAAATAAAATGAAATGTTCACACATTTCGTTTCAAAGTTGGTAATATCTAAAAATAGTATTGATTCGTCAATGAGTGACGCGTTATATATGTATTATTCATGTATAAGCGTAGACTTTAGTTACTTGTTACCACAAAAATATCGCTTAACAACTGTGATCTGCATCAAATTTTGAGCATGCTTACTCTCGTCTGCAACTTTGCTGTTGGAAAACTTGGTATAAAATGTTAAGACTTGCGAGAAAATTTGAAAGTTTCTGTGTATTCACTTTTTTTTAATATGAATGGTCGCTGGGCTTATTTCCTAGGTGTGAAGCACAGTGACGGACAGAAATAAGTTGGGAAAGATAATAAGACATAAGGCGTAGCCTCAGTTTGGATGGTTATTGCCACAATCGGCAACTATGAGCAACCGTAGCTATGAGATGTCAATCCGACTCCCCGTCGAACACCTACTTGGTAGTCGCCAATTGGTCGCATTGATAAGGAATGAAGCAATGATGGATATGGGTTTCCATCTTTTCAACTCTAAAAAATACTCTTCAAGAAATTTCTGAACTATATATGCTTACGTTCTGAAAATGCGTAAACTTCAAACTTTAGCTCTGTTTGTATGTCCGTCCGCTCAATGTTGTTCTTTGTTGAAATGTTCACCTTTTTGAAAATTATCCACAGATCTTCGATTTTAATCACAAATCGAATTTGAATATGAAGGTGACCCATTTAAGAGTATGTTCATTATATAATTGTCAGGGCCCAACATTTAGATCTTCATCTTTAATCATAGACCGAGTTTGAAAATGGAGGTGACCCACTTAAGAGTACGTTCATTATGTAAGTGAAAACATGTAAAGTTTATCATCACGCTTTGCATTTACAAAATTTATTTTAAGTTGCGAATATAAATATCCGACTTGTCAGCAAAAACTCTTGATCTATAATATATATCGAGGTAAATGTAGCTCTAAGAGTTTTAAAAGAAAAAGGAAACATCTCGGAAAAGGCCCTTAGTTAAGTAGTTTGAAGTCGTTCTCTTAATTTTCTTAGCTTGTTAAGCAACGGTTTTGTTGTAATATGTATCTGAGCTACTTTAAAGAAGTGGACCAAAATCTAAAAATATCTAATAGTTTTATGGGTAATGTTTTTAATTTATAATAAAGTTTTCATCAAATAAATATTTTTAAAAATTCATTTTAAATGATGCGGGGAAAAGAATCTATGAAATCCGAACATATGACGAAGACGGGAAACATAAGAATAATATAAAATAAGCGACTTTAAGAAGATATCAGTTCATTAGCACCAGTCTTTAAAATCCATAAACGATTTGCGGGTAAATTCGCAAAAAAAGCGGTTACTCACTTACCGTGCATTTTCGTTTAGATAAACTTGATAAATATTATTATTATTATTATTATTATTATTATTATTAAAAACTCTACCGTACTTGAGATTTGAACCCACGACCATTGGAATTGCTAGTCGAGACTATTGCCTACTCGGCCACTCAGGGGGATAACATTGATAAGTAATTTGATATACGTACAAAAGAAAATGAATTTAAAAAATATATTAAAAAACTTTGAAAGTGCGTCATCAACAATATCTTCTATACACGTATATTTTTTTAAATATGCATAGAGCAAATGGTCGGTTGTTCAAGTTTAAACAGTTATTATGTTAATGCTGTATAGAGAAAACGAAGAATATAATCAAATAAACGTATGTTTCGGTGGCTTAACACACGCTTAGGGGAACAGAGGTAGGGGTTTAAATTTTATTTTTTGTTTATTTATTTTTGTTTTTGTTTAAGTGAACCCCTAAACCCAGTTCATCATAATCGTCACAGTATTTCACCATTATGATTATCATCATGATAATTATTATAATCAACAGTTTAGCTTATTTCGCTACAGTTCAGTTGGTGTTGTGTTTTAAAATTGTTGTTGCCCTTATGGTAGCTGCTTTCATTGCCTTTGAGCAACATAGATTGAAAAGCTTTATTCATAATTTTCACCATGCAACAAAACAAACAACGATGACACGTTATAATTTTGGGAAAGAGAAGTAACGCCTTGTTTCGATATTTGAAGGATTTATTTTTTGTTTTTTATTCTTCTTTTTTAATTATAAGAACTTGATTTTTAACGCAAACTTCGGACAGCGAGAAGACGCAAAGTAAAAGATTTACAAAATTCACACATCCAAATTCACATGTCTAAAGTCGCTCTGTCTGTTGACTCTGTGGTAAAAAAACGAGAAAGAAAGAAAATAGGAACAAAAAAAAACAGAAAAAGTTCACTCAAACGTGTCCACATGTCGATTATAACGATAATGATTAGGTGGCAGTTGTGTTTCCGTCTTAAACGATCTGGAACCTCTTGAATTAATGTATAATGCAAATTATATTTCATTTGCATTCTAGATGTATATGCGTGTACGTATACGTATACGTGTACGTTTACGTGTAGGTAGATAGGAGTATGCATGTACGTACATATGGATGTGTGTGATGTGCATATGTTTCTCGTTCTTTATAACGTTGGCAATTTATGCTAAATCAGTGTTTCTACAGTGTTAATTAATTGTAAAATGTTTGCTGCTGCTTTCCTTTTCATTTTGTATGCTTGTGCTTTTGTTTGTTCAAGAATTCGGTTTTATTATTTATTTATTTTTTTTTTTTTTTTGTAATTGTTTGTCATATATTAAGTTATAGTCATTGTTGTGTTTTTATTATTATTGTTACTACCAAACTGTAATCGTTGTGTTGCGTATACTATTACAAATTATTCTGAAGTTTTGTTTATTTAAATAAATTAACTACGAGGGGAAAGCAGTAAGGAATGAGAAAGACAAAAAGTGATTCATTGCTATTGATTTTTGCAATCTATAAATATACCTATAAGAAACCTATACCTATGTAATTGATTTGCCGAAGCGGAGGTTGGTAATAAGAAAATGCTATAAATTATTTGCAGACAGTTTCTTTCACTCAAAACGTTGTGAGGACCAACGCAAGGTAATTTCTTACATAAGTGAAGCCCAAGCTATCTACGTGAAGCGGGCGTTCTCCGAATACGATTGTATTTTAAGTTAGAGTTTAGTGTTTAATTTCGTACAACGAAATATTTAATCAGTGGCGCAAAAGGATATAATATATAGCAAAATAGTATAGGATTCGATTTATAAGGTCTGGCATCTAATCACCTCATATAAGGTTTCTTCATTAAGTCAATCGAATTTCGTTTTCAGGCTCAGGCCTTTCGATGACGATCCAAAGCAGTGACGGCGCAGGCTTCAAAGTTCTAATTTTTTCATTTTTATTAAACTAGCTCCCTCCCCTCTGCCCCCTTTCATGATATGTAATAATTGCTGCTATTGATTTTATCACAAACATTCTGGTATACGGTACTCCTGTGCGCCGTTCGGGTCTTTTTGGAATTTATTTCGAGATGTGCTTGTAAGCAAGATCGCAAAAGTAAGTGATTTTAAAATTTTACTGGTAGTTTCTATGTCACCCAAAAAAGAGGATTTAGGTAAGCCCCGCTTTCGTGAAGAAAGGTTAAGGCTAAAGGCTATCATAATTAAATGGTACAATGCTATGGATTTAGAAACCCATGGGCTAATACATCCCTCATCCAGAATAATGATAGAAGGGTGGAAATATTCGTCCTGTCTGCTATTAAGTACGTGGGAGCAAGGGCTTAATAGGCACATGTTGACGCAAAAGACTATACATGTATACAACAAATAAGAATAAGAGGCTATTAAGTCGTCGCATTCGTTCGATGCTTAACTGAAAAAGGAAACTAGATCCCACTAGATCCCACCACCCGACGTTATATAATTGTAGGTTTGACATCATCAAGACAAGACTCTGTCTATATATTTGCATATACAAATATAAAAATGTGGAAGTTGAGAGCTACAGTAGAGCTACTACAGTAACGAAAATATGCATAGCATTATAGTCACAAAAGTATTATAGTCAACCCGACACAATGTGTCACTAATCAAATATGATTTCGTTCTTACTATAAATATTGATCACATTGATTAGACGCACATTAAGACGCACGGTTTATAGGACTCAAACGTCTGCTAGTTGTTTGTTGATGAAATTGATCGCAGAATATAAAAGAGTATGACCTGAATCTCTTACAATTTAATTCCATGGGCTTATGGATGTTTGCAGTACTTAGCATATAGCGATTTACATTTTAATGCTAATAAATAGCAAAAACAATTAATACAACAACACGCACTACTTTGTAGTTTTCATATCCACCATAATAAGTACATTTGCTCTGTTAAATGCCTACAATGCGTAGAGAAACGTCTCAACGATCCCGTCAAATGCATAGGAGAATCGATACAGCCACGTTTGTCTATCTACCTGGATGTTAATCTGACTATCCTAAGCCAGGAATGGGAAGTTTGGCTTTACATTTTTTTACCTACCACAGAAGGTTGCGGTGACACTTTGCCAATGCATGCATATCTCTCAAAGGCATCAAAAAGCACATATTTTTGCCTCAGATTAATACAATATTTCGACAATACTTAACATTGCCCGTTTGTCTATCGTTGGTGGTATCAATGTCCATTGTCCTGAGAATTAATATAGAAATCTGAAACTCGATATATAAATATTTGCCTGAAAATTTTAGATCAGCTTTTATACCGAACGTGATTCAGCCCTTGTACGTTGACAGGTAACAGACAATGTTGCCATTCTTATGGAATAATCGGTAATAAAAATTAGCTTCAAGGTGTCTATAAATTTCTTACTTTTTTTTTGGACGATCCGGAAAAGTTATCGAAAAAATGAATAGACCACAAACGAAAGGTTTCCGCAGAAAATGTCCTTTTATTTATTTATTTTTTTGTTTTTAATTATCAGCCACTCCGGTGATGTCCCCTATAAGTATGGGCACGGTTGTGACCAGAAAGGGTTACAGAAAGAGAGGGATGAGGAAAGGGAATAGCGTTTATGAACTTGAAAATGGAGTTAATATGGTGGAAAGGACCATTGTTGGCAGGTTGTTCCAAAAGCGGGTAGTGTGGGTAAAGAACGGTCATCCTTGACATTTTATTAAGAGAATTTAAATTGTTTTACAATAGGTTTGAAATATATTCGAATTTCAAATCTTCCCAATAGCTAACGTGAGCTGCCAAAGATTAAAAAAGCTTGATTTAAAATTGAATTACTAAACTAAAATGAACTCATGCAGAGTAAACTATAGGTAAATGAATATATTATATATTAGCATATTTTTCTAAACAAATATTGCAAATGCTTACGATATAGTTATTCGTTATCTCTACCTTGCAATCTAAACTTTAGTGGGTATTAGAAACAGAGTTTCTTTAAATCCCTCCGCGGCAGCACACGAGTACCATCCTACACTTAACTAAGCTCCTGTAAATCAATAAACGATTGCTATAAGTAAACGGCGTTAACTGTTGTTATGTACGAAGTGACTGCCGTACGCTGACTATCACTTTTCCGTCATAATATTGTATATAAATAAGGGATAAAGGATATCCAAGATACGCTTGAAAGAAAAAAAAGGCTCACCTGAAGTCTACTAAATCAGATTTTTTATTGAATTTAATCAAAATATTTATTTTAAAATCATTTTAGGTCGCAGAGGAAAGACGGTATTGACCAGCTTATTTAAACATAATCATATACTAATGCAGAATATAATTGAAAGCGAATCTAGTTTTTCTATTGTTCTCTTGCTTTTGCTTAAAAAAAAATCCCGAGTATTTCCATTAATATGACTGCATGGCACCATTAAATATATTAAATTCATTTTTAATCTTATTTTTAAGCTTTCTTTTTTCGTATCATTGTTTTTTTCGCTGCGTTACATTTTCGTCTACATATAGTTTCAACCGTACTCGCCTTAATAATTTTTCTGTTGAATTTAATAAAATTGCGACATTTTAACATCTGATATGTTCGCAGTTTACATGATCTCAAATTCTTTCCCACAAATAATTGAAAATGCTTTAAACATTAAAGATTAAACACAAAACTCATAATAACAAGACGCAAACCTAAAAAAAAAAGCAAACAAACTAAATTTTAGAGATTTGATGCATGATTACGTAATGATCCGTTCCAAAATGTAATGACAACAATTACAAAAACCTTCAACATATTAATTTTCAAACAAAACCAGTAGCTACGCATAGAGAGGTTATGTATCTTAATGATTGTGGTTGATTACAAATGTATATTCAGATTAACTGCATGCACCATATTACAGATGACAAAAGAAGTTCAGCAGGTTTGGTTTATGAATGCTTTCGCTACATATTCAAAATTTCTTAAAACCAAAGATTAAAACAATCAATGACAAACGACACTGCTGTCAATGTTAATCTGATTATTAAATGCTGTATGATTCTTTATTATTTATCGAACTTCAAGGGAAACTTAACAAAGATTATGCAACGGATGAAATTGCTATTGAGGAAAATTTCAAAAAACACTTTTGGAGGATTGAAGGATTGCCCAAATGGAAGCTGGTTCTTATCGCACTAAGTACTATTTGAATTAACAAGATCCATACCACTTATAAAACGCAATTGCTTGGGAAGAAAGCTATGAACAGAAAAAAATTGAATGGTTTCTCACTACAACAAAGTAAAAACGTCAACCCGTTTTTTCTTCTCTTTTTATCTCTTTATTAGTAAAGTGTTTACAGTGACAATGATTTCTTTAGTTTCGTAAATGATTTCACTTAAAATTTTGTACGCTTATTATACATTCAAAAGCATTAAATGGTCAATTTCGATCCATAAACACGTAATTCATGTTACATACAATCGTTTGATGGAGAGGAAGCTGTCACGGGAATAAGAAAGTAAAAGAATAACGTTCGGCTCTGGATGAATATTTCATACATCCCATCCAGAATATATTGTATATTTACAATCTATGACTAATGAGAAAATACCTTTTTTCATGTTTTCGAAAACAACACAAGATTCCAATGTTTTCACAGAATTTGAGGTCGATATCTTAATTTTTTCGATCAGGACAATGTTTTCCGAAAACATCTCATGGATATACAGGCAGAGATGTAAACGGGCAGGCAGAAAGGCCGACAGACGGATGGAAGCAGCGGCAGGCGGAGGATTATCCAGCATTTGCTGCTTGTCAAATTCTTTTATATTATTTTTCGAATATTATTCAAGGAAGTCTGAGAAAAAACGAATGAAAAACTCGATATTGTCTTAAGAAACAAGTTTGAAAGATTTTTAAATGATATTACAGAACCCTCTCGCTATTTGTGCTAATTTTTTCCGTTTATAACGTTTCGAATATCTTGCGTCATTGATTTGAACATGTCTTTATATAAATCTATATTTATTTGTATGAAAAACACATTCTGCAAATATTTTTACTCCATTTTGGGGCAGATGTTTTAAAGTCGTATGCAACTTATGTGTTATATTGGTACGTGCTTCAGATCTTGTGGGTTTAACAATAACACAATCACATGACGTAATTATAGGCCGAACATGTTCTAAGGTGAAACGAAAGGATAAAATTCTTATACTTTTCGCTTTTAACGACTTTTATGCAATAACACATATGCCGTTTTCTGCAATTTACGACGTCATGAATAATCAATCATCAGCTCCTTCCGGGTGCTGTGCAACTTCTCTTCGTTCGTGTTAGAGATAGTTTGGTCGTTATCTAAACGCTATAATGGTTGGTTATGAAAGCTCTCTAAAATTTCGTAAATTATTTTTGAAGACAATAGCAAATATTCTGTCTACAAATACGTTTTTACACGCAGGTTTATCTTATTCTTTGCAATGTTATTGTAACTGAAGTCGTGTCTATTTACAATGTGATAAGATTAAATACTATAATGTGTCTTTAAGCAAAAAGTTAACCTGCATAATTTTAAGATGAAAAGTGAAAACCATATAACGTAACATATCTGGAGAGTTAATAAGTTTTAATTGCATTTATATTATAAAAGATATTTAATTCTCCACGATTTATAATGAAAATTCCAAAATTTACATTAAACGAAACGACCATTGGTTGACTCATATATTGATTTGTATTGAATAGTTTTACAGGAGTAACGACGTGTTCGATAGCAATATTGTCAACAGACATAACTGCTCGTGATATTACCTGCTGATTAAAACAACTCCTGAAAAAAAATGTCTTTATAAAATTCTTCTAACAATAATACTTTCATAACTATGATCAAGACTTTGATTTCTCCCTAGTTTACTAACGCGTATACTTTAGGTTGCCAAAAACGTAATCTCGGTTTAAAATAAGATTCTCTTTAAACGGAAAGAAAGGACATACTACTTAATGTACTAGATTTAAAATACGATGTACATGTAAATGATGTCTTGCTAAAAAGTTAATGACTTCATTCTCACAGAAATTTGATTTCTTATCAGCAAAAGGCCCAAGTCTAAGTGGATTCACTTAGTTAAAGTCATTGTTATTGCAATTTTGCAAGGTTCATAAACTATACAATTAGTAGTAACTAATGGTGTTATTAAATGCAAACTAAAGCCAACAAAATTTGTTACGCAAAGCTAATTATTTCCCACGAATTACTGCGATAAGTTTTAGTTGTGTTTGAGTACAATATTTAACATCAATTGCGATTATTTGTTTGAAAGATGATCGCTTCAATTACATTTTGTACACGTTATCATATTAAATAAGCCTTGTGAATTCATGCGGAAGCAAAAATTTAAAACTTCTTAATGACTTCGTGAATTTTAGGAGAGTTTAATGATATGTTAAGGTCACTTCGCATGCGGATTTGAAAGAACTCGCATTCGAATGTGTTCAAGTTATTTTAATCGGCTTTTGAATTCTCATAGTAATCAATATTATTTAGCTTTGTGTCGTCTTTAAGGCAATTATGTGATAATCGCTTTCTCACTTATACCTTGGATTTAAGCATAATCATAAAATATATATGACGGAACAGAACGATAGCTGTCTTTATGGAAAGACTTTCCAGCAAAAAACTATTTCTTAAGTCTGATATCTTGTTTCATACCTCTTCGTTAGTTTGAGAAGATACTTTTTCATTACGACGTTATTTCATCGTCTTCAAAAGTGAGAAAAATACGTAGCTGCAAATATTTGTAAAGTGATTTGTATCAAATATGACAGAATGGGAAAGAAAACTTTGAAAACATATATATACAAAGCGTAAGCAGTATAAACACTTTTCTGCTAACCTAATATGTATGTGTGTATTAATTACCTGTTGATCTTTATTTCTTTGTAGTTGTTATTAATAGCAGCATCACAACATAATGTGTCGGTGTGATCTGATTTGTTTCCACTTTCGTAAACATTAGTATTTTGTATAGACTTGTGTATGTTTGCGTTATTTAATCGGTTTATATAAAAAATAGAAAAAATAAATATATGAAGAAAATGTCTTCTCTTCTTTTGTTAAATCATCAGTATGCTTTTAAAGCATTACAGCGGACAAATCTTTAAATTAATCTTGATAGGTTTCAACCATCGGTTTAAATAACTAACAACACTGACACTAACAAAGTTATTATAAACACTAAACGTTCTTTCGTTTATTTAATAAAATAGAAAATAAAAAAAGTTTATTTCTCGTTTTTATCACCATTCATTTCCAACAGAGAGATTCATCTTCCAACTCCGCTGTGATCGTCTTTTCTTTACAACGTTTTAAATGACGTTTGTTTTATTTCTTGGTTGGTTTGTTTATTAGTTATTTGAATACTTTGTGTACTGCAGGCAATTTGTAGTTGATTATGTTATGAATATATTCCGATATATTTTTGCTTTTATGTACAAGTATATTCGCCTCACATACACATTTCCTGATTCCCCTCTTCCCCAAACCATGAATTATGATCTTTGATGTTACAATATACCCGACCACTTAAGTTTCATGGGTGCTTCTATGTATGTATATGTATGTATGAGTGTCACAAGGCAACTTCACAATAACGAACGGCAAACGATATAAAAATGCCAATGTTGACTTTGGTTTACATTTCATTGACTATGTTGGTGGTCAATCACAATCGCAATCACCATCACAGGCACAGAGATTATGTTTGTGACGTCTTAAATTTAAAGCTTAACTTCTTCTTGTTATTTTTTATTTTATTCTTCTTTTCCTCCTCTTGTATTAAAATATAAAATAAAATGAACTGAACACGAAATGTTTGTTTAAAATTCAGTCATTGTTCCCAACATCGATACACTGGGCATAATTTACTTTTTCTTTTTGTTCTTTTTTAATAAAATGCTGCTACTGTTTCGTGTTATGGTTTTATTATGTTAATAGTTTTGAATGGTTAATAATTTTAAGTTTAAATAATATATAAAAACCGTAAATATTATAATAAATATATATAACAAATCCCTATTTAGTTTAATAATAAAATAAGACATCCTTCAAAACTTGGCGATCGTTGGATAATGTCTTTTCATTTAGAAAATGTCCGTTAAGTCATATAAGAGATTCCCTATCCCCATTGATAACAGTGAGATTCTAATTTTAATTTGATTCGTCCATCTCGGCCCCAACTCATCTGCCTTCTTAGTTGTTAATGTATTTGTCCACTTATTTCTTTAACTCTTTATCTGTCTGCTTTTACTTGCATTTATTTGTTCGCTTTTCTGGCTGTATGTCTATGCCTATGTCAGTCGTGTATCGTGCTCAGTCTCTTAATTCTACCCTCTTCTTTGTCTGAACGCTTGTACACTGGCCTTCTTACTCACCGACTCATCCATCCACTTATTTACTAACACTTTTTCTTTCTTCCTTTCTTGCTTTCTTGACTTATCTCATTTTGGGATTCCAGTCCCCTTCGAAGATATTTGTTTTTGGGCCTTTTTATTGAATTTTAAATATATCGGTTTTAGAAAAATAGATAGACGTATCCATAATAGGTAAATATCTGGAAAAAGAATAAAAGAAAAACCAATTTTCAATATTACCCAATTAACTTAAAACTTTATACATAAGTCAACATTGGCTTATTATATTATATTTTTATATCAATTTAAAAACAATAGACAATTTTCAAAATTTAGAAAGATATATAGTATTTTTTAATAATCATTACGGAACAACTCAAATTATTCTTCTGATAAATGTTCTAACTGTTAGTATTATAACCGTCAACGAGTCATTCTGTTTGTAACACTAAAACATATATTTCTTAAGTCTCTATAAAATATATATACTTTTGATCAGCGCGGAACTCTCAATTCAGTAGAGAAACTGAAGACGTACCGATATATTCGCAATCAGTGATTACAGATCAATTTTGGAAATAAGTGTAATCCGTCCTCAATAGCGAAGCTACAGTATAAGCTTAGTGACTGACGACTGCATTTATTAAAGTATTTTACAATATTAAGTTAGACGCTAAAGGAAACGAATATCTAAGATCCGCTAAAAGACGAATAAAAGTTTTCTTTTTGTACTATATAAAAACTACAGGTCAATGAGTAACAAGTCATCCATAATATGGGAGAATTATATCATCCTGATGGTTAGAGTATTAGGCTTTAACTTGCATATTTAGTGGACCTTTTGAAATGTGTTCAGCAACATAGAAGTCAGGTTCACAAATCTAGGCGCCTTTTAACAAATATTTTCTTAAAGAATGAAATAAATGAAAACTCCCTATTAAACTGTATTAGAAATCTAATACGTGTAGCAAATATTGAAAATATTGTGCTCAAACTCGTTGCAGTGTTTAAATATTAGGTGCCTGCAGAACTTTTTAAAATTTTTCCACGTGGAAAAGGCATCTATTGGGAAAAGTTAGTACAATGTACATTAATCGAAATATTTTCATAATTTTCTACAACTGTTTCCCACCTTTCTGGCAACATGTCGATACCGTGTCGAAAGAATGATGCTGGTTTAACACCGACCCAATCGTGGACCTATTTTCGCACCAAAGCCATGCTGCATCGATCGGAATATGTGGTAATGGAAAGCTCTGCGTCTGGTGAGTATGCTAGATCCGGCAGCATAATAGCATGTGAGGCATAGTATATCTTTGACAACTCTTGCAACATGCGACCGAGCGTTGCAAGAGATTGACTTTACGTCTGGTAATTTGCTCTCTGTGGTCTTTTTTGCAACAATACGCCGTTAAATGTGTTCAATTGATGTCGGTAGACATCTGCAAAAACAGTTTCGTTCGATTTTAGCAGCTCGTAATGCGTTACACCTTGATGATCTCACCATATGCACAGCAAAACGTCATGGCCATGAATATTCCGCTTCGGTATGGATGTGGATGCATTGAAACCGCGATGTTGACACGGCACGAAATGACATTTACAGTCAATTCGTATGGTAGCCAATTTTCCTTTCTTTTGGATCTTTCCCGTCGCATATAAAGATCTAAAAACAGTTGATTCATCAATTGCTAAGCTGTTAGAAAGTTCTGTGAGAGTTTGAGCTGGGTTTTCGTCCAATAAGTCTTGCAATTCGTTATCTTCGAACTTTTTTCGGTCTCCACGCCTCCAGTTATTAACATCAAAATCATCAATCATCACAATCGTTGAAAACAAAAATTTATAACCGGGATATGATGAAGCACAATTACCATAAGCTTCCGAACGTGTTTGCTGAGTTTCGTCAACAAACAATCTTCAAATTAAACAATAAAAGTTATATATGTCGAAAAATCAATTTTGAGCGCTCCATGATTAGCGTGGGTATACGCTGACTAACTCAATAATTACTATTATAGTAAATTGAAAACTGTTATATTAGGTGAAGAAATATCAAAATCATCAGATTTAACTATTAGGTACACTGGTATTTTCCACTTCTTAATTATTTTTATCTGTAAAAGTCGCTGATGAAAATTTTTGCAAGCACCTACTAATATAAAACCTAATATGCGTCGCAACCTTACTCAGCTGGTAATGGCCAACGTCACTTATGAAAGAGAACTTTATTAGAGATGGATGCATACAGGTAACGTGCAGAATGAACCCACACACAAATCTGTCTTCAGACGATGGAAACATCCAGAATTCAGGAAATATTTGTAATAACTTTTAAAATTTGACATCTGAATAGAACCTGGTGATGGAACTGATCAGTAGAATTATATGCACTTCTGATATGCTGCGTCACCTTGCATTAGTTCCCGGGACTTTATAAAGAAAAAAAACATTTCTTTTGCAAAATTAAATTTTTTCTTTAACGCAGTCTCCTTCAAAAATGATACAATCAATCTAATACTTTTGCAACAACTCGATAACATTTTTATGGAACGTTTTATTAACAGGCTCTCAAAACAAGAAGAAGTTTTCATAATGACCTAGTCCGTTAATCCAATTTCTTTTCCCCAGAGCATTCTTTTCAAACTCACAAACAAGAAATAATGAACTTCGAACAATATATTAACTTCGATTAATGGAGTTTTGTCAATTTAACCATCACATGTGGTAAACTATATATACACATGTGGGCAGAAAAAGGAATTTGTATTGTTTTGTGCTGGTGTGGGGTATTCGTTTCCTCCTACGACGTAGGAACATTTAAAAATAGTTTAGAGTTACATTAAGTATAAACGAAGACTTAAAAGAAGTTTAAGTAAAAAATACCACATGTATCTCCAGGTGAACAGTAATTAAAAGTAACCATTTTTATAGAAATTAATTTAGACTGTCAATAGCCCCGGTTCTTTTTAAGCACAGCTATGATTCTTTTAAGCTAACCGCTATACTATGGTATTAAACCATACTTTTTGAATATTCGCTCAAAATTCCTTTTCATTGCTACAAGAAACTTGACGCTTTAGTTCTCCTAAATTTTCTCAATAGGACTTGGCTATTCGATTGTATCTAAGTTATGCTCCAGGAACCATGCACAAATTGGATGAACGTTTCGTTATCCTACTGAAATTTCCATATCGAGGACATATTTTTTTCCGCATACGGTGTAGCATTACGGTTTCCGACAAGGTTTTATATGCAAATCTATCCATAGCATTTTCTATGAGATGTATCAGATCGACGCCCTCCCGATACCATAAGATTTCCTCCGCCATGCGCCCGAACACATTTATTTTTGTTTCGTCGTTCCAAGCTATATTTCTTTATATCTTTTCGCCTTCTGGTCCGCATGAGTGTATAATAAGACGAAATTCGGCTAACAGCCTTGTTGAGAGCCTTGCTAAGAGTCTGTGGAGAAAATCAAAATGAATGCAAAGAGCTTTAGCAAAAGAAAATTGTAAGTTTAAATACACTTCTGTTAATTTTACTAAGGCGATGAGAACCTATATACATTTTTCTTCACTTTTAATTACATATTGATTCAGTTTTAAACTTACGTCCGTGATATAAATCATTAAGACACACAAAATAGCGCGCTTAATGTATGCTTAAACCTAACAATTCGGCAGCGAAAATAAAAAGCAAAAAAAAAAAAAACGACATATTAAAAAAAGCTACATCTAAACATTTTCTGTATCCGTTTGTTATAACATGAAATGTCACCAAGTCAACTGATTTAGTTTATATATATATATGTTCTCGTACATATATATTTTTATGTTGTTTTCGCATTTCCTTTATACTGATCTGGTGTTGTATTTTACACATTTGTATGCACATTCACACAATTTCACACAAAGCAACGACAAGCATAAGAAAATATTTAAAACAGAGACAAACAAACAGACAAACAAACAGACAGACGGACAAACGTACAGATCATCAGTGACAGTAGTTGTCGCGTCTGTGATTAATTGGTTTTCGAGTGTCGATATATTTCACGCTATACACAGACACCTAAATGAACATTCAGAGCATGTTAATGGAGAAACACTATACATATATATATAAATATAAACCTATATATATGTATAAGATTTCTACAGGTGGGTTAAGAACAACGCATGGTTTATAAGTTTAAAGAATTAAACAAAATACATAACAAAAATACATTTTGTATCTATGAACGAGATGGTGCTTAAAAACTTAAGCGATCGAGTTCGAAATGTATCTTACCGGCCGCGTAACATTGCATTTAATTTCATTATCGGAACCCAAAGCAAATATATCAACTCTTTGTTATATCAGTGAGGAAACTTAAATATATTGAAATGAGACTTAACATGTTATGTCTATTTAATGCGAGCACATTTTATAAACAATTTTAATGTGTAAAAGTGTAAAAATATATGTGAAATTTTTATTTATTTTAAAGTAACGTGAAAATTTTTCACACAAATTAATTATCTCTTAGAGATTGCCATCATCGGCCATGGTTATGGAACGGAACATGTTCGTACACATGTAACGTGTGACATGCTCGTTATGTTAATGAGTGAAAATAAACTGACAACAGAAAAAAAGTTCTGTTTTGAACACCTAATAAATTGCTTTACACTTAATGATTTTATTGGTTGTGACTTTAACTGATTTCTCGAACAGATCACGCGTGCAACAATAAGAGCAGGAACATCAAATTCTGCACGTTTAACTTCTTCTTCTTTTTTCACTTCGTATTTTTCTCCTTCTTCTTCTTATTATTATAATTTTTTATATTTATTTACATTTTTTTCCCCCTTTGCTTAGCAATCAGTGTACTTAATTCTCAATGGATACTGCAAGCAACAAGTGAGTGAACTGAGTAGGGTTTACAACGAATCTTAAGGTCAACGATTCAAGGTCATAACACTAACAAAGTCATTCATATTGAGAGATTATCAAACTCTCTCTCTCTCCATAATGTTTTGGCCCAGTCATTAGATGGAAAAAGGACTCTAAGTTACTTGCTATAAAAAAGTTTCATTAGTTAAAGAAAGTTTAATGAATAACGTCTGACGGAAATTTTTTATATAGATTGTTTTTTTATAACCGAAGTACAAGTCGCGGATGTAGAAAATAAAGCGTCTCTTGCAATTTGAATATGTGCACTTATTGGTATTTAAATAGGTATAATATAAGAATATAATGCAATATGAATGCATGAATATGTGAATATATGAATATAGGAATACATGAATTCATGGATATATGAATATAGAAATATGTGAATGCATGAATATATGAACATAGGAATATGTGAATGTATGAATATATGAGCACAGAAATATGTGAATGTATGAATCTATGAGCATAGAAATGTATGAATATATGAATATATTGATATGGGGATATATATGTATGAATATGTTGACATAGGAATATAAAGACGTAGGAATATATGAATCTATGAATGCATGAATCTTTAAATGCATGAATATATAGGGATACATGAATATGTGAATACGTGAATATATAAAAATATGTACACATAGAATGTATGGACATATGAACATATCAACAACCAAATTTATGTATAAATGGATGACCATACGAATATTTGGTCATATGAATACGTGAATATATGGATATATGAATGTTTATATATATGAATGTATGATGAACATATGTGCATGCATGAACATATATTATTGGAATGCATGAATATACAAATGTATTAATGTATTAATACGTCAATAT
This sequence comes from Glossina austeni, assembly GCA_000688735.1. Lineage (NCBI taxonomy): Eukaryota > Metazoa > Arthropoda > Insecta > Diptera > Glossinidae > Glossina > Glossina austeni. Next base: position 1,001,565 of record KK502428.1, on the reverse strand, counting down.
ATGAGTGTATAAAACTATAAATTTGTGAATATATGGATATGATAAATTGCGAGCATATGAAAATATTAATATATGGTTATATAAATATGTATAGAAGAAGAGATACACTAATAAAAATAAAAATGAACAAAGACTATTTTGATATATAGTGTTTTGGGTGTAAAGACATCAATAGTGGTATGTGTTGATATCGATAAGCGAAGAAGTGAAGTGAAATATAGTATATAGGCAACTAAATGCATTCAGTTATTGATAAAAGCGAGGATTTCAGTAAATGTAAATAAAACAATATGATTCTGTGACTGATTTATAGTTGTCGATATCGGGTAAGCTCAATCGTTATTCAAATATGTTACTCGACCGCAATTCTACAATCGAAAGGGTTTTAATCCATTAGTAAGAGAAATAAATAGTTTATCAATAGCAGCAAGTTCTCTATTCATTAAAGTGAGTTCATTATCGACGGCTATCGAGTTTACTCGATATCGAAAACCATAGATCGGTTCCTGAGTACGATTTATTGCGCATTATATCAAATTTAGACAATATTTATAAAATTTATTCATTTCTTCTATAAAGAATGCTATTCATCAAGTCTGGTTTACAATAATTTGGCAATTTTACTGGCTGCCTGAAATATTTGGCCATTTTGTTCCAAATGTAAGCCGTTCTTCTGGATTATCCCAAAAATATGTCACAAATCGGCCGCAAACTCTACGAATAAAACATTTGAGACGAAGTATGTTCCGATTGTTGCCAACAGTCTCAACAGTCAATTAACGATCGTCTAATTTCTCTTCATTGGCAGAAGTTTAAGATATTTTTTTTCTCATTGTCACTACTTCACAAATAGAATGATAAACTTATCATACCCATGACACCTTCTGTGATGAAAGCAGTAACATCGAACGCTACAAACCGCCAAGACCTTGTAAAGGATTACAGTAGAGTATAAAGTATTTTACGGGCTATGTTCATACACTTGTAGACGTATATATATTGTTGTACATTCATGGTATGTGTGTTACAAATACATATTGTGAGTAAAACTACTGCAATTCTGTATAAGCCGTTGTTGTTGGACATTTCGCGTAAGTTGTAAGCGCATGCGCATGTTTAAGTTAACAACTTGTAGCATTTCGTGTTTACTTGTAGCAGGAAAACAAAAAGTAAAAATCAGAAGAAAAAAAATAAACAAAAAGCAAATAAAAATCCAAAACAATAACCAAGAGTTGCATACAGTAAAAATAAAGTTTTGTATTTTTTAAGTGTGTGTGGGTGGGAGATAAGTGGTATAACAGCATACAAAAAGAAATCATCATATATATACACATATATATTCTAGCAAATGCAGCCGGTCTATATGGTGTGGCAACATACAATAGTTAAGGATATTATGGCTTTTTGTTGTGGTGATGATGTTAAAGTGGAAGATTGCTTTTGTGCGATATAAGTATGTGAGGCGCTTCTTCCTTTGCTTCACTTAAATCACACTTTATATTTTCGACTTTACACTTTGTTGTGGTGATTCAAAGCTTTCAAAGATGATGTTGAACTGAAGTTTGTATGTTTTTTACCGTATGTTGTAAGTTTGTATACGAAGTGTGTTTGTTTGTTTGCTTAAATTAAGAAGCTAAGCAATCAACACCACAACGCCTTAGAGAATATGATCGAATACAAAAGCACGTAAACATAGTCGTATGTGTTAAACAGTGTTTCTTATTGTTCCTGCTGGCGTGTTGCTGCTTCATGTTGTCTTGAACATTGAATGGCTGGTTGAATGGTTGCTTGCCACATAATCATCATCACCATCATTATATTGTCTTCATCAACAGCACGACATCATATCTTTCCAATTAAATTTGAATTTATTTCATTATTGATATTTTTTTTCTTTTTTTGCTTGTTCCTTTCGAACTTTTATATAGTTCCAGTGAAAGAAATGTTTCGCTTTTTCGCATCGGAAAAACGTTTTATTAGCAAAATTAGAAAACACCAAGAAAAAAAGCAATGTTCAGTTAATAATAAACAACTATTATATTTTCTTTGAATAGCATTTATCCGAAATCTTTTGCTTCTTTAAGGTTAACTTTAAAGTAGATAACGAAAAAATTGTAAGTAAATCGTAGGAATAAGATCAACAGTGATAAATGGTATGCTGAAGCAAAAAAAAATAAAAATATTCATTTTGCTGTGATGGTTATAATCAACTAAATTTCTGCCATCTTTTATTATTCGCTCATTGTGAAATTTAATCACGGATAAAATATTTAGGAATTAGAAATGAAATTCATCACCTAATTTTTAATCGTCATTTTATTTTTACGTGTATTTTTTTTTTTTTTTTAATACAAGACGTATATATATATATACTCTTGAAGTCGTAAAGAGCTATTGTGGTATAATCAAAATTTCTACTCATTGGAAGCATAGACAACGCAGTATAGTATAATAAAGCTGTTAATTTAAGATGCAATTAAGTAAGATTTCTTTTACACAAAAAGGGTAAGAAATTCAAATAGCGAGAACAAGTTCGTCCCATAACTATATACTTTACCAATATAATTGTCAGCGGCGAAGATCATAAGCTTACACCTACATATGAAATTGAAAATGTAAAAAATCTAAAGGCCTTTGACAACGAGTTATAAAGTTCAGCAATGCCGGGTTTTTATGGCCATTCTCTGCTGAAAGAGAAAAAATTAAGCAAACCAGAAACTCTCTGCTCTGTAAGAACACTACAAAAATTGAGCGATGGGCAACGTGATAGTACCTAATCTGATATATCGCTAAACCTTATCAACGGTAATGCATAGCTAAATAGTCATTTAAACATTAGTTACATTTTGCTCATATTTAACATTGTGGTTGAGTTATAAACTTGTCAAGTGTATTGCATTGCAGATGTATAATTATAGACTTGTGAACTTAAGTTTTGAATTGGGTAGACCAGTAGATATTTGAAGCTTAAAATCTTGTAAATAAAAGGTTAACCCGCAAGCCAAAATGTTTTACAATGGAATCGAAATATAAACTTTCATCAAGAATGATTCCGAGATACTTGAAATCTTACGCACTATCAATATTTGTACCACTTATTTCGAAGATAGATCGACTGAAGGGTCAGAACATCTTATCTTGAGTTTCGGTCCACTTCACTTCAACATCGTTCTTAACCGTTCAACGAGAAATATAATAAGTAGCGCTATCCACGCTACAATTGAATGAAACCTGGACATCAAGCTTTACACGAAGCTAAATTAAAGAAGTAAAAAAAATTATAATCGAGCAAGACGGAGCAATAAATGCGCTACGCAAGATCGCATAACATAATGCTTTATTTATTTTCATGATTAGAGGTTGTATTGGATTGGTTGACATTCTTTATCGATCACATAGAAAATAATTAAAAATTAGAGCTATTTTTTGTGTGAAAGCATACTTTTCACGAGGATCCCTGGTTAGGAGAAGGTTTAAAAAATCGTTCCATGCGATCCGTACGGATCCTCGCTTTTGTTTAGCACACCCAATTACCAATACTCAGCAATTACTGTCGCGAGATGTCGAAAAGTGCATTTTTTCCATATAATCAACTTCTTTCATTATAGCGCATTATATGACGAGTGGTCGTAAAAGTGATCCCATCCAATTAATTTCAAATAAACGATGCACATCAGTTTACAAGACCTGAACGAAATACTCGGACAGACTTCAATCGGGCAGAGAGACAAACATAAATAGAGACTTGAAACCGTTTGGAAAATGATTTTAAATCGATCGGTATAGTAAAAAATGAATCGGTTCAACTGGATGTCACGCGCACATATGTACAAACTTAATATATCCTGTACCAAAAGTGATGTAGAATATAAGCACAAAAGTTAGAACTTCCTTCAGTATCAATTCATTCTACAAGAGATTCTACAAGTATTTTTCAACCTCTATGCTCCAGGCTTTTGCTGTTAGTTATATGCGTACGTCATATTTTATTAGAAACAATAGACTCTAGATAGATAGAATAGTATATCTACGAGAAAAATAAAATGTGCATAGAAAAGGAAACCAACTTTCAACTTTTAACCTAAAACTTACTTTACTTTATACATCATAAGTGCCGACACGATAGAAGTATTTGTCTTTATACATCGCTATTCCCGTTTTTTCTTTCTTTTTTCATTTTTACTATTTAGATCATTTCCTGTGCGGGTTTCGCTTAGGAGCTCCGTCAAATTCATCGACAAAAGGTCAGCATTTAACATTTCATTCAAAACTTTCCGACACAAAAATGCTCCATGAAAAATAACGTATTATGCCAAATGTAGCTCAATTTTATTATGAGATGTGCCTAACTTCTTACTGATGACAAATGACAAAATAATATACAGAGGAAAGATATCGTGAGAATTCGATAAAAGGTTTTTTTCAACAAAAATAAAATAATTGAAGTATATAGGGCAGCTACTTTAGCCTTAGAGCAATTATTTTATATCCACTAACTACTGCTATCGCGCCTGCCTACATATAACGTACGTTATCAAAACCAATGATCTTAACCCAAGAAGCTACGTGTTGTCAAAGTTCAGCTTTCAATTTCGACTTTTACAACAATGCAAAGTCTAGGGAACATATGGCGGACCGACTGCCGATGGGACAGACACGGCCACATCGATTTGGAAGCTGTATATTTACATATACAGATTGCAGAAACCTCTCAGTTCACCATTCTTGATCGTTTTTGCAATGGACATGGTTTTGATAAGTATCTGCACCGACTTTCAAATCAATGCATGCTCTGAAAAATATCTTGTACTTTTTGACGCATAGCGATAATGACGGTAAAGCGGTCATGCTTAGTTAAAGAATCTCTTGTCACCAACTAAAACTTTTTGCGTCGAGTTTCAGCTTTAAATTTTAATTACAATTTCAACTTTTGGGACCGAAAGGGTGCCAACAATAGACAACAAGCGGAAACGAAGGTACGCGGATGTTGTTAAATTTATATAAAATCAAGAACATACAAAAAGTATTCAATTACGAAAAAATCGATATATAGTTGCTCCACGATCAACGTTTTTGTGCAATATTGGTTGTCGTGTACATTGTTTACAATTGCTGTGTTTCTACTTTTTCAAAAAGTTTCAAGCTCTTACCTAATTATTCTTGTTAAGTCTTTCTTTAATCATTTTTGTTTTTTTTTCTTTTTTTTTTTTTTTTTGTTTGAATTCCTCCTAAAACCGGAAATCATTTTCAACGCATTGTATCATCCATCATAAGTGGCAAAGTGCAGAAATACAACTTTGTTTGTTCGCCTTTTTATCTTTGTTTACTTGATGTGTGACAAACAGAAAAAGACCTTAACACCCTCGACTTTTGTACACAAATTTCTCATGAATAACGTCTTTTTCGTGCAATGCAATCAAAAGACGTCCCCGAAACTTTTGATTTTATTACGTTTTTTCAATTTTCTGAATTTTTTTTTTCCATTTTTTTATAAGGAGATGCGCTTTGATCTCTTAATTAGATACTTAAATACAATTAAATTCACACGAAAATTGAGGTTGCGTTGTTGTTGCTGTTCTTTTTCATTATTATTATTTCTTATTTTCTTTTTACGAAAATGTTGGCACAACGCAAATAGTGACGACAACACATAAGCGCAATCATAAACGCACACACGTGCTCCTTTACTATTCAGTAAAAATAAACGATAGGAATGACTGACTGACTACTCGGCTCCTTTTGCCTCTTGCAACAATAACAAGCACTAGCTAGATGATCAGTCTAATCAACACTTGAATTATTAAAAAATAAAAACAAAACGAAAAAGTATGACAATAAAGTATAAGAATAATATCAATAATATATGTGAATAAGACTATATGCATAAATATGCGCAGGGAAGGGCGTTGATCATCTCAAAGCATTACAAAAACCATTTACCTTGAATTACGGGAGAAGGAAAAGTATTAACAGAGATATGCCCAACCATGCTTGCACAACATTGGTGCGTTGCATTTTAATTAATTTTATTCCTTTCATTTTTATTTATTTAATTATTCATTTATCTATTTTATTTTTTTTTTTTTGCAATAAAAGAAAACGTGTTTTTAAATAAAAAGCACAAAAAATGCTCGTCGCAATGCAATAATCAAAATAGATAAAGATTGTCACAAAATCATAATGTGTTGGCATGCATTCCAAAGAAACGTTTATTTCGACCAGGTGTCCGGGCTTGATTGGCCTACCGTTCCTACCTGTTGTTGATCTTATGTTACGCATTCTTTTACTTGCCATCAAGCTCCTAATTTTCTTATTATTGCTTTTTTACTTTTCGCATGGATATTAAGTACATTTTTTGTTTACTTATTTGTTATTTCTTTTTTTTTAAAGCCAGTTTTCTAAATAACAAATAAATAATTATACTTGAGAGGGTGTGTGCAATACCTGGCCAACAAAGGGCGAATGAATCTTATACGCAACATTAACAGATTAGATTAGTTGCGGGCTATTAGCAATCATGTACGGTCGTACAAAATGCTGAGATCGTTCTTTCTTTTGTGCTATTCAATGTACTATATCTGCATGTATGTTTCTGCAGACATGACATGTATTGCTTTTGTATAAATTTGCATTTTCTCTTTTGCTAAAAAGGTGTTGTTTCAAGTGATTTATGCTACCAGACAAGCTAGTGCAATATGAAACTTTTAAAAAGTTTACACGTTACAGATAACTGTAGTATAAACCGTTTTGCTTTTTTTTAAGTTCTTTAACGCGCCCTCCAATTTTCAGAATTAGTCTGTTTTAATGAGCGGAATTTCCGAATTGATCTTGCCTTGTAACGGTCCCAACAATATTGGACAAAAGGAAATGACTTCTTTTTCTTAGAAGCAAACTTAATGCTAAACAACAAATAAATAAATAGATTTTGTGTTTCCCTAGCGTAAAAGAGATAGCTTTTTGGTAATCCGATTAAATTGATCATAAACGAGATCTGTATTAATTTAAGTTTTCTTTTCTCCATACAGACTTAGAGCGTACAAAAATATCATTTAAAATATTAGGTTGGCGGGAAAGTGCTCTCGTACTGTAAATAAAACATTCGAATTTTAAAATGTTTAATGTGTTCGCCAACAGTCAAATGGTGCGTAACGAATTACTTTCGTTAGGCTTGGGTTACTCTTCAAATTGGATCACATAATGTTATTATCGCCCAGATCGACAATATTCTGGTGGAGTGAAAGCTCCGGAACGAAATTTTGCAAACCAACTTTCTGCATGTGCAAACATCCAAACATCTAAACATCTCCACTTCCCAACGTGTTAGCTAAGGTCTCACAAGCAACGTTGCAAACCGATACGTTGCTTTCTTTCTAGAACACCTACAACATACAAGAGCAATGTTTTAAAATCACTTTTCCACTCTGCATTTAACGCATTTTACCTTTTTGCCTTGACCTGACATGTAAAACTTCCTGCAGGTGGTAAAATATGACAAAACTTTCCCGCTAACCTAATGTATACAATACCATCAAAGGTCATTCTATGTAAAATATATACGATTCTTTGCCAAAAAAAAAAAAAAATACGGTTCTGTAATAGATATCAATGTGAACTGAAAATACTTTCTCTTTTGCTACTTACTTTAGCAATAATTCCGAGGACTGATAAATAATAAATATAATACAAGAAAAATTCATATTATATTTTTAGCAAGTGCCAACGACGTGAAGCGACGTCTGTCAAAGTTTCAGGTCATTTCAATCATTTGTTTACGAGTTACAATGGCTTCAGTGGCAATAGTTTTGTCATTTTCAAAATTCTGAAGTTCCTGTAATGATTAAAAACTGGTGTTTAATAAGAATAAAAACACCACGAGACCTGCGTTAAATTGAAAAGATTATAGCGATTGTTCTCCGTAAAAAAATAGAATGTGCCGGTGATTTGCTGATTTTGAACGTATGGACACTGATTATGTTAAACACAGTGGATGCTTATAAGAGGTGGCTATAACAAAAAGAGACATCAAAAAATGCTACAAATTTTTGTCTACAATCAATATGTGAAAGAGTTTCGATGGGCCTGATATCCTAACGTAGTCAAAATGTGCAACATATGAGTTTAATTTTTGAGACAAATTTGTCACGAGAAAGTTGTTTAGTAACGCTTTATGTAATGCGTCTCTTCGTAGCGGACTGAAAACATCAATATATTATTAATTCAGAGTGCTGCCAAATTGTCTGAAATTAACTACGAAACCCTGGATAGAGAAGATCTAGGACCGAAGTTTTATTGTCTGTTTGTGAATATCATAAAAAATATCAATAAGATGCTCCATATCAAGTGGTGACTTCATTGCGGAAACTGGAGCATTATTGAGGTTCTTGACAATACTTTCCTTTCAAGAAGCATTAAAATATGAAAAAAACGTTTCACTGACTGCATCATTCTTAAAAGAGCAAAAATATTGACGAAAATGGTCGAAATTTGCAAAAAAAAATTTAATTTTTTTCTTACTTAATCACGGGAATTATTGACCAGTGCATTGCATTAAAAGTATATCCGATTCTACTGATCGGTTCCATAATTGATTTCTGCTAAAAAATCGAATTTAAAAACTACTTAAAATATTTTCCAAAAGAAGTGCACCAAGTTTTTTTACATAATTGGCAAATTATTGCTTATGCTTAATAAATTGGATGATATCTTCTAATTTCGAACCATAACCTTCTTGTTTCAAACTCAGGTCTCTTTTGAATATTTAACAATACTATATGGGAACTTCAACGCATTCATTCACTGAATTCGAAATTATATTCAGATACGCTAATACGCTTGCTTGATATTCTTTGCTCGTCCCAATAAAGCCGTTCTGTTAATATATAGTTCACATTACATAGAGCGAGGTATTTGAAACCCGCTAATTTCGTATTTGACAAGTCGTCAAAAGAAAGATCTTTTAAAACATCTGTTGTAGCTACTAAGAAAATCTCTCTCTGCAGATTCTCTCTGTGTCATATAAATTTATTAAATTAGTTCATATCAACATACTTAGCCGTCATACGAAAAGCTTCGATAATTATTTTTCCAGTAAGCAACGTTGTTTTCATTTGTCAATATTGCCCTAAGCTAAAACTAACATTAATCACTTAGCGTTCTTTCTCTCAAATGCTTCGCTAAGAGTCTACGCCTCGTGCGTTTTTTTCTCAAACATTTTAGTTTGCATTATAACCACAACCGATAGGACTGCATGTTTTCAGTGGTGTAGCTTTGGCAGTACGAAAAGAGCACAATAAGTAATAGCTACTTTTTCTTTATTTCTCCCATTTTGCTTACACTTTCTCACAAGAGAGTAGTACGCGGAACTATGAGGGAATGTTCTCTAGGTTACGTTTACAGCTCCAATAGAAAGCGCAAGAGTCGAAAGATAAGTGCTGCATTCTTTAAATTTTACCTCAGCAACACAACATGCAATGTCACAACTGTTATTTCAATTTCTATTAATTCAGAACTATTTTCGGCCATAGCAATAAAACGACATTTTTCGAATAATTATGAAAAAAAATATCTCGATTTATTAGATTAGTTGCAGTTTAGTTCATATTGATTGGTTGAACTTAAGTGGACTTTTAAATAAAAAGCATTCGCACTAAAATTGATTGTTTAAATAAACGATTAACACTGTGCTTTAGCTGAAGATGATGTCCCTTGAAAAGACAGTTGCCTTCAAAATCATTGAGTGCTTAATCTTGCGTTATAAAAATATGATTTCTTCACTTTGATTACTTATTATATAGCATTTTAGTGAAAAAAATCATCGATTTTTTAAGCGTCGAGTAACTTATGCATTTGGTTGCTTCTACAATTTCACCTAGATGATGTACGTGGTAAGTATATCGCTTTTATACGATTTTAATACCGTCCACCACTTGCGGTCCAGGGTATATTAAGTTTAAGAGAGGACGTACGTAACACCGTGAAGGACGGAAAACCCCTCACTATACCGATCGATTCACAATATTTTGTTTAATCGATGTAAACTTATCTGTCCGTCTGATGACTATGTATATTTATGTTCAGCCTACGGGTGGCAAATTTTTGAGATATTTTGATGAATAATTGATTAAAATATTTTGACGAAAGGAGTAACGCTTTTGAAAATGGTTCGGTTTCTCACTTTTGGATCCCTCCCCATATAATGCCCAATTTTGAAATGTCGTTATATGGAAAATATTGCAATTTTCAAAATTTCTCAACAAAAGTGGTTAAGTAATAGTATTTTGGCGTTTTGGTATGAAAACTTCGGACAGGCTGTGTTGTTATGAAACTTAAACCATAATAGTAATTTGATATAAAAACAAGTGAAAACATTATAATCGGGCTAGGCTGACGATGAAATACCCCACACGAAATTATAACACACTGTTCTTATTTTTCCTATAGAACAAAAAAGTTATATGCTGTTTTTATATCGAGTTACTAGCACGGTAGGTGGGTCTACCTTAAGCGCCTCTTCCTGTTACATACGTGCGGACAAACTTAATATATTCTGTACCACAAGTGGTGTAGAACATAATTAAATTTGCAAAACTTGGACCACGAGTGCGTATTTTTGGGTCCTACCCTATATGCCTATTTGTGGCATCCTACGTTTTGGAACGTTTTTGTTTTGTAAGGCAGAAATGTCTAAGTTTTAATATTTTATAATGAAAATTGATCCATATTAGTTGATTGATACATAAACTAAAAACACTAAATTTTGAATAGGTGCCACAATTTTTGAGCCTCTTAGGCACAACCATTCTTACGGAAAGTAAGCCTTTATTTGCAAAGAGGTTTATATAGTATACAGTTCCTTAATAGTAACTTGATATAAAAACAGGGTATAACTTTTTTGTTCTATGGGAAAAATAAGAATAGTGTTTTATAATGTGGTGCGGGGCATTTAATAGTCGCCCTAGCCCGACAATAATGTTTTCAGTTATTTTATAAGGCTAATATGCAATTTTCTACGTGCTTTTAGCTGAAATCACTAAATTCATTATTAACGCCGCCGGTATAAATTTGTTAGAGAAAACAAATTGGTAAACGTATTGGTTATTTATTATTTTAGTGATACGAATATTTTTATAAAAATGAATGTCTTGCGTGCATTCACCTAAAATATATTGTTAATAATATAGCGAGGACCACTTTTTTAATTAAAAGAACAAGCAGAAAAGATGAAAGTTACTCTAGAATTGAAAAAAGCTCAACACAAAATTTTCACAAAAATATACATGAATTTAAAACTATATTGATGTAATTAATAACAAACAGAAATTCGTAAGAAACAGATTTTAAGTTGTCATAACTAATAAGATTTCCCGACATATATGGAAATAATAAAAAATTGGATATTGAGATCTGTTTAGGTATTAGAATCAGTCAAATCAATTGGTATCAAAATTGCTGATTTTGACATGTGTTCTATTTTTTTCTCTCAAGAAATGTATTCAGTTTGAGAATTCACAGAACTACTCATAAGAAGGACAATGAAAGTTAATACATTCATTAAAGTTATAATACTTAACTTTTTTTTTATATATGTATATATTTATTTTTACAAATTCTGGTCCGACAATGTGAAGATTTCATGTGTATTGCAGATAATTTAATATCTCTACGATGTGCCCTTCACGACTACGCATATAACTAAATATTATGATTTACGATGTTTGAACAACTTTTCCACCAACACTTACATTGAGGCACACTCACACACGCATATTGATCCTAAAAAAATAAATATAAAGAAAATCTCTATTTTCAACTTCATTGAAGCACTCAAAATACAACCAAATGAAATAAATATGTGCAGACAAGAAAAATGAGAGAAAACAAAAGTCAATATTTTTATAAATTAATTTCTTCACAGCGCCTTTATATGCTTGTTGTTGCTGTTATACTTTACAAAACTATTTAATGAATTCATTTTTGCTGTGGTTTTTTCTTCTTCTTCTCGGGATTCAAAGAAGACAAACAGTCATCACGGCACAACACAAGAACAGACACAATAGGGACGCCTGGGGATTTGAATTGTACATAATCATCATGCATATAATCGATGAGACACCGCATGAAAAGAAAATGAAGGGTGTCTGCGTGAAGCGGAAGAAGTATGCAAGACAAGCAGCAACAGTTAATGGTGAAGATATGTGAACCAATTTGATGCTACATCATGCGTGTGTATGCTCACAAATAAAAAAAAAAAACCGAAACAGACATAACGTATGGTGAGCCTACATCAATTATATGAATGAGCCTGCGTACGTCTGTGTCGATGGGGATATGGTTGGATTGATTTTTTTTAATTTTTTCATCTTTTCATAAAAATTTTAAGCGGGGGCCGATATCATAGGAAAACACTAGAAAGTTGTGAAGCTTCTTATGTTTGTGACTTACTGACTAACTGACTGACTAAAATGGCTGACTGTATGAGTGTTGTGATCGCTGAAAGAAAAACGACAAAAAAAAAGAATTTTTGTTCTCGATCAGAATATTTTCATTTAAATTAGTGTAGCGCGATCTTGCTGAGTGAGAATGTTTATGACCGCGTTTTGCACAGCATGAGTAGCTGTGATTTGACACCTCACCTGACAGTCTTTCACATGAGCATACATATACATATACATGCGCATACAAACACGTGCGCATACACAAATAATATCCCAATATATACTCGCGCGTATTATGTGTTAATCTTATTACGCATGATATAGCGTCAACGTCGAGTCTTTTGTTTTTATTACAGCAGTATATAGTAATTTTAAACCATAAAACTATCCGTTAAATGATGTGTTTAGGTGAAAAAATTAAAAATTATATTATTGAGAAAAACTTTTTCATTACCCTAAGTTCTCAAATGCAGTTATATGATACTTATGTTTACGACTTACTAATAACATAATGTTTATAAAGTCGTCAAATAAATTTTTGTATCTTTAAAATATGCCAGAGAATATTGCTTTCGTATTGACAATATATAATAATATTGGTATTTTATTACAGCCAAGAAAGCAGAGCCCATTAATTCTATTATTTGAAGAACGCCTTTCAGAAGCCCCTATATTTCTGACTTAAACCTAGTTTACTATCTATCTATTTATCTATATATCTGTTCGATTATTAAAGTAATCTAAGCAAAGAGAAATAATGACACGAGATTTGTATTAAGCTGCCAACAAAGCCACTACACATTTTAATAAAGAAAATGCCAAAAATATCGGTTTACATATGTTGACAGCAAACGAATGAGAGGTTAAATAGTTTGTTTAATTGATCCATTTATCGCATAAAGTTCTACATAATAAGTTTTTTTTTTCAATTTCAATTGTACGGAATATTTGCACTATGAGTGAAAATAAAGTAATTTCGTCATTCGCATTCCTGATACTACCCTATTTAAATTTTTTTTTTTATGTTCTTTCCTCAGATATCGGTAATTACCTGGGATCAGAAAAGTTAGTTCACTAATTTTCAGCACGCCGTCCTTGTTAAAATTTGCATTAAAAATGTGAATCGTTGAAACGAAAGTTCAAGAGAGACTGGAGAACGTTGCAATCTTGGCGGCTTGTTAGGAGGAGTAGAAACTAATGATTCACACCGGGTGCTGTTTTCCTCACGGACAATCAAACGGCAAACGTAATGTGTTGACTGTATGGTCAACTGCTATTTTTTCGCTCGAAGGCCGTTGAAAAGGTTCTTGCCAGTCTCAATGTGGGCAAAATTGCATGGAAAAATAACGCACCAACCATTTTATTCAATAATCATACTTTCATACTTGGCAGGTTAAAATGCGGTCTTTTCAGCAAACACTATACGCAGGCGTTATCTCAGCTGGTTGGAACGTTACCTATATCCGACGCGTATCCAAGGGAGATGATTCTTCACATCGTGAAAAGTATCCAATAATAAAATATCCAATAGCCATTTGTTCAGCTGATGACAAAAGCACCGAAACCATAGTCTCACTTACCATCTGATAGGACACTTGATGTCCAGCAATGTTATTAGCGATCGCCAATACGAATTTCGAAAACTCGATACACTGCTGACGATGTGAACTATCTTAGGAAAAAATGACACCTAGCCACTCTTCATTATGCAGACTATGTAGAGTCAAGATAGTGAATAAATGTTACATTAAATCGAGATTTAATCAAATTCGAGTCGAAGAGCAATCAAGTCAGTTTCAATGCTAACAACGTTTACTCCTATTACACAAGGAAGACGATAAGCATATTTTTCCCTCTAGCCATGTCAATGGACAGGATTCAACAATGTCTCAACATGTGTTCGAAGTGCCGAAAGAAGTAATCAAGATTTTATTAAAGCAAAGTAGATAATACTTTATCCTAGGCAGTCTCTCCGCCATTTACAACGTCTCTATCACGCCAAAGTTATAGTGCAACGCGAAAACGTCCAAGTTTTGCTGGGCGGCTATGACCTCATATAACGAGGTCTTTAGATGCTCATGGATATCGAAAGTCCATTCACGATACTCTGCTCTTTTAAGCTTCGCCTTAATATAAACGTTTTTATACTTACACATATGCATTTCCACGGCAAATATTCTGCGGGAGCGATCGGGATAAGCGATCAATTCACCAATAAGATCCATTATTTGGTCGGTTTTTCCAACAGCGTTCCCCCGTACTTGTCTTCGGCTTGCCTATATAGCGGATAACACAATACTGAGAATACTCGTTCTTGAATCTCGTTGCCCATCTTTAGAGCAGTATGGACATAGAGATCTTTCCTATAGTTTCTAAAGTCTCCAGTGATTACTTACTTTTTCCCCCTCCTACACCTGTAATTCTTTATGACCATCAGCACTCTTTCGTTCAGTAAAAATGTTGATTCTATGTTTTCTAGAAACATCTTTTATTAGCCATATATTTTGGATATAGGTATCTGACATTATAAAGTGTTGTTTGCATTTCTACAAAAAAAAAAGGAAGAAAGATTCGTTTTTTTGAACAAATGTAAATCTAACAACAATATGGATTATTAGAAAAACAAATAAATGTCCATAATATGTTTAAGCCCCGCCATGTAGTTAAATGAATGACATCATACCTTACCTACTCAAACATTGCACTAAATATGAAGTTTTATTTCGGAACTAAGATATAACATAATAATGAATATTCCAAGAATCATATTAAAAACCAAAGACAATTCTTCGTTCGTTTCTTATTGTACAAATTGTAGAAATTAATGTTTATTTCAGAATTTTCATCGGTAGAGATGTGTGTGTTTTTGGTAACGAACTGTCTTTTAAAACAATTTCAATATCTTTTTCAGATATTTTTTTTTATTTTTAAAGTCAATATTAACAATATTAAAGAATACTTAACAAATCCCCCGACATATTGCATAATTATTGTCAGCAAATTCAATTAATTCAGTGGATAGTTGTCGTTGTCTCCTTCTTTTTCACTTTTTTAAGTCATAAAACCGTATAATAAATTTTTAATATTTTCTTAAACAGTGGTCAGGGTGTCAAATTATAATTTAAAAAATACTTCAAAACCCAGTTAAAGGGAGACGTTTATAAGTCGAAAGTCAAATTAACTTTCGTTGATCATGCGATATGTTTTCGAGGACAGTTGCAATAAGAACGCAAACTGGAGAGTAGAAGGTTTTGGTTCGATGAAAAAATTCTACAAAATTCGAGCTGTTACCTTAAAGCGATAAAAACTGTATGAGACTACCGGTTACGAATATATTAAACCTAAACTGGGTCCAAGTTTGACGAATTGTACTTGAATTTATTCTTTCAAAACGTCAAACTGATATTTTAGCCTTTCAATTAAAACTGGTAACGAAAAGATTCACGTCTGTTTTAGGGTCTACTATATCGCCCTGTCAGTAAGGTTTCCTAAAAGACAGATCAACTTCCACTAACCTTCTTGAGGTTTCAATTTTTTGGTGTAACGTTTTTATGTAAACTAATGAAGGGTTAGCACACATTAATATTGGCATTCCCAGCAGGGTCTCAAGACGTTTTGCTGTTTGAAAACTATCGCTTAAAAACATTATATTGCGTAGCTAATTAACTATTTTTCCTACTTTTATTCGAAATCAGGTCATAACAATTTCTTCAAATTTATTTGTGGAAAAATTATTAGCACGGAACAATACGTATACATTATATATACATTTAAATTTAAGTTTCATTGCTTGTGCAAAAGTACTTATGGTCTTGTATAGATTATTGTAAGTACTTCTAAGTCGGCATATTATTTTCCATATTCCAAATTATTGCTTAGTATGACGCTGTTGCAGATTATGATTTTTTATGATGATTTTTAATGATTTTATCTGTAGCGGAACATAGTTAAATAAATAAATAAATAAAAGTAAGAAAAATTGTAAATTATACCACTGTTACCAGATTTCAACCATTTACTCATACATGTGTTCATACATGTGTGAGTCCAATCACAATGGCATTTCATAATGATATTAATGAATTCTCTGCGCAGAACTACGTTGCAGCAATTGTTACCGTTGATTGTTGTACAACTAAACATGCAGTTGTTAATGGTATTTTTGATCTTGTTTTCAATGTTGTTAAAACATTTTTAAAAACACAAAAGAACAATACTTGAATGTCATGCACAGTAATTTTATGATTGGCAATATTTGACATTTTTGCTGCTTTGGCCGAAATTTTAACAACTGACTAACTACATGAATTCCTTTCATATGAAGAACCAGCAATCGCCAGCACGTATTTCGACAAGCCTGCAAAATATAACCACAGACGATGAATAGGCTCTTGCTCTTTAGTTCCTTCTCTTTCTATTTGGTTGTTTTGTTTCAAAAGGATTGCGATCAATTAGTGGGATACCATTGTTAATGCAACGTTTAAAATGCAAAGCACGTACGACGTGTGCGTTCTGTTTTCAGTACTTAGATATGAACGAAAAAGAAAAAAAATACAGAAAGAGAGAGAGAGAGAGAGAGAGAGAGAGAGAGAGAGAGAGAGAGAGCGAAACGAGCAAAGAACGGTATAGATTATAGTCCTTTGTATGTGTAGAATATTGAAAGCAAATAGCATCTGCACCGCCAAGACATTATGACATTCTTCTTCGATAGCAGTCATAAATGCGCGACTTACAAATGTTTGACAAAATATGAATTTATAAATGAATTTATGAAGATAGCATCAAAGTCCATAAACACATTATTAAGTCATCATTTGCAGTCAAGCCTTTTATCACATTTGCGAGATTTTTTCTCCATTTTCTTTTATTTTTTGTGTTTATTGTTTTATCTGCTATAGTATTTTGTATTTGTTTTATTGAAGTTGATGGGCTTAAGAATTGTAAGATGCTTTTTTTGTGGAAGCGGATATGTATTTCGCGTGCTTGCAAGCTACATAAGTATATAATGTTATGAAGTTGATGATAATGACAATAACTTGCGCAGGGAGTTATAACATGTTTTGAGAAATAGTATAAATTAGGAATTTATAAATAACAGTCGAAATGCGTAATTCTTAGGGTTTCAGCTTGCACCAACATAGACAGGTCTGTAGCTTTGGTATTATTTAAGAATGTGGAAAGTGACTAGAACTTTCACTTTAAATAAGCTTTCGCCTCTAGTTCGTTTACATTAGGTAAGAGGATTAAAAGCAAACTAACTGACTCAAGTGGATGATTATTGATCGCTGCACTGAGAGATGTAATACATTAATGAATTCGTTGTCGATACCCCTAAAGTCAAATTGTTAGCTTTGTTGGTACAAAAATGCATAGAAGTAATTTTATTGATCACGACTGTAATATATTTCTTTCGACAGAAATAAAAATGCGAAGTACTTCCTAAATATACCATAAAATTGTTTCGAGAGACATTGCCTTAGACTTGGCAGCATACAAAAAAAAAAAAAATAGAGGTTCTATTGGGCAGTCATACATTTTCCAGGCATTTTAGCCTCGGATTATAGAATTGTAAAAATGGATATGGAAAAGAAAAGATAAAGTGGACTTCTCTGAAAACATGTCATATATATACTTTCTTTTGAAATCGCGCATGAAGCGCAGTAACGTTTTATTATGATGCAAACGAAGCTGTATCATCCTAAATTACACGACTTGGCTTATATTTTCAAGAACACGTTCTTATATAATGTGTCATTTTATGGATACATTTTAATCATATCATGCTGATCAACGATGTACAAAACTGGAAAGATAAGCTTTGCTTTTATTGAACACTTACCAACCCGTTCCGTAATATTGCTTTCAGTATTATAACTACTTTTCACTTTCTAATATAACAAATTTTAAAGTACATTTTGGAACTTTAAGAATTCTTCAATTTGTTAAGAGAAAGAGAGGGAAATTAAAGGAACTGTATGACTTTGTATGACTTTGCCTCAACATTGCTATTCTGCGACAAAAGTCTTCAATATCGATCTTGTTGTAAAACAAGATTGCCAAGTCGTAAAATCTTCAAACGAAGAGAAGTTTTATCTCGTGACGTCTCTATGACTACTCAACTGCAGAAAGACACGCAATTCAAGTTCAATCATTTTCACGGAATATTATTTTTGTGTTTATTCAAGCAATTCGTACAGCGTAAATCAAAATAATTTTAATTTTACTAAAGCGGACGGAAGGACAATTCTTCAGCACCGTAATGTGACTTTTAGACTGAAGGTGGTTTCAGTGATTTCGTCAAATGATTTCATTTGAGAACACTAGTCTTTACGCTGCATTGAAGAACACCAAATGATTCAATTTAATAGTTCTTTGTTTACTTATAAACATAAGATGAAAAACGAAAAAATTATACAGAAAAAAAAATGTTTACAAAATGTTATATAATTTACAAAACATAGTCTTAGTCGGCTAAATAATTTGTGTTCTTTTAACACTGCAAACTAAAGGCATCTTTAAGAAAAATTAAGGACTATTTCGAAAATACAAAAATATATTATCAAAATATAATGAAAACAAATGCGTTAACTTGAAAAATAAAATTATAAATTTTAAAATGATCAAATTCAGAAAATTGGCCCATTCGATTCAAATCTTTCATACCAATTTATTGCAGTGTGCAGAAGCACCATTTCTTTCAACGGTTTTTGAAGAAAAATTTTAAAAACTTGTATAACGACATTTTCAAAATAATGCCTTATATGGGAAATGATGACGAAGGGGTCGTAAAAGCTGCCCGATCTAATCCATTTTCCATAAACTAAAAGAAGTCAGCGCAGCAAATCTAGTCAAAATATACTGAATACAAAAGTACAAGGTCAAATATCAGACAGACGGGCAGACGAACAGATCGACAGGATAAGATCAGTTCAGAAAATAATTTTGAGCAGATCACAATAGTAAAAGGTGGATAGGTCCATCCGAATGTTACACATACATCCGCACAAAGTTAATCTACATTGTACTACAACCGGTCGAGCGTATATTCGTTAATTTGTGTACGAAATTCTTGACTGAATTAAAATTAATTTTATAACGCGAAGCACATCAAGGATGCTTTTCAGTCATCTATACTGCACCTGATAAATTAGTCCTTAAAGTGTTTCTACCTTTCTGCAACACATTTACTACATTTGTAGTATTGAAGTATTTGTTCTCTTAATCAAAGAATACGCATCAACTAGACACTTCACAGGAACAGTGATTTTAAGGGTATTTTCTTATCCTTCTTCCTTGCTTCGTTTAACCCTTTCACTATGTTTCAATAAGCCACGCTCTTGTTTACTTGTATATTGACAATAAATCATATTTATAATCATTTTTTTTCTCTTCGGTTTGATAATTTCGGTAAATGCAAGAACAATCTAACTGACTGAGTCAAATTTAATGACAACTTTTGGCGAGCACAAAGTTACGCATGGTTAAATGCGTAACCACTAAAGCATACCGCACCACACAAAATCAGTTGTATTGTTGTTGCATTCATCATTCTCACCACTCATACAGTAAATACATAATTTCCAAGCTAACAACGCATTGAATATTGCAGGTTAAGACTGGCGCCATGGTTTTTGCTTAAATGTTGGACTGTTAAGCTGTTTGTGTATTTGATTTTGTGGCAACTCATAAATTTATAACTATAAAATTTTTAAATTGTCAGTTTTATTGGCTAAAAACGTCATGTTGGTTATGTTGTCATATCAGAGCATATAAGCGATTTTAAGAATGTTTTAACAAGATATAAGATAAAGGGAAAGGGCAAGCAAATAGTAGAGTTGGTAATAAATGTTAAAACAAAAGGAAAAAAAAAGAAAGGAACAATTAAAGAAACAATAAGACTGTGATATGACTGTGATGTCTCGCTGCTTCATTCGTTATTTATATTCCAAAGGTTTGATAAGTCATAAAATTGAAATCACTAATACAAGAAGAATTGATTTTTTATGATTATTGTGTTAATTAACAATCAAAGATAATAAATCGACGAACAAAAAGCATTGATGATTAAATGAACACAAAATTTCCAGAAACATTTCGATTAGATAACAAATTATTTTTATTATATTTAAATGTTGTTTTTTTTTTTTGCTTTCTTCTTACCTTTTCATTTCAATTTTATAGAATCATGGTTCAAAAGTAATAAGAGTCGCACAGAGTCGACAGCTTGAATATATTTATGTAAGTGGGCAACTTTTATGATAATTCGTCTGTCTGCTACGATGGATTTACATACTATGTTTAAGTTGTCTTCTTAAATAACAACCGTAATAATAGTCGCGTTCGTTTACAAAGTATTTTTATATAAATATATAAAATCTTCCTCCTTGTGCTTTCCTCTTGTGCCATTAAAATAAAATTTTATTAACGAAATGTAACTGTATTCGCTTGGGAAAAATTAATTCCAAGAAATTGTACCGGAATTCTTCTGAAAAGAAACAACGCAAATCGCGCCCTAACTAATAAAGCACCACACGAAACAATCATATATGAAATTGTAAACTTCACAACAACAAGAAACAAAAATCATAAAAAAGAGTAAAATAAAATAAAATAAAAAACAAACACATGTACACCATACCATACGTTATAAAATCATTTCGGTCAGCATATTGCTAACAAAATATGGTATTAGGTTTTAACGAAATTTCTTTAATTACCCCATTCGTCAGAAGATATATTAACTGACACGAATTATTGTCAACGGTGTATGATCAGTTAACTATAGACTTCCAATATTCGATTTTTCGTTAACTTCTTAACTCGGCATCTCTTATTTAGATTTAGATTTAGATAGGCATGTACGAACTTTCGATGAGTGGTATAGTTGACCGTATAATAATAATTTTTTATATTAAATTTTTATTTTTTTTAGAGGGACACTTGATTGTATGCTATACCAATACCGTTACCCATATAACCTTCTAAGAAGCATGGCTAGTTGGCTAAATGATAAGTTAGCTAAACAACTACTTAACTAGCTGGCTACATGGCCAAAGGGTAGAATTGGGATTGCCTACTGAGATATCTAATTGAACAAGTGACTATTTAAGGTCGACAGTTAAAGGCCAGTATTGGTGCTTTGCCTAGTAACTACATCAACTTTATTAGTTAGCTAACAGGGCGTTCATTTATTTGCCAGTTACTAAAATAAGCGACTAGTTAGCTAACTGCGTGAACAGCTTTGTTTTCAGTTGGCTAGCGTTCTTAGCCAATATCAATAGTTGTTTAACTAAGTAGATAATGACTTACAGAATTACTTTTATGTATGATTAAATAACCTAACTGCGACTGGGTTAAATTGCTTGTTGCTCGTTCTTGGAAGAATAGGCGAATGAGCTTTATAAACTTTTTTGAACTTTAAGTTAAGCTAGGTTGTAGTACATAGGCAAAAATAAATCGAAAATTTTGCATTCAACTTTTAAGATAATTTTTTATAGCTTCTACACATTATAGGATATCGCTAACTTCACATCCAAAATTCTTTCTTTCTCTCTCTCTCTCTCTCTCTTCATCTTTCTACCTCATTTTCCATCGCTTTTCATATCCTACTCCGCATTTTCTATAGGATATACGAAGTACGTATGTAGCTCCCAGAAGAACATAAGATGGAAACAACATCTGTTAAGCCGAGAGGTTCAGAATCATTTTTTGATCGATTTAAACTTGTCGGTCCTTCTGATGCTTCTCCCTGCATTTGTGTGTTGGACCTGCATCTCCTAGCTTTTGATTAAATGTTTGTAAATTGATATATTTTGACGCTTGTGAGGACGAATTGTGTCGGACGGACTGATTTTGCGGTCGCTCCCCGTACAACGACGTATTTTGCTAAAATTGTCATATTAAAAAAATTGCACTTTTCATAATTTCTCCATAAAAGCCGCTTTATATTAGTATTTTGACCTCCAAAATTAACGTCAAAAATTTGGATTTGAGATTTCAACTGCCATATAATCGCCTCCACGAAAGATAAGCGTTTATATAATCAGAGCGCCTAATTTGTGGTGACAATAGTTCCATAATATTAATATGACATAAAAATTAACTGTAACAAATCGGGATAACGTAGATGTATTTTTTGGACCCCACCTCATGGGAATTTAACCTTTATATGGCGGCGAAGTCCAATTTTTCATATTTTTGGACGATATGCTAAATTTCACTCATTTCAAAACTATGTATTTTTAATATAGAAAGAAGGTATAATTGTTGGTATTTTATTACGAAAATGAATGAAGAATTGTGTAAGACGAAGGTAAGGTATAGAATAGTCGGCCGTCCCCGGCTATAACGCTTTTATTTGTTTTTTAATGAAATATGTTTGTTGTTTATTTGTAGGTCTTTTTTTTGCTTTTTAATGTTTTTCCTTTTCTTGGACACATCAGCATATTTTTAACTATATTCTTAAGTAGTTTTTAGGTGTAAACTGAATGCATTGTGCGATAAAGTTTTGTTCGGCAAAATTCAGATTTTTTAGATATGTTTTCCCATGTGTGAGAGTATGTGTTTGCTCGCGTTTGTGTCTTAGCGTTTCTTATCATAAAGTTTATATGATGGGAAAATTTCATTCCAAGAATTTCCTTTAAATTAATATATTTACTTGGATTCACTGTCTATTAT
This sequence comes from Glossina austeni, assembly GCA_000688735.1. Classification (NCBI taxonomy): domain Eukaryota; kingdom Metazoa; phylum Arthropoda; class Insecta; order Diptera; family Glossinidae; genus Glossina; species Glossina austeni. The sequence continues at coordinate 978,454 of KK502428.1, read as the reverse complement.
ATATATCGGATTAACATTTTTATACCCTTTACCACTTGTGGAAGAAGGGTATACTAAGTTTGTGCGTATGTATGCAGCACAGTCCAGAAAAACTTGAAATATACCCACCCCATTGGACCGATCGCTTTAGAATCATTTTATGAATTTAAACTTGGGTGTCCCTCTTTCCATCTTCTTTGCTTTTGTTCAACCTACACGCCGCAACTTTAAGATATTTTGATGAAATTTGGTACACTGGCATATTCTGGCCCAGGAACGAACGTTATTGAAAATTGTCGAATCGGATCTCTTTTTCGACCACATCCCATATATAACCATATGAACATGGGATAAAGTTAATTTGCTTAGCTCCCTGATGCGCGTCCTAAATTTGATTTAAAGTTCGATTAATGACTGATTCAATATATCGATAGCAAACCATTCCGTATCACGTATTCATGATATATCAAAGTATATTACATGGTGAAAACGATTTACCATATACGTAATTGTGGACATATTACAAATCTTCTTTCCTTTTTTGGCAATTGCCAAATTGCCAATTTTGCTCAGTTTCGATTGCGTTACAAACACATATAATTCGGCAAAGAAGGAAGAATTTTCTTTTATTAATTTTTTTACTTTTATTTTGAACTTTTTCCTTTTTAATTTTTTTGTAGTTTATGAGAATATCTTTTCTCTTGTTAAATAATTAAAGAAGAGTAAAAAAAATATAGACAAATTTCCTACATGCTCTGCACATTATCAAAACTCTTTTGTTTCATGGCAAATAATAAAATTTTATTGTATAGCGAAAACTGCTATTCCCTTTATACCACAACACATGCGTGGCTGGCTGTTCGCCGAAATGATGACGCGATCGATTATTCCCTATATAAAATTTAATGAAAAAGAGTTTAAGATGAATTGAAAGATTTGCATTTCACAACTAACGAAGAAGGACCGAAGAAAAAGAGCGCAACACTTAAACTACAGCAAAGATCAAGATTTGTCACCCTTTGCTGTGTATAATCTTTACGTAGTTATTTCTTAAGAAATCGTAACCGTATCCGACATTAATCACTGAAAGCTAATTAAGCGCTATTTAATATTGCAGTCACTTTGGTGAATTGACTGCCAAAGATTTGAAAAGAGCAGAATATAAGCCAAGATAAAGAGAGAGACAGAAAAAGAAAATGGAAGAGAAATAAAGAAAGCCATCGACACCAAGCATAAAAGCAATGTGATGCGATCGGTTAGTCAGACAATCAAGTTGATACTAAGATTCTCATGTTTTTCTATACATATGTTTATGTGTTTACCACGAAGTAAGTTAGCCGCAATAGTTCGATTAGGTTGAAAAACAATAAAATTCTGTTACATTTTTATGCCATCGTTATACTCTTATGTTTAATTTGTTTTTCTTTTTCTATTTTTTCGATTTTGAAAAATAATGAATTTATGTAAAAAGAATAATTTGGCTGACAGAGATCTATGTACAAAGACTTATTAATAACGTTAAAAAATCCAAAATAATGTTTTATGTAAGTAAGAAATTAGATTTTATTTTTTTGAGCATGTGGCACGTAATTCATCCTTATGTAATTCATCAAATATCAAATCTAATATGTCTTGGATATCTCTCCAACGAAATGTTGCATGTAATCGTATAGGACAATATGCTAAGAGAAGCGAAGAGCTTTTTATAATTAAAGATTATTCTCCTTCCATCTTTCATTAAAATTGCCACCAATTTTCTTCTTAATCGTCGCCGAAATAAGCAAGCGTACTGAAGTTTGCCCCGTGTAATTGCTTTTTGTTACTCCATTTGCCTCTTTTTTCTTATTTTATGCCTTCTATGAACTTATTAATGCCTTCTATGAACTGTTTCAGATGATAAAAGAGAAATAAAAACAAAAGTTTTTCGATAGTTGAGAGGAAAATTTTAAAAATTGAATTGTCATTTCAATGCAAAAGCATACAGGATACCTATTTTCACACTGACTTTCAATGCACATAACACAAAATTCGTTTCACAAATGAAATGCGCTAAAAAATCGAAGTCAAATTAATTAAAATCCCTGTTATTGAAAGCGGTTAAAGTTACCTTCTACAAGTTATTCTATTATTTCCATTAACTCTTTTACTTAGAGTAATAGTTTTATTCACTCACTTCACTTTAATTCACACTTATGTAGCTATTTTCGGCATTTTGAACCTCGTCCGCTATCAAATACTTATAACAGTGTCTTCAAGTTCAATTTCATTCAATTACATATTTAGAGAACTTAAACAAAGTCATATTCGCCTCAGAGAAATTTCATGATCTCAATATTCGTCATGGTATTGACTTCTCAGTTGGTTAAAATTTGTATCAACCTTTAAATAAGCTTTTCATAGCAAGCAGATTGGAAGCTTTTTAAACTTCTGTTCTAGGACTTAGGCAACCGCATGGCCAGCATTTAAGAAGCGCGATCATCAAGTCGACCTACTGGGATTCAATTGTCAGTGCGATAGATCCTACACCGACAATGATTGGTGTGTATACGGAGTTATAATGATTGCTCAGTCGGCGTAGGCATAACACTTACCGATGGGACATACATCTACCAGGGTGTGGTCTGTCCCCATCTCTTTCTTCTCACTTTTTTCTAATCATGACCATATTACACGTACAGGGTACATCCCTTTAGTTGCTGGTCGTAAATACAAGAGTATCTATAGCGTAGAAGTCTCAAAATAATAGCATAGATCAATGAAGGAATGCAACTTATATATATATGAGTTATAAGTTAGCTAAAATCTTAAATTGATCAAACAACATGACAAACTTACTTCTATCGTTCAGTATTTTGTACAGAAACATTTAGGTTTCTTATTTTTCCCTTTTATTCTATTGCGAATCTTCATAATTGAATGAATAATACCGTCATTTTGTTTTTTTGTTTATCATTAATAGGTTATTTATTTCTTTTTAAAAATTTTTTCATTATTTATTTATTTTGTTTTAAGAATTTATTTCATATTTATAATGACAACGCCTTGAAGCTTTTTAAAACGATATTCTCTCTCTTTTATGCCTTCTCTCGATTTTATAAATACAATTGTTTGTTGTTGTGAGATGACATTCTTAAGAAACAGTACAGTACGAAAAAAAAAACAACAAAATACAATGCAAACGTATATGTTATATAAATGTTAATAATCTTCCTCTCAGCCTTCAGCCGTTTCTACATTGTCAAGAAAATCAATAATAAAACATTGTTGACACAGTGTTGAAATATAGTATTCTTGCGTGAAGGCTGCTAGGCTTACTAAAAAAAAAACAAAAAGAAAAAAATTTTTTTTTTATAACCTATGCATTAAAATGTCCATCTATCCACGTATTCCTCTCACAAAATCCTAATCACACTCTGTTACATTTTATTATGTCTTTCCTCCTTTTTATTCAAAATTTATTGAAGTTTTTTATTAAATTTTTATTGATTTATATAACAGAACACAATCAAATGCCACTAAACATTTGTCTTGACACTAAAATTTTTTCCATAATACAAATTGAATACACTAGAAAAAATCATTGTTTGAATTTTTATAATCGTCACAATTAAAAAAAGAACGTTTTTAATTTATGTCTGACTTAGGTTTGGGTATAATTTCTTAGCTATGCAATACTGTCCGATTGTATAAAAATATTATACGAATTATATGCGACATATCTACACGGTACGGCCTATGATCAATAGGTCGAATGAAAGTAAAGGAATTCGCCTTTGCTAAAAATCATTTATCTTTCATAAAAACTCGTACAGGCGAAGAAAAAGTCTTTTCTGCAATTTATCTTATGACCTCAAAAGTCTTTTCAAAGCATTACACTTGATCGTTATTTTTCTTTTTTTTTTACAAGCAATCAATCAGGGCATGTCTTTTAAACGCACAACACGGCGACACGATATGAAAGAAGTGAGGAAAGAAAAAGGGATGAGCTCATGGAAGTATATCATCTGTACCTGGAACTGCTAGTTCCTATAATTAATATTAAACGTATCATGTGAAATCAGATGTTGACTTCTCTTTTTACTTTTGCAGAAAATTTCATGCATACAGCGTGATGATACCGGTAAATTGAACTTTATGTCTTCTATATATAATATGCATAATTATTTTGTACATATTTAATGTATATTTCAATATTTACTTCACTCCTGTTTGTTTCTTTATTGATAAATTTATTCAACTCTGTCTTAAATACCAAGCGAGGGTCATTTGACTCGACGAAAAGTTTTGAGTGGAACTAATGGACTTAATTGTCGAGACTATTATATGCAATTGCGTTATAAAACTATTGCATTATATAAACTTTTCATTACGCACATTATAAATATATATGTATATTGTTGATTTGCTATTGCGCTATAAAAAGTTGTGCTTTTCACCCGACGAATGATTGGTTAATGAATGATATGACTGCTCAGATACACATAATGTAAATCAAATGAAAACAAAAAAAAGGAAAAGACTATGATTACTATCAAGTCCCAACAACGAAGATAATCGACAATTAATGAACCCATTTCAAAAAAGGTACGAAGATAGTCCAAGAGGTACGCAATCTGGGCAAAAAGAACATAGGAAATTCGAGAAAAAATCTTTTCATTTCTTAACATAACTTGTGCAAGCGAGCCCTCGTTCGTACGGCCTCGTGTAAACATTGCCATAAAAGATTTATTTTGTTGTAAGCGAACTGGCAAACTCACTTAGAGTAGAAACTAGCTCCGTTTTGATATTATTTGGATAAGATTGCTCAAATAAAAAATTTTATCATATAACGATAAGTTCACGATCCATATTCATTCATAAACGACGTAGCATATAATGTAATCTTATCGATATATATGTATATATATACATTCATACACATATGTATATATATGTATTTGTACATATATATATATATATATATTTGTATTATATATATATGTATTTGTGCATATACATATACATATTTATATACATATATATATATATATATATGATAATATATGTATATACGTACATATACGCGCACATATACATTTTTCCTAACCGTCAACGTGTTACATGTGTAAGTAGTATTCCCTGAGTGATATATATATAATTATCTATATCTGTATATCCATAAATACACCCAACTCTCTTTTTGTACCGTAGATGCGTTCTTTAGAAATCTGTGCAAGAAAAATGATGTAAAAAATACCTGCGATATATGATAAATTTGGGGATATGTTTCACAACTTTAAAAACTCGTGAAAGATGAAAAAACTCTAAATATTTTCCCAAACACCATTCATTTTTAATACAAAAAACAAATTAAAATTAGTGTACAATGAAAATTCAGTCTATAGGTACATGCAACATACATAAATTAAAATTGAAATAAAAGAAATAAAAAAAAAGCAATAAAAACCAATTTCTTAACTATTCATCGTTACGTGATAACAAGCATGGACGTCTATTAGGATCAAAAATGCTATCATCAGTAGATAGGTTAGAACTGCCGGAATTGATTCAAATGAAGAACTTCCTTCATTATTAACGGCCTATGTTAGTATTTTTTGTTGGTATAAACTCTGTTGGTAGCTTTTTTTTCGGTTCAAGTTGCTCAGATAATTCTTGATGTCCAAGTAAGACACTGTCAAAATTAAAGACACAGTCGGTAAGACATTGTCAAAATTAATATTAAAAAATAAAATTTTTTTTTTGAATTCGGTCAAAATCTTCGTGTAAAAGAAGTGTATTTCAAGCCCTCGCGAATTAAATCAGCTACTAGCTGAAATTTAGCTTCGACTGTTGCTGTATACATAAGTTTCTGTGAAACATTGTCAAAATAATATTCAAAAAAAAAAATGGGTTTTGCGACTGGTGTTAGAAAAATGAGTCTTGCAAAAAGATATATTGGTGAACTGTGTTATTTGAAAACCGTCCGGAAAAAGAGCGTGTAAAAAAAGGGTGGTATATGTATAAACATATGCATTTAATTAAAATTAAATTAATCGGGGAAATCGGGTCGTACGTTATAGTTTACTGTTTAGCAAAAATTCCAACTTAAATAATAAAGTTTTTAACACCACTTGCTTAAAGCTTTTTCCATACTTTGATTTTTAACGTTAATAAATAAAAATTTTTCAAATTAAATTTGAGATGCAGACCATTGAAAACAAACGTATACCTGGGATACAAAACAGAATACAAAAACAATTACGTTTAGGAAAAACTCATCTCTAGAAGTGAAGACTTTGGAAATGGCAATTCACATTAGGAATACCAAGCAGGTAACATCATTCTTCCTCGGAATAGAATTTAGAATATAATGTAAAGAAAGCCTTACTTACGAGGAAAAGTAAGAATCTAAGTGATTTTCTTGAACGAATGGGAACCAAATTCTTTAGTTCGGTTTTGCAAGATTAACAATTGGAGAAATTTCTACGCCGCAGGTTCTCTTCATATAACATGTTTTTGATGTGTTACATACGACCGGAAAGAGTAAATTTTTACAACAAATTTCTTTTTCAGTGTACTGAAGTTTTTAGTTATCTTGATTGTATGCAATTTTATGATCTTATTAAATAGTGTTTAACGTTGTTTAATTGCACTTTAATTGAATTTCAGTTTTTGTTTATTACGCTTATAAATATAAAGATATTCGATTCGCAATGCTCAATAATCTTGTCAGCAATGAGTCAGACAAATTAAATGTTTCGAATGTAACCGTAAAATTTTAATGCATTCCTTTCAACAAAATTCATTTCCATAAAGTAAGAAATCATGTAAAAAGTGTATACATTTTTTTTTTAATTACAGATTCGATTTCGTTTTATTGATTTATTTATTTAATAATTGAAATACCTTTAAAGTAATTTTTTATGTTGAAAAGAGATTTCGTTTCAATATAAGCCTTGCAGTAATCAAATCTTCACGTTAAGGAAAGAACTTACAAGAGGAAATAACCAGAAGGAATTTAAAGATTATATTCAGTTCTGATCAAATCTTTTATACCCATCATCGCTGTCCTAAAAAAGACTAAAGAAAGGGAAAAAACGAAATTTTTGTACTCTATAATATTGGATGGGCGCGAGTAATTTTTTCTAATTTCAGAATCAAAGTGTAAGTAAGTATATGGTGTACGTGCTGTACATTATAACTAACAAGAAACAAACACGGAAAATAAATATGATCGCAGTTTTTGTTGTATAGGCGTTTGGACATTGTAAGTGTGTCCTTTTACCCGTTTGGGTAATTTTCAGATTCCTTTGCAAATTTGTAGGCGATGTATTAATTTTTGCGAACGAGAGAATGTTTGCCATTGATACTACATAGCTGGGCGGGCGGACGTGCTTAGGTGCCAGCCGAATTTGAAACTGAATTGGGTAGGAATGTGCCTTCAAATTGTTGTAGATTTATTTGCTGTGGTTTATGTTTGGCAATTAGCAAAAATCCAATTTTTTCTTCTTTTCGGAAAGCAGAGGTGTTCTTAGTTTACATAGTACTATAGGCGTGTCCTTCGAGCGATTTGGCCCACTTTAAACACGAAAGAGTTTCCAATTTCTCCGCCAAATTTGAAGTTTTGTTTACAACAGATATATATATAAGCGGACAGGCAGCCAGGCGGATAGACGGACAAACAAATATGCTTAAACCGATTCAGAATTTGATGCTATATATATACAAAACTTAAAACGGAAAAACAAGTATTCATTTATTTCTTAATATCTCTTCACGTCTATGAAAACAAATGTCTGTCCTTTGTAAAGAAGACGTTATCATATTATTTTTTTAACAAAAGCCCATTTAGTCAAAATCCTCTTTGGCATATAAAAATTTATTTTCCATGAGAATTCTTATATAGGGTAGTGTCCAAGGAAGAGACCTACCTACATGATCCAAATTCGGTGAGGTGAACTGTTATTTGCTTATTCTTTTTGTTTATTAAATTATCACCTACACAGCATAGATCAAACAATATAAACTAAAGTGAAATAGGTGAACAAATAACATATAAATGAGTGATCGCAAATAATATCATTGTTACTTTCTAAGTTATAATATTTATATAAAAAATATAATTAATAATAATAATATAAAAAATAATAAAAAAATATAATAATAATAAAAAAATATAATATTTATATAAAAAAAAAGGATAAAGAAATGGTGACTAAAATGGCTAAAGTATTTCCATTGTGAATTATTGAGCACTTAACCTTTTTACCATACCAGAAGATACAGTTTTCGTAAGGACGTTTACATGGGAAGGATTTGTTGTCGCGCCAAATTTTTCACATCAACTTGGAATGTCGTAATATTATAGCTTAGCGATTCTTGTCGAAGAAATTTGAAAATTACCCTTTTTTTTCATATAGTCTTTTTCTTAATAAGGTGTTAACGAAGAATAATTGAAAAAGCGGCCCGACAAACTCTATATATCAAAAGTTGCGTCAATCTTAAATCCTGTTGGATGTTAATATGCTTTGTACTGCAAGTGATACAGGATATAAAAAGTTTTTACAATGTTTTTGCATTCGGTTCAAAAGGTGGATTTAGTTTATTTTTTTACGGACTTATTACCTAAACTCCATTTCTCAAATTCGGTCAAGGGCAACTGTCCGGACTGCATATTTTACACTAGTGAGCCCGATGTGCCAATGAGACTTAAATCAGACTGTCATTGGAGTTTTGAACTTAAATATTTTGATTTTTTCATATTAACTTCCCCAAGAATGTATGGCTTATGTATAATATTTTGTGTTTGTATATAAAGCTTCTTTAAATATATAAGTAATATGTAAACAAAAACAATAACATTGCATGATTATCATAAGTGTTTGAAAGTCACAGTACGATGCGTTCCAGAAAACGCGTGGGTATATATAATGAAATTTCTATAGTGTAGTTAGATATGAAAAGACGATATGAAAAGACGAAATAATCTCCTGCCATGCGATACGAGTTAGAAAAATTGATTCGAATTGTCTAAAAAGACATAGTTACAAGTTAAAATTTTTGTTGGTTACAAGGTTCCAATAGGAATAGAAGAAACGACAACGTGATGGCTTGGAAGAAAACAAATTATATTCGAGTTAGGGCAGACATCTATTACCTATCCTATGGTTTATTGTCAAGAAAATTTCGAACTTATTTAGTTAACATATGAAATGTAAAATTTAATTATATTTATATACTAATCATGGGTAAATCTTAGTCTTTTGTTAGCTAACTGTTCGTTTTTAAATGTTTTAGTTCTAAACGAAGAATTTCCAGTTTTCATGTTGTAGATCGATTTAGCCGGTTTTTGACGTAAAACTAAGCTAGAATGACTAGAACGGACTTAAGACCACCTTGTTCTTCTACATAAATATTTTAATTCACAAAGCTAGCTAAACTAAATTCACGCTTGACAAGTATATATATAAATGTATATATATAATTAAGGAGACGTCCGAAACCTGTGTCCCTAGTTTGCATAATTTTTGTTTGTAAAGTTTCCAGGGGCGTTTGCTGTACCGTTCCTATGATCATATACATATTTCGGTCTGTCATAAGCGGAATGCTGAATTAGACAAATCTGGATAATATTTAACTGTAATTCAATTCAATTTTGTCTTTATTGACTCGCGTTAATTACTAAGTGTATAAGTAAGCTTTTAAAGGTCGAAACAAAATTCAGTGAAAAACAAAAAAAACATATATATATATATATAAATAAATAAATGAAATTCCTAAGAGACATACCTTCCGGCATAAATACAGATATCACTACCACATCAAAGCAGATGATAACAGTTATGATAAGTATATGGAATAATTATCTGTCACACTATGTTTGTTCAGATCCAAAATGAAGGATTAAATGGAAAAGAAAACATCTAAAAAATCAAACGACTAGATTTCCTTACCATCCGGTAAGCACATTAAACTATTTTTTTCTTTCCTTTTTTTATTTATTTTTTTTTATCTTGGAAGAAATGTCAAGAATTTAACAAAAATAAAAAATAATAATTAACATAGAAAGAACACCATGAAGGGAATATGTAATTACATGATAAAAGCATACTTTCATTGGAATACAATTCAATAGTACGAGTATAACTAAAGTAAACAGCAAACAAGTAAAGATTAAAATCTCATAAGGAAGAAAGGAAAAATTAATATTCATAAGAGATTACAGCGAAAGGGAAAAGGATCGACAGGTCGCCCCATTAGAAACTGTTACGCTTTATGGCCCGGCATTATTTTTACGGGTTTTCACTTAATATTTAGGAAAAAACAAAAAACAAAAACAACAATAAATGATATGAAATATCCATGCACTAAAATTCGTTGTTTTGCAAGTGGAAATAACAAAAACAACATTCATACAATGATTTTAATGTTTCTTCGTAAGTATGAAATGTCAATAATGTTTTAGCAATTTTCAACACGTGTTGTTCGAGCTATAAATTTCATAAAAAAAAATAACACCAACAACAGACACAACACATCAACAATAGCAGCACTACATACTTTCAAATTTCTCTAACGTTTTCCAGAAAATGAAAAGTTTATAAAACACATAACGCTGATGCGCACACACATTTAAAACTTAAAATCTTTACCGAATTACATCTCAATACATACATGCATACACACATGCCTGTGTTGATATACACATACATTTACATTTGTGTTTACGATTATAACAATATATAGTGTTTAATACATATAAAAGTAACCATTGTGCCAGAGGAGTCAATGCTATTGAATTTCGTGTAGATGGAATTTGTTGTTGCTTTTTTACATTTTAGTTTAAAAAAAAAAAATGTGTTTTTATGTGAAAATGTGAAAACATCTAACAACACTTGTTACATGGTTACTTTTTTTATTTTTATTTATATTTTTTCTTTTTTTTTTTAAATTTTGCAATTTTTTGCTTCTTTCAGTCAATTCGCTCATTGTCGGTGTGAAACACCAACACTTTGTTGTATTTTCTTGCTTGAGTGTGCGTTTGTATATGTGTGTGAGTATCTAATTCTGTATGCATGCCCAAGGCGTTGAACGGTTATTTAGTGTGAATTTATAGATTTTTAATATGAAATTTTTTTCTTCTTCGTCTTCTTATTTGGCAAAGTAATAGAAAAAAAAGTGAAAGTTTGTTCCTTTTTTTTTTTCTACAAGGAAATTAAAATTTTTTGGCAAACGATTTAAGTGAAAATTTATTAAAAGCCTAGTAGAACTTTAATTAGAAAAGAGTTAAAGAAAAAATAATATATTTAAGAAGCAAAGTTTGTCTAAGCAATACATCAGTTCGCTGAAACTTAACTTAATTTCAAAAATGGTACTGCTGGCATATTGTTTAGTCAATATATTACCGGTTCTTTAAACGTAGCAATTGATAACTGTGACGCCGCGTTGCGCATTATATGGTTTATTTTGTTGAAATATGCTTACATAGAGATCATGATGAAGGCAACAGCCAAACACTTGTTCGAAAGCAGCAGAATTTTGTAAAAAATTGTAAAAAAAATTTTTACAATTAGAGAAGAGGTCCTCTGACGTCGTACTAAATAAGCAAGTAAATAAACTAAAGTAACTAGAGAATTTTGCAGATTGTAAAAAGTCGTAAAAATTTCTGAAAATTTTTTGATGAACCGTATTTAAAGTGTCATAAGTATTAGGCGGGCCTTATGCTACAAATGAATTTCCATCGCGGACTATTGAACGATGTTTCACGACTGCTTTCGAGATCAACCTCGTCAGTAAAACAAACTTAACTTAACTTAACTGTTAAACGTTTTAATTTTATTCTATTTTTCAAATTTTTCAAATAAGTGTTCAAAATAAGTATTTAAGAAGTCAAATTAATTAACATCTATACTAATTAGTTTTATAAATGGTCGGTACGAATCAATACAAAGCTCTTCATTTAGGCATATCGATATATAAAAATTGGCGACTTTCTTTCTTTCATACAATGTGTCTACATATGCCAACAATGTTCAAAATTTATTGCGGGAATCCCACGTAAGTGTGTTCTTGCACTAAAAAGTTCAAAGTGTGCATCTTGCCTTGATAGCTTGTTCATGTGGACATTGACATAGTTGTGAAAGGTAAGGAGTTTTGTAATATTTATGAAGGTACGTCATATTTCTTGAGAAGGAAATGTAATTTGAATCAATTTTTGCAATAATATCAGATAAGAGGAGCCCATAATTATAGCGAAGAAGAAAGACGACTAGTTCATCGGCTTCGAAATCAGGGCAAAACGTACAAACAAAACTTCGCCATGAATGCCTTAAACCGAAATAAAGAGCATTGAGATACGCGAAGCAATTAAAAAACTATTTCTCGCTTCCAATAATCGCGTGATAGTTTTTTTGTTGTTTTTTTATTTATTACCATTGTGTAATACAAAAGGCCATTTCTAGCCAAAATACATATTACAAGTCAGCATAACCATGTTTTGTTTTATATATCGCAACTCTGAATCCATATAATAAAACTTATAGCACCATTGTTTTGTTAGCAACTCCAATCTATAACATTTAGTACCTACACAACAACTAGTATCTTAACAATCAGAAACGCGCAGCAAGGTCCAAAGTCAACAATGGATACAATAAAATTACATCAAAGTTCTATTGTAATGATCAATGAACCTTTTTTGCACACGCGTGTAGAATAGGAGAATGATGGTAGTTCATTGTGTAGATGGTTCCACGAGTGTACGACTGTGGTCCGAAACGATTTCTCAAATACTGAGCCGCTTATCAAGGGAATAAATATTTGTGCACTCCTTGAAAAACTGCGGTGTATCATTCTTGATTATTGGATATAATCAGGAAATTGTCACAAGAACATTTTAAGAAGTTACTAACACGCCGCGATATGTGATTGTAATGTCGATTTCCATATTGAAGGGAGGCAGAATTATAATGTCTTACGCCAAACACAAACCTAGCAATCTTACTCACCAACAGCTTAATTCTGTGAACATTACCAGGTATCGTACACGAATATAATTCCACATAATAAGATATATGTGACATCATCAGCGCATGGGCCACCTTATATCTTGCATGATATGGCAAATACATATTAAGGCAGTGCAACCGTCGAAAAGTAAAACAAACGCTCGAACAGATGTCGTCAATGTCGTCAAGTTTCCTGTCAATAATAACACCCAACACTTTTAATTTGTCCATAGATTCTAATTCACTTCCTCTCAATTGAATTCTCATATCTCTGAGATGCACAGCTCCAAATCTCATAATTTTTGATTTCGAGATATTCAACAGTGTAGAGTTTGATTTCATCCAACAGTCAACCTGGTCTAAAGTGTCATGAATAATCATTTGTAATGCATCTCTTGACTGAGTGCCACGCAACAAAAATTGAATATCATCTGCAAAAATATATTAAAAATAACAGCGGACCAAGAACAGAGCCTTGAGCCACTCCAGATCCCACTTGTCGTATATGTGAGCGCCGACCTTTAAAAGACGCAAATTGTCTCCCACCAGACAAATAGGACTTTATGAGCGAACACAATATACTTGAAAACATGAATTCACTATTGAGTTTTTGCAACATCTTTTCGTGATCAACTCGATCAAACGGCTTGGGTAAGTCCAATGTGACTTGAATACTCATCCAATTTCATTCAAGTCTCCGCTTATGGATTCAGTAATTCCTAGCAACGTAGATGAGGTACTGCAAAGTCGGCGACACCCTGTTTGCCAATCATTCAATAAGCGGAACTGTGGAAAGTGCCGCGAGATTGGAGATATTATAACATGCTCAGATACCTTCGACAATAAGGATAAGATGCTTATGGTTCTTAAGTTTTTGGTATCGAATAAGGCACCAATTTTAAGTAATGGAATAACTTTTGCCAATCTCCTGTTTTCTCCTTTCAAACAGATATAATATATGGTTACTTATTAAAAGAAAAGCTTTTTTTTAAATTTTAACGGTATTCCATCAACACCGCAGGTGTTTTATTTAATGTTACTAAACCCGGTGTCAAGCTCATAATCGTTAATACTTATAAAGTATAATGTGTTATGGGGTCTCACAAAGGACGCATGTTCACATATGTTATCAGAGGTAAAATTCAAACCACTTAAAAAATAGTTACTTATGTGGTCAACATTTAATTCCACATTAGCATTGACTCAGCCACTATTGGTAGCTATTCTTAAATGATTGCACACATCCTTGAGGTCAACATTATTCAATATTCTACAAAAGTGACTTTTCTTCATCATCCCTATAGTTCTTTTTGTCTTGTTCCTATACCTGCAAAACACACTCCGCTTATGAGAGGTAGGGTCTTTAATATAAGCTTTATATGCGATGTGCCTAAGAGATCGTGCATATAGTACATCTGGGAGTTTCGTTCCCTCCGTTGATGTAATTTTAAATCGAGACAAGGGAACTGGAGAAACCACTTTGGATATAAAACTTTCCAGTGTAAGATTTGGGCAATTTACCTCATTAGTATTATAAAAAGAAATGAAATCTCCCTCAAGTACACAAGGAGCTATATCAAGAAGGGAAATAATCCAAAATGGATGTTATATTATTACACAATTGAGAATGTGTTGATAGCATATTAAGTCGTAGATATCACATAACGATCGCATTGCTCGATGATTTGTAATGATTGCACATATGTCTGTGTGTGTTACGTCTGCGCCTGGTGTGAAACCTTAATCAGACGGGTTGCCTACAACCCTTGGCAATCGAAAGGTAGTTGATTGACTACCCCTCAGGGAGAGAGACAATCTCCATTGAAGGGGGCCTCCCTACCCTGAAGTACCGTAATAGAAAATGGGTGTGGGCCAAATTCTCCGTTAGCGGTCTGCGTCGAGGCCTATCTAAGCACCTCTTAAAAAGCTCACGTCCCAGACGGCCAGTCCTAACTATCCTTTCTCAAGGGAAATAAAATGCTTCCAAGGTTGTCGTCGCACAGCACACACACCCAGCTGTGCCCCAGCCCTCTTGATATCGCTGGTCATCATCATTAGATGACCTCCACCAAGAGAACCAAATAGGGAAAGAAATGCCCCTTTTCAATTTAAAAAAGAAGCCCCTTCCGACTAGACCCCTTCCGCTTCCAGTGAGAAAAACCTATCGCTAGGTTATAGATAGAAAGCCTTAAACCTTTCTTTGCCATTGACTGTGCGACTTTCAAGGAAAAAGCCATAACAGGAAAAAGCCAAAGAGAGCCATAATGCAGCAGAAAATGTTTTATAGGGAGCACCACGAAGAGGTGAAGGTTTCGGCACATCTATGGGTAAACCAGGGGACCCCATAGTTTCGCTCCCCTGTAATGATTGCAATTATGTTGTTGTGTCTCTCAAAAATATCACCAACCATCGATTCAAAGATGTGCCCTCTTGCTAAGTAAGCAACATCCACTAGCGCCACCCTCCCGTTCCTATTCGGCTCATTAAAAACGATTTCGCATTCTCCATAATGTGAGTCTATCGAAATAATTCTATGTTGAATATCTTCCGAAGTATAGATTCCTACTCCCCCACCACGTTCTCGAGGGCGATCATTTCGACCGAGTGACATCTGCCACATCCGGCACCTTGAGTTTTAGCCAAGTCCCAGTTAGTGCAATAATATCGAACTTTACTGAGTATACCACAGGTTTTATACTTTAAGCGCAATGACCAATTTTCGAGTCAGACGTCAAACGCACATAAGCATGACTTAGATGCATATTAGCCTATTTTCCATCGCCGTCAACCTGACCCAGGTTGAAGCTAACGGATGACATATTTATGTGCTATAAATTGAAGCCGCATTAGCAAAACAAAATTTAAAACTAATCGAAGTAACATTACTTTTCGATACGAATTATATTCCTTGAAATAAAGAAAAGAAGAGAAAATTTAAAAGAAAAAAAGAAACAGAAAACAAATCTCACAATGGAAGTATTATATTTTACCAAAGAGGCCACTGATCCTATGCATACAAGAAGAATACCACATACATATTATACATACAAAAGAAAGAACCCATCGTTTATTATAACGATCGATTAAGACTCATTTTGTGCGTCTGTCCGGCTGTTTGTCTGATGTATGTCCATGTTTGTTTGTTGTGTAGACCAACACATCACAATATTTAAGACATTTTGACGGAATGTAGTAGCCTAACTTGTCTTGTTCCAAAAAAGAATTTTATTGAAAACCGACTGAAGAGGATAATTATCACATCCGATTACCATATAACGCTTTATTTTGAAGATGCTGTTATATAAAAAAAAAAAAAATTTACTTTTTAAAATTTCTCGGCAAAAATCACTAAATAACATTATTTCGACATTCGAAATTGATAAAAAAATTTTAAGATTGAATGAATTTGAATTCGAACAATGGGTTAATTTTTTGAACATCCTCTCATACAATCGTTACCGTCGTCATAGCGCCAAAATACTTAATTTTCAATATTTCATGGGGATGGATAACAGAATAAAAATATTTTAACAAGTTATTAAACGCAGCTTGAAGTCGTAAAAAAAAATTAGTTTGGAACATGCTGCATCTGCCCACTCACCCACCCAGCTATACTGGCGTTGGTTTCAAGACAAAAATTTTATGATTCGGTGCCAATATCTATATGCACTATTCCCATTATTCGTCAAATATTAGTCGGGCCACCATTGAAATTACACACAGCAATCGCAATTGCTTTGTCCAAGGCGAAAAACGCCGAAAACTTGAATGAAACAATCTTTTCCAGCAATGAATTTTTTGTCATGTGTTCTAGCGGGTCTAGAGCATCTATTGAGTAAAAAAACACAAGACTTATTGAAAAATTTACATTGGTTTACCCCATTAAATGATCCTTCAAATATTTAAAAATGAAATTCAAAAGATTATATGCAGGATCGAATTTTTTATATGATTCAAAATTCCATTTTTCGAGTGAAATTATTACTGAGAACTATTTAAACTTACACTTTAATCGTATTTTTTTCGCAATTATTTTTTTGAAACTGGCCGGATTCGTACCGTTTTCAATTTACATATGTTGGATTCTGAATTTCAGCTTTACCTTCACAGCTTTCTTTTGATTGATTAAACTTTAACCGGATGATATTATTAGTATTTAATAGATTCTGAAGAGCAAAAAAATATTTACTCAAAATCCATAAGCCTCTAATTGCTACGAATTTACAAAGAAATAGTTGAAATAAACTATACAAACGAACATTAGTATCTGTAGAAAACTTACTTAACACCCGGCTTTTACGCTTCGATATTCATTCAATGCTAACTTATTAGTTTAATATTAATTTACATCTTAATTAAAACCTTAAACTAGAAGTTAAGGTACCGTTACTTATTGAAATAGAAGAATAAGTTTAAAAAAGAATGTGGAATAAGCAAAATGTGTGATATATTATACATTACTTTGTACATTCTTCGCCCCGGCATTATGTATACCTTTTCATTAGTTTTGCTATCTTCAGTTGCAATATAAAGAAGATCAACAAAATCAACGCCTGTAGTTTCGAAAGGTCTGGCAGTAGCTACACGCTCGCTAGATAATACAGTCCGTGGTCCCATTGCACTCTTCCCATGCAAACATAAACACACAACGCAATACTGGAGAATTCGCTTGGCATTGGCCTGAATGAATGCTGATAGTGTTGAAGTACCGCCGTGACGTGTTTTACTATGGGCGTCCAATGCTATAAGCTGACTCAAGTACGATTTTTTCAGCAAAATATTTGGATTTCTTATGTGGGTGTAAAATTCTAAGCCCTTATTAATTACAGGCTCTAATGATGACAACTTGAAATCACTAAGAAATTTTTTATTTTCCTTCAGAGCATTTATTTCTGCTTCTTGTAATTCGTTCGCTGTAAGATTTTCAAGTTCGTTATTTGTTTTCTCATCGCTCTTAATAAGGTTTTAAATCGCCGTACAGATCGGAATACGTAAGCTGAAGTTCGTAGAAGTTGTGTTGTTTTACTAAACCTCTCAATCTCAAAAGTAGGAGCGTGTCCTTTAACTTCCACTTCTGAAGTGCTGACGTATAGATTCAATGGACTCTCAATGAACTTTTGTTCTGGCCGATTAATTTCGCTTTCACGCAACCACAAGGGCCCATATTTTCCTACTTGGGATTTAACTAATTCGTTTTCTCCTACTCCTCTTGTCAGTAAATCTGCTGGGTTAGTTTTTCAATCACAGTGTCATTGGTTATATTAATAGTTTCGCTTAGTCTCGCTCTGACGTATGGTTTACCTTGAACATTTATCCAGCTTAACGTTATCGACGAATCTGTCCACAGAGTAGTAGAGTTTACATTGAAATCTAATCAATGTAATAGAAATTGTTTGAGTCTTGTAGCGATGCTGCCATTAATTCCAACCTTGTAAGTATGACTTCTTTACTCTCTTGTTTCGTTGAACTTACTCTATTTTTGGAACATATCAATTTTGTTGTTATCCCACCATCTTTTGTTATATGTTGAATGTTTGCCGACATACATCTTCTGTTACTGATTTCGCTTAAAATACTCAATTCATCTCACGAAGATCGAGCATTACTCGGAACTTCGCCGGTTAACGATTGATCCCAATCCGTTTTCTCCTTCCACATAGTTTGCAATATTAATATTAACAGTAACATTACCTAAGAATCCCATCGAATTGCATAACTTTGCCATTGCTGTCGCTTTGCAGGCTTCAAATTTTGTGAATAGTATAAGCTGCTTATTAGGTCAACGCTAATAGTACACCAATTTATGCCTAAAATCTTTGGCTTTATTATTTCTTGTTCATTACCAAATAATGAGTCATATTGAAAAGTCTCTGCGTTTTTTTCGACAGTTTTGACCTTCTTTTTGTAGCCTGCTCTGTTAAAATGATTCCAAACTTTAATGTGATTACCGTTTCGTGAGTCCGCTATTTCCTGACAGCTTGCATGCCGGCCTTGTTCCACCAATTGCAACATTTCATCGAGTTTTTCAGTGACTGCGCGGTGCATCCTTATCGAAATTTCCGGCACGAAATCGAGCAAACCACTTCTGGGTCCTTTGTTCACTCACACAGCATTTTCACCGTACGCTTCATAAATTTTTTTGTTTTTTTTTTTTTCAGCGTTTTTACACTTATTTTCATCAGCGGTTTCTACAGTTGAAAATGATAAAGGAATGGGAAATACCAGTGTACATAACGAGTAAATGTGATGACTTTGACCTTCCCCTACCTAAAATAATAGACTTCCATTTAATATTATTGATTTTTTCAGCGTATGGCGCCGCTAAATTGTGGAGCACTCAAAAATTCATTTTCGACCTCCATTACTTTTGTTGCCTAATATGAACACATGTTTTGTTCCAGTGTTAACGTTTAAATTTAATATTGTACTTGCATTAGCTTTATTTAAGTTTTTCTGATATTGTTGCGAAATGCTTTTCTTGTTTCGGTTCGTATCGCTAGATCGTGGTTTTACTTACAATCATTTTCTTTAAGGGCAGGATTATTTACAGTTTGCTTAGTTTGACAACATTCTTAACTGAAACTGTCTTTTCGACTCAAATATTCTTTTCCAACTAACACCTTCTGGACAAATATTTTGCTTATATAAGCAAGTTGCCATAATTAATACGTTTTCCGCTAATCTTTTTTGACGGGCGGCAGCTGCATAACGCACTTTGAATTTGCACTTGGTTCTTACTTCTCTCGGAAATTTATTTTCTGGGAAAATCAATTAGTTGAAATGAAACTAGATTTGACATTTCCGTAACAGTATTTTATTCGCATTGTCGTTGGTATACATTTTAATAGAGTTGAAATTTGAAATGAAGACAAACTCCTGTTAGTAGAAAGCACTCCATTCTATAGATGTCGTAGACCACGAGTACCGCTATTAGAATTTACTGGTTTTGAACTCATTAATTTTCGTACAAACTTTCCGGCAGCCTTCTCCGTATTACCATATCCATCCAACAACAGTTGGATGGCTTCATTATGACACTTTCCGATAGGCTTAAATCCTGGAATTGTCGCTTCTGGTCTCACAATCAGTGACTCGCTTGAGAACTTATATTTTGCCGTTACTGATAGCTGTTTATTCTCGTGAACCGCTCGCTTAAACAGTTCCCGAAAGGGTAACCAATTTTCAAAATTACCGTCAAACTTTTTCAATTGGAATAGTTTAAGTTTTACTCCGCTACAATCATTTTCTTTTACTGTTACTACATTTCATTCTCCATCCTCGCTAGTTGTGATTTTTATTGTTTCGCTGGCTTGTTTAATATGTATGGGTGAAACATTTTTTAGCTCTATAATAGTGATAATTTTACTATTGTACTCAAAAACTGCCGCACCTTCCTTCGCTAAATCTTTTGATCTTATTTGTGGTTTCATGGCTTTGTCAGCTTTTCTTAGACTAGAATGCTCATTGCGTTACCTCCACCCGAGTAGATCGCTCACTTCACCGAACCGGTCCGAAATTGTCTGACATAATTCTGTAACTTGCGTACGCCATATAGCACAAAATACCGCATACATTTTTTTTTAAATTTGTTTTATCGCTCTTGTAAATTTTTTCTTTTCAATTTATAATATTTTCACTCGCTTTATTTATATTGTCGCTGTTCTTTTTTTTTCGCTCGCTTAAGTAGTGTTGCCGCTGTTCTTTCTTTTTTGGTAATTTTTCCGCTCGCTTAATTAATTACCAACTGTCCCACGTTTCGGCACCACGTAGAAAAATACCTACTATTCTTTACTTAAAGCTTTTAATTCCGGTCGTCGGCTTTCACTCTTCGATATTCATTCAATACTAACTAATTAATTTAATATTAATTTGCAATAGTCTTAAACTAGCAGTTAAGGAACCGTTACTTGTCATGTATAACATGTTCTCTCTTTTATTGAACAAGAATAGAACAAGAATAAGTTAAATAGGGAATGAGGAATAAGTAAAATGTGTGCTATATTATACATTATTTTCTACAGTATTTAAGGTGGAAATAGTCCAAAACAAATGCCAAGAAGCCTTCAATCGATGGAAGTAGATTTCATATTTATATTCTTCAGTCGATGCCGGCCAATGAGATTTTGCTTGTGCCGTAACTGTAGTCATCTAAAACTTCAAAATGCAGAAAATGTAACTGCATGCATTCAAAATAACACCTCGGCATGTTCAAGATTTTGAAGCGATGGATATTAGATTTACGTGTTCGTAAACCATTCGTAGAAAACGTTTGCGTAGTATATTTTAGTATATGGTCTCGCATTACACTACGGGATAAGTCATTTTCTTTTCCTCGGTTACGGTTCGTATTCTTTTTTTTTAAAAATTTTTTTCTCTCTCTTTATTTTTTTTTTTTTTTTTTTAAACGGAAACTGTATAATAATAAAATAAAACGGAAATAAATACTAAAAATGAAATATTATTGACAGAAGATAAAATAGCATTTTAAATCTTCTTGCTCAAATCATCTTACTCATGACTACGTTTGAAATTTTTATTTAAAAATAAATAATGTTGTCGTTCATCTCTCTATTTATATTTTCTCCATGATATCCTTAAAACTAATATTAAGAAAGAGTAATGGCTGAGTGCTGCCTCTTCAATGCAGCTTATTGCTGAACAAGCTGTTTGAATTTGATAGAAATAAATACATTTGCCATTTGTCACACTCTTGTGGAATAGACCACCACCCGCTGTCATTTTCAATAAAATAAAATAAAAAGGAAAGAAAATTATCTCCCACGTCCTGTGCTAACTGACCGGTCATCTCACGGTGCTTCTAAGCGTAAATTTTTTCTCAAAAATATGATGACAATTGTAAAATTTTGTTTATAAATATTATGGTGGTCGTTAAAGTGTTTATTTAATATAGCAGTTTTTACAACAAACTTGCGGTTATATTGATTAGGCGACGTCTCCTGAGTTATTGGTCACACCAAAAAAAAAAAAAAGATAAAAGTTTTGAAAATTCTATAAATTTCAAATTGCCCTAGCCAATGGGTTACATTACACTATCACTAGAAAAGCAATGTGTCGGGTATGAGAGGGGTTTTCCCTTTTTATTCAAAGAATACTCCATAGATGGTTACACTTAAGAAATATACGCGCAGAAAGCTGTGTGTGTGTGTGCGCGGACTGATCGTAAAAAATTGATTACATTGGCTAATATGTATAGATGTAAAAACTATACACACTTAGTACATCGCAAATATTAAAAAAAGCGTTAAAAAATACTCCATAGGGTAAAAAAATATTCGTTCTCAACCAAAAAAATTGTTAACCCTCATTCGCTCGTATGTAGACATGGTTTCTTTTCCAAATATAATGTGTTTTCATTTTGAATAGAAACCAATTTTATTTATATTTTATTTATATCTATTTCTTAAGAATTTTTAAAAAAAATATTTTTCCAGTATTTGTATAGTTGCATTATATCCTGACAACATATGTCAATTGTCGATTATTGCAGTGTTTGTTCATATGTGTTTGTAATTTATTCGAAGAGCTAAACGAAGCCAATATTGATCTTGCTTTGTTATAGTCAATTATCATTTGGGGCATATTGTTGCCCTTACGCAGATTGCCACCATTTATTGAACTTATTACTTACTTGTTTCACTTGATATCAACACAAAAAGAACTAATTCGCCAAGATGTGCGACCTAAAAGCGCTGTTGCTTTAGAAATGAAAACGAGCGTAGGGATCACATTTAACAATGGCATCACTATTAACGTGTAAAAGGCATTAAGTTGGTTCTTCCTTTTTGCCCTCATTAGTTGCACGTACGAGATACCACCTTAAACGTGCATGTGCATTTACTGCTCATGCGATCATGTGCACACATGCGTATACATAGATTATTAACGAACCTACTATGAGGACTAACGCGATCGCACGATTTCTTTGTTGTTAAGCGAAAGTAATGAGAAAAGCTAAACGATGACGTAGCGAAAATAATTTTTTGTTTCAGTCTAAAATGTATATATTTTATTTTCAATTGGTTTTTCAAAACGCCTTGCCTTTCAAATGTGAATAACGTCTTATCTTTAGAAAAAATTATATTTTACGAATAATTTATTTATAATTTGTACACTCAATATTTTCGTATTTGCAAACAAACTGTCATATATTCTATAATGTATGCAATATCATACACATCACATACACATCACATATAGCAAAAATAAATTCAATCATACGCGTACATATTCCATATGCTTTTCATTATTCATATATTCATATTAACATTTATTCCGCACAAAAATTCGCTATATCGTAATGCACATAACATTTGTTTTCTATATCACATATTTATCACTATTTATTCACACATTTATTCACACATTATCACACATTTATTCACTAACATTAAGTACATCTTCGTTGCTCGTACACAATATGTGCTAAAGATTATGGAACTTTTTTCCTTTCTTTCCTCTATACAAAAAAGCTTAAAGAATGTATTCTGAATAAAAAGAAACAATTTGAGTAAAATAATTAATTGTTTTTTCTAACTTCAAAAATATCGGTATTTTTTAACATTTGTCCTTTTGTCATTGAATGAAAATAAATATATCGGTTCATAGTAAAACGATTAAAAGCTCTTTTAACTACTGCTTTGGTTTGCTTTATTTTTCGATTTCAATTAACTTGTACGCCTTCGAAACACTAGAAACTGTATTCATTTTTAAAAACAAAAATTTTTTTAATGCCGTCGACTACGTACCAACAATATTTGATTACAAAGTAGATCAATGACAAGTGCACTCCACATGCACTTTATATTGTAGCGCATATATCGTACGTCGTATATGTTATCGAGAATATTTTTAATTCAATTTGTCAGCATTTTATGTTTGGTCATGTAAACAAAAAATTGTTAGGTTTGGCGAGAAAGTCGTGCAGTACTTTAAATAAAACATTTGGATGTGAAAATGTTTCATGTGTTCCTTAGCAATCGAATTGTGGGGCAAATGGTCAGTACACATCATTACATTCCATAATTACATTAATATAAAGCATATCTTGGATCATATACAAGAAAACGAGCGAACGCAATGAAGGTGCGTTTTACGAATATGAGTGAACGAATATATGCAATTTTGAAAACAATGAAATATAGCGTCTTGTTTATGAAATATACGCGCAATTCTTATTATTGCATTATAATATGGCTGCTAATATAAACAAACACACAAATACGAATACGAATAGCAAAATAAAATACGTATTAATATATAATTGTAGGGGTATTCTTGATACATATATAAATGAGTTGATGAGAAGTTGTTTGCCTATGCATATCGTATACATTACTTCAAAAGTATAACTTGTTCTAAACTACTGACTTCGCAAAAAATTTAATAATAAATTGATAAAACAACTCAGAAAAAACTATCTTATGAATATCTATGGAAAGTACTTGTTCATTTTGGATTGAAATTTACATTAAAACATTAGGCATCTATAAAATTTAGAGAACTTCGAAAATGAAAATCAATGTACATCAATGAAAATGACATAACACATTATTTTAGCTACGTCATCGTTCGGTTTCTTGTTTTTTAGATACAGAATGAGTTATATAATCGCCGTGCATTGTCTATATTTGATGTCTATGTGACCTCACGGGAAGGAGCATCTAACAGAGTTCTTGCTTATACAAAAATTGCGAAGAAGAAAAAGTAAATCAAACTCCAACGAAAATGGAATGCCTTTTGATAGTAACAGCACTACTACTGTTAAGTTTAATTATCACAATTCTTTTTGTGTCTGAAAGACCGAAGCTATTAGTAACATATCTTGTTTTCACAGCATTTTTATGAAGTCTTTCTTTTTCTCTATTTGAACATTTCGCTTTTTCTCTCCTACTTATTGTAATTTACAGAAGATTTCAATTTAGATTTGTTTCTATTTTGTTTACTTTATTGATCAATAGCAAAGCCGAGCAGTGATTTTAGAGAAAAGAGAAAATTTTAGGAATAAGTATTTACTATTCTTTGGTTATTTGTGGCATAGATTTGAAAACATTTTGTCGCAGTTAGCTGGCGAAGGTATAAAGGGCATATGTGCGCAGGGTATATGCGCAAATAATCAGAATCCAACTCAGATCAGTTTGCAATGTTACATGTTTATTGTTGCGCTAGTGATCTTCATTTTGCTTGTAGATTTCTTCTCTTTCTCTCACACTTACTCTCACTCTTCTCGTAATATTTCATTATTGTCTAATTGAAAACAATCCTTAGATAATTGTTTAATACGTTGCAGTCATCAAAATATTGTCTGAAACTACAATACGCTTGAAGAAGCACAAAATATTGAAAATAAAAACATTAGGCCTTCGATTAATTTTCACTAAAATGTGTTATGAAACAAAAACCAACCAAATGTTTAAGCATTACTACCGCATGCTGTGACCACTGTGTGTGATTGCCCAACGACCTAACATATTCAACCATAGAATTGTAAAAGGTGTTTACAAAGCCTATGCATATATACATATATTGTTACTTGCTTTTACAATTAAGTTTCAAAATGAAAACGTTTACGTCCACCGACTTCATTAAGATGACTTTCGTAACAAATACTATAATAACAGAAAAAGCCGGGAAACGATATGATGTGGCGATAGTAATATATAAAAACATCGGTCAATTTCACGCTGAGTTTTCAAAGAGAGAAAGAAAAGTGTACAAACAACAAAATATATTTTGAAAAGGATACGTAGTTAATTAGAGTAAAATTGTATGTTTGTACTTAAAACTGTATTTGATAGATATTAAACCTCAACGAGACCATATGTGAATTATTTGACATTGCAAAGATTTTTAAATTGTCGAACACCTTTTTTGATTTTCTTTTCTTTTTTTCCTCGTTGAGCTCAGAAGCAGATGATTGGAAAGAATAAAGCCATTACAAAAATACATGCTATACTAGTTGTAATTTCCAAAAGGAGCTAATGGAAATATAACAATATAATTATCTCCTAGTCGTTTAGTAATAGATAGTAGTGGCCGTAACGGATGGATATACTCCTAACACAACATCCATATTGTTTTTACAAAGGGTCAACCGTCAAAGGACGGCCACAGTGTCAACATTTGATGTCACTCGAGCACTTACTTACGAGTGTTACAAGAAGTGGTTTTGCTAACGCTATTTGTTTTCAAAAGAAATCATAAAGTCTGAGTTTCTAATTGAAAATTAATATCATTCGAACTCCACATTGGCCCAGAAAGTGTTATGACAACACTTCTCTGTCGGTGTTCTTATATGAAACGCAGTGAATGCCCCAAAAAGTGGTTACACTAGAAGAACATCAAAAAAAAAAAAATCGAAAACTATTCTTGAAAAAAACTATCGCTGGCATTCTCAAGATGTCGAAAAAGCAATGCATTCACTATTTTGAATAAAAATTTGGATATGGAAATGCTATTTTCCAAATCGACGCTGTTACTCATTGTGGAACAAGAACTTCAACGTACTACTAGCTCAGTGCGCTATTTTGCGCTGTTTAGCCGTAATAAAAAGAATTTGTTCTTGGGAAGTGTGACAATGAAAGAAACATAGATGCACTGCCACATTTCTCGGACGGATCGATAAGCCGCTAAGTGGAAAGGATCTGGTGAAGTCCAAGCGAAGCAACTAACAGTCGGTCGGCAAGGTTATGACTTCAGTATTTTTGAACGCGCATTGTCTTCTATGATGTCAAAAAAAAAAAGAAGTACAATCAATATATGGCAGCGTTGATTCGCTTGAGGAAGCAAATTGCAAAAAAATATCCGTAATGGAGAAGAAGAAAGCGCTCCTTTACTAAACCAATGCGGCATTTCACAAGTCGTTCGCTAAAGTAGCAAAATTGCATGACTTGAAGTTCGCATTGCTATCCCACTCACCGCATCCACACTCTATGTTTGATGTGTTGCGATCGAGAAGTACAAGGAGTTAGAAAAGAAACAATATTCCATTACGAAAATTTTCGTAGAAAGCCTGGAAAAAGTTTAAATAAATGCAGCAAAATAATATATATTTTTATATATATATGCTTACTGCTTAATAAAAACAAATAATAATAAGTACACATGTCACATATATGAATGCGACTTCTTGTTGGGACCACTTGTTACGCCTTCTTTGTTTGTTCCCAACGCTGAAATTGGTTGCTTTATAAAACGTACAAGATGTGCTCACGTGCTCATTTTTGGGTTTCAAATCAAGTACTATCTTATTTGGTTAGTTTGTATATACATATACATTTATACGTAGACCACAGGCAAATATTGTTTATACGTCAAAAGCTCGCCTTTAATAAGGTGATGTCACTTATCAATTTTCATATCCTCTAACGAAAAATCGGACGCTATAATTTCTACCCATACCTCATCAGCGTTCTTTTGTCGGCCTGCAAATTAGTAACATTTTTAAAGCTAAAAAGTGTACGGATCTCAATTAGTTTACATTTCTGCAGACGTTTAACACTTACATTTGGTGAGTTTTAAGCAAAAGCTCTAGATATTCTGATCATAGTTGTGGACAATCGCGTCGACTTTTAAACTCCAGCTATGGCCATCAACTTTAAACACGTACGCCAAATTTTGGGTTTCTATCTCAATTTTTGCAATTGTGGTTATAACAAAAACAATTGGAGAAAGGAACAAACGTAGACACATGTTTAAGTCTTTCTTTCCGCTATTGACATTTGCAAATATAGCTTAAGTGCTGACGTAGAATGGGGACTTTGTAGGAACTATGTATTGATATCAATAATACGGAG
This sequence comes from Glossina austeni, assembly GCA_000688735.1. Taxonomy (NCBI): domain Eukaryota; kingdom Metazoa; phylum Arthropoda; class Insecta; order Diptera; family Glossinidae; genus Glossina; species Glossina austeni. The sequence goes on along the minus strand of KK502428.1, from coordinate 950,676 downwards.
GCCATTGCAATTCAAGGCTTTCGTTTTACTTTTTTATTTTTATATTATTATTTTTTATTTATTTATTATCATATTTGTGTTTGTTTGTTTATGAACACAGATGTTTAAATAGCTGTAACATCAACGAACATGTGATTCTAAAAAATCGAAGTGATTCCCGTGCTGTGAGATATCTTGTTGGCAACTGAGATTGAATACAAATGATAGATATATGTGGAGTGGAATTGAGTATTTGAAACTATCGATTTAGATATAAACACTTATTGCCTATGAATAAATTATCAATAAAAAAGTCATCATTCAAATGGGTACATTAGCTTTCAAAGTGATGCGATATGTGCTTAGAAACTTGGTTATCTTAAGCTAATCCGTATTTGAAGATATAAATGAAACATAATTTATTTTTTCCTTGACTTGTAAGGTTTTCAACCACAATTATATTTTCATATTCCCATCAGTCTTCCAGTTACTTTCTCTGCTTTTATAATTTGAATCAAATAAATTGAATAAACACATTGGCATAAGTACCATTAATGCAGCAAAATTTTCTTTTCTACATAACTGTCATGAATCATAAAAATATATCATAAAAAACAGCGCATAGAAGGTAAAAAGTTAGTATTAATTATTTGAATTCCTAGGTAACTTAACGACGGTGGATGTTGAAGAAAACGATAATGATAAGGTTGATGTTGACAGTGATAGGCATTGACCATACTATTACCGTAATTTTGTATGCAACAGCATTGCCGTACACCAGAGGACATTGTGTAAATATTATCTTTAACAATGTACGCGTATAAAACCTGCGGCAAACCGCACACATGTTAAAATTACGAGACAAAAAATGGAAAAAAAGCTGTAAAATAATGAAAACATATGAAAAACCCACACAAAGTAATTGTTGAGCTGTAAACATGTGGAGAAACACTTTCATTTAATAACAACAATAACAATAATAACAACATGAAGCAAAGCCTGGCCGACGTTGTATGTTATGATTGTGCAGCAAACAAATGCATAGGCATGTATAAGTGCATGCATGCACAGGCATATTGAAATTGATGATGAAACATTTTTATAGTGGTGTTTGAAAACTATTGTCACACTTAACCAGACAAACAACCTGAAAAATAACCGCACGCAATACCAAAAGAAAATATTGTAGCGGTGGAGTTGTTGCTTTTGCTATTGGATTATTTTGTTTGTTACCTTTAATGAGGATTAAATTCGTTTGCCGCACAACAATATGCAAAATATAGCCCATACATACATATACACGATAGCATACGTGTAGACAGATGTAAATACAACTATGTACGCACATATCTGACCGTGTCATAAATAAACTTCGTGAATACATAGAAGGCAAATTGAGCGTATTTGGATATCATACCTATGCGTAACTTGCATGTAAACAATTTAAATTGAGTTTTGTAATTTAAAATCATGTGTTGACCACATGTCTGCGCCAACGCATCTACAACGCATCATCCAATCTAGCCGAAAATTCCATTCATAAAACTTCGAAAAAATTTTCCTGCGCATGAGTATTTTCCTTGAGCTGCATAGTCATCGTTGTACAATAGTTCTACTTGCTTTGACATGAACAACAAAACAAATAGCTTTGTCTGTCTATCCCAGGCAAACGTTGTTAATATATTTTCGTATGTGAACAAATTATGCTGTTTTTCTTCGTTGTGTTTTGCTTTTTATTCTGTTACACTTTCGTTTTCCTTATCTGACATTGAGATATCTATCTCTTTCACTCTCCTCTCTTCCGTTCTGCTTCTCCTGATCTGTGCAGCAGCCGTATTTAACCAACAGCAATCATAGTTACACCTAAACAAGCAACAACAACGATTTTTCCAAGTACAGGTTAAAACCGTATGTAAACAGATTTTGTAATTAGTTATAAAAGCTAATTATCCTATGAAAACATATAATTCGCTAATCTAATATTAGAACGCTATCCTAACTACGTATTCATAAGTAAAAAAAATGGATGCCAGGCAAAAAACCTCATATTGGGGTAACTGCCTTGCATTCAAAAATAAGATATCATATGAAATATCAGTACATAGTGTATAACATACTTGTTTAAGCTCAATATATCTATCCGTCGAATTTGTATACTATAGCAAATAAAGTTTGTTACAATACGCCTTTACAAAACCATGTCTTCATCTCGAAGCCGAAGAAATTCATGGGCTATTCGTCTTAATTAAACGCGCAATGATTTCGATGGTTTAAGAAGCCAAGAGAGAAAAAATACGAAAGATCGAAAAAATTGCGAGTCCACTGTAGTCTCCACGCGAACTTGCATACAGCAGTTAAGGCTAAGCGATCAACGGCGTCTCCCCCACATAATTTATAGGGGGATCCTGCTACCCACGAAGTGGGTATGATATGAGAGAACAAGCCGCAGTAGCCTCCCGCCCCTCCTACTCACTAAACAAAACGAAGCCCATCTAATATCTAAAAATTTAATGGTCCCATGACTTTAAGGCCGACTCCAGCTCTCTGGGCTCCATCACACTCACGCAGAAATTTTATGCAAGAAAATCTGTGAATGGCCACCGTGACACTCGTGGTGGTCATGGTGATCGACATTACTTCCACAAAGGCACTGTAGCGTTCGGACTATCCATTTATCCTAGATCACCATTCAAATTTTTTTTTTTTTTGGTTTTTCGATGTCGATCGACACAGCAATCCCGTGCTCTAAGCCACACTGTTAGCTCTCCGACGCCAACAATGCCAGCTCTATACATGTGCAAATCTCATACCTTTATAGTGGTTAACTATCTAGAAGACAAGCCTGCAAGAGCACGTTTTCCGGTTCTCTAAATGGCTTCCTCATGGTAAGCTGAAATACTTCAAAGAGGAAATTGTTGCAAGTCGTTAATTCAGTTGTATAACCAAGCATACTTTTAGTTGCATTGTACACATCTCTCTTTGTTCTAAATAAATTATAATAATAAAAATATGTCTTATTTTCAATTATATTATCGGTCTTGTGTAACGTTATAATCAGATCACACTATATGTTGCTATTTATTTTCATTTTCGTTTTGTCACAGAAAACCTTTGTATTATGTTTTAATGTTTTGAAGCCAGTCATCATATTTTAGAGCATATTTATTAGAGGATATTTTTTTCTCCTGCAAACCAGCTCGTTTCTCACGAATTGTTTCGTAGGGTTTGTCCAAAAAGTTATAATAATATTTTGTTGTTATTATTTGACCAAAATTTATGCCGTAAACTAGACAGTTTAGGAGATGAACAAGTGGTAAGTTTCAGCTCTCATTCATAGTTATCAATTAAAAAATGATGTATTCCATGTACAACGACTTGGACATTATTCAGAAAGTCATATTCGAAGACGTTTTTATACCGAAATAAGCAAATGTGGCCCCGTACCTTGTCAATAGTCATGTTGTACGACGTATATTAAGATCGTTTCTTTTGACTTATGGTGTCACCTAAATCACGTTAAGCTCGCCGGTAGGCTTCTGCAATCACATCTCGTAATCCCGTTGGGCCTTCTAATTTGTTTACCTATTGGTGATTCCTTAATTAAATTGTAAAACACGCATAAAAAGTGATGTCAATAAAAAAAAAAGAAATCAAGTATTCCGAATACGACGGCAGACTTAGTGTTGGAAGAAAAAAGAAGATATTAAATACTTGTAGTTAACATAATGTCACGCCGAGCTCGAGCTAGGTAAGAGATACGATATCGACATATACTACGCGTAGAAGTGCAAAAGGTTAATGATTCCTTAAATTATACTGCTTTCTCATTACTTCGCATATATGAGAGTCACATTAGAATCAGAAAACTTGACTTTGTCGACGACCAATTTTATTGCGACTAGCTTTCGAAACAGTTTCATGTTGCCAACCAAACACGAATATCTTACTCGGTTATATGAATACGAGGATCTTACGCGGAAAAAGGAGTAGAATTGAAATATTTGGTTATATACATTGTGAAAGTGTCATAGTTCAGAATGTCGCCAAGATATATCTGGTCCTCCAGGAATAGTGGGACAACGAGCTTATATGGATTGTCCCAATCCATGGGGGACAGCGCTTCACGCTAAAATAACCCAACTAATTAACGTGATGTCAGCGGAAATCGTGGCACACAAAACGAGTCTCGCGATAAACCACTCTCACAACGACTGTCGGCAAAGTACGTAACGTCACTCTTTACACATACTAAACAACAAGAAATGTCTGCACGTTTGTATGGTTCTCTATCGAAGCAGAGAACAGCAAAGGTGTATCCGCCATACGTTGGTCAAGTATATCAAAAATCTGCTTTATTATGTGCTTGAAGTTATTAGACCAACAACAGATTAATATACTAAACTCAATATAAGATCGTTTAATGTTTTTATGAAGTCATTGCCTAGAAACGTTTTTTTTTTTTAGTTTTGCAAATTTCCTAAAGTCCCATTAAATAATCTTCTGTTCATTAAAAAGCATTCCGCTGTATATTCTTGCATCATCTTCCGTGGACAGAACGCAGGTCACCATTAATATTGTTAGTGTAAGCAAAAGAGAGAGAAATAAAAACGTCACATTAAAATGTCAATTTTACATTAGCATATAAACTATAAAATAAAGCAGTAGCGCATGAAATGATGAAAAAAACAAGTAAGAAAATTATATTCACTTGTGACCGAATTCTTGATACTCTTCACCTTCCTAAAAAAAGCAAAAAAAGTAAAAGAACAAAACTTTCGTGCTGCATGCTCACGCTCAATAGCCGCAGCTGATTTTTTCTGTTTTCAAAATAAAAGTTTTTGTCGTATAGGCATGTGAGCCTTGTAGACGTGTCCTTTGAAAAGTTTAAGTCGCTTCCAAATCCTTTTGCAAATTTGTAGGCGACATCTTGATTTATGTGAAAGAGAGAATGTTTACAAAAGACACTACACAGACGGATAGACGGACGCGCTTAAATCGCTTTAGAATTTGATGCTGATCAAGAGTATATACACTTTGTGGCGTCTCTGATGTTTCCTTCTGGGTGTTGCAAACGTTTTGACAAAATGAATATACTCCTTTTCCTTCGGTGATAGGTATGAAAAGAAATAAGCGAAAACGCACTGCCAAAGGAATTGTGACTCTATTCTAATAGACAGTAAACCAGCAATAACATGCATAGAACAACAAAAACAATAGCAATTTCTCGGAAATTATATATTGTATGATGTGATACTGTACGGAACGATGCGGTATGAAACCAAAGTTCGATGGGATATGGAAAAACTTTTAAATATCGTTCTTGATAATGATGTTGATTGGTTTTCATTTACGGTTTTTTCTAAATATTTATTAAAGACTATGCAATAACAATAACAATCCATTTAGCCTATGGTCACATAGTTTTCTTAAATAGAAGATTTTTTACTGAATTTTTTTTTTTGCATGTAAAGACGAGGGTTGGCCTTAAGCGGGTGTTTGCAGCTACTTAAAGTAGTAGTAAATAGCGTAGAACGGTGTATTAAATTAAAAAATCAACTGTGATATGAAACGTTCTTCAGTTTCAGTGTAAGCAGACTTTGGAGGGGACACTCTTTAAGCGCTTTCTTCTAAATGTGCTAAATGGTTTTAGAGACGACTTTCGTAAAATTAATTGCTTTTCGCATAACGCCGATTTCGTATAGAAAATGACATTTGTTCTACGCTTCCAACAGAAAACAGCGTTTTTGTGTTTGATTCCTTCTGACCGATTACTCACTCGAAGTCTCTAGTCTGGAGCGAATCTTTTTTTTGTAACAAATCATTGGGGAGTGGTCTCCTAGACATGCATTAGTACGGCGATGGTAAGGGAAAAGAGAAAAAAGGCTGGCGGGAGCTTGAGTTGTGCATGTTCGGCCAGTAAATGTTATGCCTTTATAGGTCGATCATTGGTTATAGTTGCTGTCGCACGCCAATCGTCGATGAAATACATGTACCATCCGGACACATGCTCCGCAGCAGGCTCAGCAATCACCTGCATATCATACATTGGTGAAACCAAGAAACATTTTGTAGCGCGTTCGAATTGAAAAATTTAGGGAATGGGATGGCACAGACACATTGTCATACAGATACAGTGACACCTATGTAGGAAAGCTAAGCTTACGTGTCGCCAATTGCTTTGAGACGTATCATACTTTCGAGCGTTAGAAAAACTAAAATTTTATCATTAAATATATTATGACAGTTGCTTCCGTAATCAAGTAAAAAGATGATAACATATAACTACGACTTTTATTTTAATGCACATATCAGTTACCTGTATGCCAACATGATTTTTCTATTGAAATTGCTTCGAATTGCTGGTAATATATATCAATAATTATATAAGTGCTGAGAAAGGCTTGCAAAAAAATTAGTAAACTCAGAAACACGACTGCACGATTCACGGGCCTAATCGATTATAGCGTTTCGAGTTATTGAACTTTCTTAACAGTTTAAAACAATCTTGGGAAAAATTTTCAACTTTTTAGAGTTAAGGGTTCAAAATATATATACAAATATACATATATGCATAAGAAGGGGGAAAAGCGAGTCAATATTTTGTTATTATAATGATTATATGAACTTTTATGATGGATGTCATTGCTTTTCTATGGTTTATTAGCTACATACACGAAAAACGTTAGCTAGCCATTCATGTTCTCACAGCCCAGTAAATATTTTATGAAAGTAATCAGTCAAATTATAATTTTGATTATCCGACAGTTAGTTAGAGAAACACGAATGCAATCACAATTTCACCATCAGTCATAAACAAGTCGTTTAATATAGTATTTTTTTCCAACCAAACTTTAATGCTTATGAAAAACCCATTAGCCTTATGAGCTCATGATTAAGGGTGAGAAAATTTATGAATGCCTATTGTTTGGGAAATTTCATGATCTTAATTAGAGAGATTGCTGTGCGTGCATTTCTCCGAATATTTGCCTTTAAATAGTTTGTATTCGCTTTGCTTCGCATCTACAAGCACGGCATCGTAACAGGTATTATTACATGTACACATATATAAACTTTACAATATTTTTCAATAGAAAGTAATATAGTAGTGGACGAAAAGTAAATTCGAGAGTTATGTTAGGCCTTGCTCTGAAACAGAATGAGAAGTAAACTAAAAGGATGTATTACCAAAGTTAAAAAAAAAATTTTAACAAATTAAACGAAAAAAATAATAATTTATCTCTGAGTAGAATTAAGCAAAGGATTAACTAACGCCTTAAAGGAGCAATTAAATATGTAATGTAGGTAACAGGATTAACAGGTAAATGTAAGTGAATGTAATCTCTCTCTCACTCTCCTTCTATTTTCAAACATCTCTCCTCTCACCACCCCTATTTCCAATATATTGGGTAAATGAAAAACTTCAACGCTTTTTTTCTCAATAGATGGTTTTAGTGTCCTGTACCTTTGGTAAACATAATTCCACCGAGCCGCGGGCTATTGCGTGTAGAACATAATAGTCCACAGATAATTGTAAAATAAGAACATTATGGCAGTTGTAAATTCAGTCGAGAGTTTCGGAAATGCGTAAAAATTATAAGACAATTGGGCATATTTTGGAATGTCAGCTCTCCATGAAAGCCACAATGCTTCTCAAGCCTAGAAAAAAAATCGTAATGTAATGATAATGAAGATGCTTTATTCGAATCACCAACACGCATATGATTTGCTCGTCTCAATTCTGGATATTGCGATGTTAAAAACGCAATGCGCTCTGATAGAGTAGTCGTTAGTAAAGTCAAAGATATCTCTAAAAAAAAGGGGGAGATCGGCTCATTTCATATATGAAACCGATTTGGAACTTAACATTGATTAAAAGGCAGGTTTACGCTATTTACCGTAGGATGGATACCGACAGCAGCTCAACATGTGGCCACCACAAGAATCAGCAGTGAAGAGTTTAATGAACCGGATGTCTTTCTGCGAATGGTTAAAACATGAATTGGACAAAGCGTGCATCGACGCCGCCTAACGTATTGCTTCGTGTACTAGATGAACTGCTGCAACCTGACAAGCCGATTGATTTTGCATTTCGATGTCCACAACGACGAAATACATTGCACTTAATCGTTGAAAACACACGCCGAATTAATGAATATCTTGTAATTTCTCGGAAAATCTACAACTTGATTGACTAGCAAAGATATTGTGCGTTGAAAATCTCTAAACGATGAGAATTATTTTGCGCCAAAAATCGTCATCGGTCTTGATGCTCATGGTTGTCCCTTTCTATACCTTGAGTTAATATGATATCATCTAATACGTAAGCAACTTAAAGTTTTTGCCCGAAGTACAAAAAAGTGATCTAAAGTGATCTAAAAAATTTACCAAATACATGTGAGAACAGTGTCAACAAAATATATTAAAGTGAATATCTGTGGCCACTGTAAGCTTTTGCAATAAGTAGAACCTTTCATTAGAAACTAATTTCTTCGCGGATTTCTTGTTCGTGCACGATTTTGCTGCAACTGTGTATTGAAGATATAAAATTTTTCGAAATATTTTCAAAAATAAGTCGCAATCATCAGCAATATCCTCTGTTTATTCCTTACATTTGCATGTCTTATTGGCACGAAAAAATTGTAAAATTCTATGTAACGATTCGAGTTCATCCACGGGTCTTTCAAGGATTAACTCAATGTTGCGCTTGAAATCGGCCAGCAACCGTCAACTTGCTCTTTCCGATAGAGAAGAGCTGCCGTGCACTCTTCGTTTGTTTGTTTTGAAGGTAAGGGAAAGTGGCGCCGTTTTTTTTTTAGTTTTATAATCAAGCTCGAGAGAATACATTAGAGTTTGCAAATGTTTCTAAAGCATAGAAACATAATTCGCAGATCATATAAAGCATCATGGTCCGCGTGAAAAGGGAAATGGGTTTGTATATCTGTCTGGCATACTGTCTCTATATAATTCATTCATCTCTTAAGCGTACGATATCAAAACTTTATCTAGAAAGGAAAATCAATTTGATTTTAAATCTCATTAGACAAATTTGATAATCGAAAATGGTTTAAAAATAAATCCACACCAATAAAAAAATTTTAATATCTCGCTCTTTTGGACGAATTGTCATATCAGAATTATAGAGTTTCACTTCGGACTTATATTTTTAAACTCGAAAATTATTTAAGAAGGTCCTACATTTCGATCATACACATCAAAAAATCGTATATCACCCAGATGTGTTATGTAAGTCCGTAATTTTTCGTTTGTACAATTTCATGCACAGCCCCTTTAGTTGGACAAAAACAAAAAGAAAACCAAACTGAATTTGTATGCGATACGATATAAGATATGACATGCCACCAAAATTGATTGAATTGATCCAGTACCGCTATAAATACTTTCAGATTCGCTCCAATATAAGATTTAAGATTATATTTCAATTTGAAGAGGTCGCCACTCACGATGAAGACGAGTTATTGAAAAAGAAAGGAAAACGTGAAAAATTTCCATGCAATAAATAATTCAGGAAAAATTACTTTCAAATTATTACCTGCGAACTCTATGCGAAATTCTCTTTGAAAAGTGCGTTAATTTGGCGTCAAAGAATAGAAATATTTGTTGAACCATTTTCAATAAATCTATGATTACCACCCAAGCAGATGTTCTTTTGTGATGCTGAAAACATATGCATGTATGACAAAAACTACAGGCAAAAAAAGAAGAAAAAAATAAACAAAAAGCATTGACTTTTTCTACCCCAACCAATCCTAATCCCATTAAAAACGTGTGAGCATCAATAACACAATATCAGGACATGTGCTGTTTTCTTGCATGTGTTGATGGACAAATGTGAGAGTTGCTCTTCTTTTTTACACACTTTTTGTTGTTATTGTTATAGTTGTTGCTGCTCCATGTTACTGTTATTAGATATCATAACACACCCAAATAATATGTTGACACAATACAAGAAAACAACACAGAACACACGTTTTCTAATAGGATTTAAAAAAAGTACGCAATGTCCGAAATGTAGTAAACTGCAAAAAATAAGAGTGAACAAGAAACAAGTATATCGGCCTCGAGAATGAAGAAAAAAAACAAAAATCAAAGTTAAAAAGTGAAGCGTAAAAAAAGTCACTTTTCATCATAATCCGGACATGTGTAACTAAAGATAAAATGTAGTAAGAATGCTAAAGATGCCAAGGCAAACTGTGTTCATAATCCTTAGAGTCCTTTCTTTCCATTCATTCGGGTCTCACTTTCATTCCCTTTCATTCATTGTAAGTGAATTATAATTTTTCTTTTTGCTTTTTTTATATTCTTTATTGAAAAGAGTTTTGACATTTTTATTAGTTTCGTTGTACATATACGAATGAACATCCTGCTTAAGGAAGTCTATTAAGCTCATCACACCTCAACAATTTTTATGAGAGAACACAAATAAGATCAATCCCCTCGCAATAAAAAAATATATTCACTAAAATGGCTTTTGAAAGAGATGGCGTAACATTCTTTTATTCAATTGGATTTAAAATAATATATCAGTTTTCTTTCTTTTTTTTTGTTTCTTATGCGTATATGCAGTATGAAATATTTCTTGCTTCTACTCACCTTAAGTCGATGTGTTCTGTATAATCTGGGGAGTGAATCTAAAGAAAATGGTTTTAAATTGTTATTAATTATAATTCACTGGGGTATGGAAGCATAGAATCTCTATCAACAATAATAATCGTTCGTCCAGATGGTTAATGAAGAATGTGGATGAGAATGGTTTTACAATCGAAATATGCGTTGGACTTTAAATTCTTTGAAGCTACATTTTCTAAAGAATAACTTTTAATCGAAATTTTAACGAATCGAACGTTTCTGTATATCTCAAATGACCGATGCACCGGCACTATATTCCTCTGAACTAGAATTTATTTTGAAGTCATTGCTCATTAAATTAGAGAAAAATTACTCACCATTGTTTTAAGAGCTATCCGTTAGTAGCAGTCTAAGTAGACCCAACAAAATGAAAACTAAAGAAGATGAAATATTCTTTTAAGCTCTAGTCAAATCCATTTCACCTTCAATTGAATAACTTTTCAACGATCAAGAACTGTCGTCTAACTCGAAGTGTTATACGTGATAAAAGGGTCATTGTTTAAATCTTTGCTGTGCGTTTTCTAACACCAAAACCTTTAGCAAACAAGGGAATACCTATTACGCCGTGTAGTAGGCGTTAAGTTTTCACACACAATATAAACGATATCCGCATGAGCTTGAATTTTTACCGCTCTCGCACCGTATAAAGCCCTATTTTAAAGAACTCGGTGAAAATTGTTCTCTCACAATCGTAGAATTTCAATTGGTTCTTCGATTCTAGCTTATCATATAATCCACAAAGTCGAAAATCAGACCCATAGATTTTGCCACAAATAACATTGACAACTAAGATGTATTATGTCAACAAGCTTGTCTTTTTATAAATATAAAAATTAGGTACAAAGTGTTGTCAGATTATGAGAAAGAACTCCATGAAATTTATATATGATAAACGTTATTTACGATATCTTGTATAGAGTCCATGAATAATTCTTCGGTTTTGTCACCAACAAATATCACACTCAAGCTACTACTGGACTTTAATTATTCTCCTAAGGTAAACAACTTTTCTGAATGTTCACTGTTTGGAAATTGAACAGAAAGGGAAGTGGCTTTCTCTCTTCAAAAAGCAAGTCATTTATTTTATTGTCACCTAAGAAGAACGTTGGTTTTGTAAACACAATTTAACAACAACGAACTGAACTTGCCCCCAAAATCATGTAATTTTCATTTCGTTTCTTCATTTATTAAGTAACTATAAAACCATAGGCCTATTAGCAAGTTCCATAAATACACTTCATGTGCAAAAAGAATTACAACATAAGTGAGTATACAAGTCAGCTAGACGGCTGCAAATGTAATCATTTTGCTACATAAACTCCGTAATTATCAATTGCTATAAGAAACAAAATATGAATTATGAGGTTAGCAAGACGGTCAATTTTCTTCTAAGCGTATTCAAGGAATAACCGAAGAATTTCAGACTCAGTGAAAAATCTCCATCTTGATTTTGTCGCTAAACAGCGATAAATTTTATCTATAAGTTAGCAGTTAATAATATATAAGGAATAATATATAATATTCAAGGTCGAAGCGGAGAATTTTAATTAGATTATGTATTATTAGAAATTACAACTTCTGTTGAAGGTTACCAGTTTTCTATGCAATTTGCATTATTTCAATTTATTTGGGAATTAAATATGGAAATGAAAAGTTTTGACCATTATGTAGGCTGTGAAAATGATTGAAAACAAACTGTTATATACATGTGGGTTTGTAGATCTGTTGCCGTACCAAACTGTCAATTTTAATTTAATAATCTCCAAATCAAGAGCTTTCGAGGAAAAAAACACAAAGTGCAAAAGAGAGAGAGAGAGAGAAGTGAACGATGATAGGATGTGCACATCTGTTTGGGCCCCTGACAGTTAAAGTTTGTTCAGGCTGAAAATTAATTCAGTGTAATTTTTAATTAAATAAATTCTCACCAAAAGGAGCACAGGCAAAAACAACAACTACGACAATTCCAACAGCTTAATGTAAAGTGAATTTAATAAATGTCAGTAAGGCTTTCTTTTTCTATTTGGTGCTTAACCAAAGGCCGCGGTTTTAGTTGATTGCTAACATTTGCAAATGCAAATCCTTTAAGCGCTTAAACAAAAAGGCAATCGTAAAAACAAACCGCTCGTTACTCTTACTCACTCTCTCTCCCTCCCTCTCTCGCTTCACCCCATCAACTTCTCTCACCGCCTCACTCTTTCGAACACACTCTTTCTTACTTATTGAATATATTCCTCTTTCTCAGGCGTTAGCTGCTTTGTATATAGAACAATTTACAATAAGTTACATTTCTAAGCCAACTCAACCGCGCTAACAACAATCAAATAAATTTACTCCAAAATGTAAAATAAAATGCAAATAAAAGGACGCAAAAAAAAAAATTGAAAAAAAAATTGAAACATGGCGCTCAAAACACAAGATGGCTGGCTGGTTGGCTGGCTGGATCCTTTACAAAAAAAAAAAAAGTAAAAGACACCACTCACAGCAATAACATTGTCATCATCGTCATCAACAACAACAATCGAAATACTGGCAGTGGTAATAACAATAGAACTACAACATGGTGGTATTGTTAAAAGTCCTTATTGTCCGAAATCTACGAAAGCTTAAAATGTGAAAGAAGTTAACAAAAAAAAAAAGAAACGAAGAGGCATGTAAGAGGGAGCGACCGTTAAGCTACTTTTAGCGCAAATGAAATATTCATTAACGCCTCAGCTGTAGTTAACGTTGCAGGTATACATATATACATAAAGTTACAAACAATTGCAAATTCGCTTTGTGGTGTGATTACTTCTTTAATATACTTCGCATAGCTCGGCTTTAGGTTCTTTTATTCTTTTTTTTTTATCTTCCTCTTCCTCTTCCTATGTTACCGATGCCTTTCTTATAAAATATGCAAATACAAATTAAAATTGAGTATGAACTCAATGTGGTCGCACACCTCCTGTTCCTTTCATTTCCTTGAAATTCTTCTCTTTTAATATCCTAGCTTCTGTAGAGAAGAGTCGATGCGATAATCCTTGGCGTTATAATAAAATCGGCGAAAAACAAAAAGAAGACAAGCAACTAACAACAAGACAGCCGTATACTATGTGTCATTGAACAGAGAGTTCTTAGACGAGAGAGCAAAGGAAGACAAACTGTTTGTGTTGGGCTCAAGAATATATTCCTTGTCGTCTAGCAAAAATGGAAAGATTAAGCGTTGTAGTGTATGAATGGTGGGATATTAAAAAGAGAGTGTGAACGTATATTGAAAATTATACAAATCCTTTGTCTTTCAAATGAATTTTCAATGACTTGAGATTTGTTTGCGTAGTTTTTAATATAAACATAGACGTACATCCATGCACAACGGGGCATGCAAACACGAGCACACATATCGCGTATAGGCATATATATATATATATATATATATATATATACATATATATGTATCTATGTGTATATTAAATTAATAAATTATTCTTCTGGTTAGGCCAAGTCATTTAAGCAACATACTCAAATCATTATGTATAGGCTATGAATAGTTTTACACTTTTTGTTATCTTAATCAAAGCAATTAAAGCAACATTATCACAACAATGTTATTTGAAATCTTACAAATTTTTGTGTTATTTATCAAAACAAAAGCTTTCTCTTCTTTCGATTCTTCGCTCTCTTGCTCTCTTCCCCTCTTTGCCGGACTCGCTCTCTCTATCTCCATCTTTCTTTTTATTTTTCTCTCGCCACGTCTCTCTCTCTCTCTCTCTCTCTCTCTCTCTCTCTCTCTCTCTCTCTCTCTCTCTTCCCCCGGCCCATCTCTCACAATGACCGTCTTTTCCAATAACTGTTGTATAGTGCGTGTCATCTCGTGTCTATCTCACTTTGACGGTTTTTTCTTTATATATAACTGTGACTACCACTCACACCCTTATTACATTAACAAGTATGCATAAAATTCTGAAAACAACTTTTAACCATAACACAAAATTTACACATTTAACGCATACAAGCATACCAACAGGCATAAGTATGTAAATTAACATAGAAAACTTTTACACAAAAGTCAAACTACTTAAAACAATCCCTCGACTGATAGAACTTCTCATATGTATCTAACTAAAAGATAGGAGGAAAACAAAAGTACTCTCGTTTTATTTACTAATACTTGTTTAAATAAAAGCTAAAAAAAAGAAGGAGAAAAAGATAACAAAAAAACAAAAAGAACTAAATATCCTATGAACTTCAATGAATATGTGTTGTTGGCTGTGTCATAAAACGACAACTCTATGTAATCTTACACTTTGAAAGTGTATGCTTAGACAAACAAAACGTATACTTTTACGTATCGTATCCATACACACATTCTCTACTACCACATTTTAACACATTCATACATTCTCTTAAGACCCGAAATACCCAACAGAAGAAGGTGTTAACTTAACATTGTAGTTATACATACTTCAAATTTTTATGTGTGCATATGTATATGCATATGTACATTTATAGCGTATAATATAATACATTAAAAAAAATTATAAAAAAAAGGAAAAGAAAACAAAGCACAGCCCCAACGACACGTCATACTGTTATCCTTAGTAACAAGTAAAAGTTTTTCGGTAAAAATCAACAACGCGAGAACACAAGCAACAATAATAGCAGTAACTTTTCTGTAAAGTTTGTACTATACTCTGATTACAACATCGGTTTAGATATGAAGTGATTTTTCTCTCTGGACGTAACGACAGTGAATAGCGCAGTAACTACGGATAAATGCCATAATATAAACCAAGTTTGCTTTATTATTATTTAAAGGCCCAACCTTTTGGGTGGATTGAAATTATTTATGAAGTTATTTGAGATCTAAAAAAGTTTATTTGCTAAAATGTTTACTATTATTGTCTTCTTTTGTTTTTTTTTGTATAAAGGAGCAGGGCCTAGATATGCAAATCAAAGAAAATGACGAATACACTTTTTAGTTGAAAAAGGGTAGCCCTTTCTAGATTATACCCACTTCTATATTCCATTCAATTCATATTCACATGCTTTAAACTGTGCCATCCATTTTCTTCCTCTTAATGAGTTTAATGCAGGTTCACAAGCAAATTGTACCAAGCGTTGACGATTTTGCTATAAACTATGCATTATTATTATTGTAACTAGGTAAAGCAGAAAGGAGACGAGAAGAATCGAGTCCATTTAAAGAGTCAAAAATCATGCACTCCGGTCGTTCTTTTCCAAATAGATCTCGACCACAATCAAAATTAATATATTCACTATTGTCGCGAGATCTGCTCTCAACTCGGTTAGCTGTCACACGATATATTATGTTTGTCCCCTCATTACAAATACCCTTCTTAAAGTCTTAAAGTGTAATATTTCCCGTCTAAAAATATTATTTTTATACCCATATTTTTGAAGCTTTTTTCTGCGCGTTATAAAGGTGTTGTAAAAACAATTCAATTTTGGTACACTACAATATTGAGGAGGAGTGTTAAAGTTTTTGTACATTTATTTGCTATAGTTTATGAGTAATGAGCAAAAACAAACGGTTCATTCGTTTTAAAAAACAGCGGTGCTCTCAGTTTAGGTAGTGCTAGACGGGCAGGCGGACATGCTTAAATAATCCTTCGGTAATGGGATTAAAAAAAATGAGCATGGCCCACTTCATGTTATTGAGCATGAAAATTTAGTTCTTTACTTTTTTTGTCTTTTTAGGATAACGGCAATAGGTACAAAAGATTCGGTCACGACTGAATATAATTTTCTTACTTATTTTCTCTATTATTTATATATTTTTTTTTAAATTGAATTTATAAAATTTAGGCTGGTAGATATGAAAATACAAGACTTAGGATCCGTACAACATTTTTTTAAGCTTTTCGAGAACAACATAAAAGTACGATAGTTCTTGCAAAGCAGTTTACTTTTTCCTTTATCATCCTTATCCCAAAATCTAGTGAGCATGATATGGTTTTATTTAAAAAATTATTTTAAAAAAATGGCATCGGTTTGTATGTTTTTTTTGTTTTTTGAAAAACTGGTCGAAAATTTATCGTAAAATCTCTCAATTTTAAGTTATTCTTGGTTTCTTAGTATAAAAGAAGAAGAGAGACGCCGTTACGTCGAACTCAGACCGCAAGGTTTCGGCTACAATCTGCAATTTTGATAGAAAATTTTACTTTACCTCCAATGAGGCATGCCTGCACTATATAACAAAATCTTTAACGCTTTGAAACTCCAATGCGGTGCATAATTGTACCTACAATGATATAAAGACAAACTCGAGCTTAACTAGCAAGGAAGCTAACAAACTCCCTTAACAGATCTATATGAAAGTAGCTTTCGAGCGAGCTAAAGGAATTCAGTTTCTCTTTATACAACTAATTTTAAGAATTTTTTTAAATTTGATAGGTTAGGATAAAAAGGCTGTGAAAAAATAGTGGCATTTGAGACTCTAACGCGGCCAAATTAACAAATGTCGCCTACGTTCGCCCACATCAAGTGAATTTATCTAGAAATACCTTTCAACCCAGAAATAATTTTCAACCCACGACTATTTTTAACAATTTTTTAAATTTTAATATGTTAACATAAAACGGCTCCATAGCGCGGCCAAACCAGAATGTCTTCTTTGCTTGCTTCCTCGCTCCCCTCCTTACTTATTCGTTCCCTCCCTCCCTTCCTTCCTCCTTTCCTCTTTACTTTTGTCCCTCCTTACTGGCTTCGCCCCATGCTTTCTTCCCACCTTAATTCCTTCCCTCCTTACTTCCTTCTCTCTTCACTTCCTTCCTTCATAAAATAGAGAGTCTGCAATGGATTCAGGTGATATAGCTAAATATAGTCGACATTCTGTAGTTTCGCCAAGTAAGAGTCTCAAATTTAATTACGATTCCACAGCCAGTCTTTGCTAACGCAGCAAATTTCAAAAAAGTTGTAAAAAAAATCTTCTTTCTTTTCACGCAAGTACTACAAAGGAAATAACAAAATTAGCAGATTTCCATCCTACACAAAAAAATTCAAATAAATAGCGACCTTAAAATTGCATTGGTCAGAAAAAATTTTCTTTTAATTTATTTGTTTTTTCTTTCACTTCTTCTTTGAGATAAGAATTCTGTGCAAAGCGATCGATGATTGCATTAAACATTAAAATTGACAAACAGTAGCTTAGCTAGCACTTGTATATAACTTTTTCGTTGTTGTTAAAATTGCAGGCAGCAGTCTAATATTATCACCTTAATGTGTTTTCCTTATCCTCAAACACGTTGCTTATTGATGTTGCTGAGCATCGCTATCAAGCTTCGATTCAGAAACGAAATATTTTTCATGCAGGCAGTGGTCACATCACGACACTTAAACAATAGCTCTAGAAACCAATATGTATGAGTTCGTATAACAAACTACCTGGTATTTTACTAAAAAAAATTCACAAATAACGAAAATAAACATTCCTTTTTGTCGTTGCCGATTAGACTGATCGTTGACTTATCTTGATTCTATATTAAGGAGGTTCTCAGTCAGAGAACACGGAATAAATAATGGAAAAACTTGTTCGTTTTTTCTTGTAGTTCTATTAAAAGCACGTAACAAAAGAAAAGTAATGACTGGTAGCTCTGATGTACTTCAAATTGTATGCAATTTTAGCTTTGACATTTAATGGCATTGATTTGAAACTGATAATACGTGTACAGAGATATTAGAAGAAGAATGTTATACCCGTATTGTGTGTACAGGTGCTGATGATTACACACTTGATAAATGGTATAGATAACCGTTATATGATATATATCGTGAATTTTATCTGTTTAATAGGGTTTATTTACATTTTTCTTCTTTCTTATGAAAAAAGGTCTTCCCTTTTAATGGATTTATTGTGTTTTACCTTATATGTACTTTTAGGTCTCTTTTCTTGGCAGTCGCCTTAACACGTAGACAGTTATTCAGTTTATGGATTCAATATTGAAAATGACGACGAAAGACGATTAATGAAGAAAACTTCTCATAATTTGAACAAATGAATCAACGCTAATATAGATATATAAACCAATGTTAACAACAATCAGCTGGATTTATGCTCTCTTTTACGCTCTACTACACAAACCTAAAATTGCTTACAAATGAAAAAACAAAAATAGAAAAAGTTGCGAAGCGGTGCTAATCAAAAAGTGCACAATTAAAAATTGAAATTTTCAAAACCAATCTCTCATAAAGTAAATAAATCTTTTTATGAGTTGTTTAGCTCAACTTTATATATGAAACTGTTAACCGGAAGCAAAGTATTGCTTCATTTCCAATTTCTTGATTGAATAAAGAACGCTTGCCCCCTAATTTGATAACAAGTGAAATGCGGACAACTTCTAATACTACTTTTACAATGTGGTGTGCTACGTAGCTTTAATAACAGCGAACAACTTTCTTTTCTTCTCTAAAACAGTTTTTCCATTCTGCTTATAAAAAAATCAAATAAAGCAAATCTGTTTTTCCTTCTGGGATCGTGTAATTTCTAATATTCACTATCCCTAACAAGCCATACGAGAGTGCGTGTGATAGGTAACAAGCAGTTCACAGCAGGAAATTAATTTGCCAATTCAAAAATTCCAAAACAACATTGATATCTATTTTGTTTAACTAAAATTCATTTAAGAAAAAGCGGAAAACAAAAGTGGCTCAATTTTGGTGAACCCTTTTCCTGACACGACACATTACGCAGTCAAGAACACACCAAATATAATATCGAATCCGATCCGAATCTTGGATGGGCATCATCTTAAATTAATATATGCAAACTTCAAAGTATTTTTTAACTTTGGAGTTGCATATGTATAATATTTATATTTTTTTAACATTATCTGGCAATTCGTAATTAATTAGCAAAAAAAAGTTAGTTTACAACATTTGTCAATTTATTGGGATGAAAATATTTTTAAATAATGGAAGAACGAACAATGAACGCAAATACTCGTCGCCCTCCTCACATATCGTGTGGGCTTTGAAAGGTAAATGTTGCAGATGTGATGGCTCTAAGTTAGATATGAATAAAATCTAAATATTATTACGAATTGCAAGAAAGACAACATACTCAGTTTTACTGACAAATTTTCTGAAGAGATCCAATATCTATTCACCTAATTTATCTGTTTACCTATTTGTTTGTTGGTTCGGAAAGAAGTAGTTACCAAATTTTTTCGATTAAGTCAAGTAAAAACTTTAACCAGCAAGTTGCCTCTTTCAGTTTACATGTGTTTGATGTTATAAAAAATTTATTTTTTAGGCTGAAGTTTATCTAAACTGAATTATATAGTTAACAAAAAAATGTATAATACGCTCTTCCTATTCAACTGTAGTGGCGCGTAGAAGCATGAAGAGAAATAACTACAAAAATTAAAGATAAGCAAGAGCGATCATTAAATAACTTATTGGCCAACACAATTTTTCATTTATTTATATCAAAAATTAAAACGTGTCCCCATGCAAAGGCATACGCTTCAAGAGAGCTCAGACGTGGTCGAAATTTAACAAAATTAGCTTTTTGAAAAATCGTATTTTACTGTTCCTCACCTAGTTTTGCCATAAAATGAAGCATAGTAGACACTGTTGCGATATAAAGGCTTCTATTTTATGAAAACATTTATATGAAGCGAGGCCCGCAAAAATAAACCTACATGGTCCACCATCCCAATTTTCACATCAACTCTGCATACCCAAAATTTTTTGTTTTCTTTTTCCTTTTTTATACGACCGATCTGACTGAAGCGATGTCCTCTATGAGCGCAACACGGTGTTCATCAGAAGGAAGTGTAGAAAGGTAAGGAGATAGACATTGGCTGCAGCCTAGTAGAAGTGTGTCCCTAATCGATAAGTCTTATCCTTAACTACTGCTAGGTAAGTTTAATTCGAACACCAACTTTGTAGTCGCGAATCTTACTTACTCGGGTATGATGACATCCAAATATACTTACTCGGCAATTTTTGTAAAAAAATTTTATGATAAGCGAATTTTTCTTTATATAATGACTCCTTACAAATAAGTCATTGTATGAGAATTGGTCTTAAAAAGGGGACGATCCAGTCTATTTTCAACAGATTGCATCCTTCAGACAGACAGATAGATAAGCTTTAATCCATTCTTAAAATGATTCTGAACCGATCAGTATAATTACAGGTAGGCCTATCTTAAGTCTTTCTCAATGTTACTCGCACATCCGCACAAACCTTGTATACCCTCTATCACACGACGTTTCATATATAAGCACGGTTCAATACTAACGAGCGTCAAGAAATTCTTTCTAAACCGCATGACAATTTTCATTACTAAAAACTACTTAAATCGAAATCTAAGAAGGCAAGACAGTTATGAGAAGAAAGAAAAAAGGACACATTTATATCCATTCCACAATTTACGCTCATCAGGGATAAATATACTTGAAGGAGTTTTCAATGCATGCATCTGTGCCTTGCAAAAATTTTGGGAAATCCACTATAACCCACTCTTTTAGATATTAAAGACCAATTCATACCGCCTGCGTAATGTATAACAGTAGAGCGCTTCACTTAAGTAGTCCTTGCCTAAGAGAGGAGCGAATCTTAATTTAGTGCTATGTGCAGACAAAAGAATAAAATAACGTATATTATCTGTAATCCTAATTGGCAAAATCCATTAACATTGCCACGAAAACAAGTTTGCAGTAGAAGAGTGGCTCTCTGCCCTGAAATGGTTTTCAAATTTTAGAAAAGCTTCTGTTTATTGTTCTTTCTTTCTTGCCTTTTTGAAATTTTTGAAACATTTTCTAGGCGAACAATAGTTGCAACATACGTAAGTAAATATGCATCTAATGGTGATAAGACTTAACACAACACACAATGGCCAGCAGCTGTGAATGAGCAACCGTAATAAAACTGACGATTACCAACAAAGTTGAAAGGGCTCATAAGATGAAAATGACAAGCAAGTGCGTAAATAACATTTGTCCGTTGATTGCTTTTGCTTTGCCCTTTTAGGATGATGAAGGGCATGGATTTGCAAAATCTACGCTTTATGCCTAAAATAATGAAAGTGTAATGAAGTTCAAAATGTTTCCTTTTTTTTTTTATTATTTATTTAGGAAGTAGCAAAAAATAAGTCTCGTCACATTAAGCTTTGAATGATAAAAGTAACGGAGATGGACGTCTCCTGGTACTTATTATTCTTTGCATATACAATTTAATAGAATGCCTTCGTCTTATTTCAATTTAGTCAATTTGAAAAGCATTTCAATTGAATTCAACTCAATTTCACAGTAAATCCAGAGATTGATGGGTAACGCCCACTTTTGACAACAACTTACAAAGCCACATACGCGCCATTATGTGGTAGTGTTAAACATTGTATCCTGTCTCGGAAAACGAAAGTAATTTTTCTTTCTTCTTTTTATTCTTGTTTTTTTTTTGTTGCTTGCTTTATTTTAGATCATAAACAATTCTAAATGGTGATCCAATTACTTAAAATGTGTTATTCCATTGTTGAGTATACCAAAAATTTGCATATTTTGTTGATTATATGGCAGTGACAAGTGCAGGGAGTAAGGAGTAGTTTGTACAATGTTTAGAACTTTAGACAAGAAATTATACTGGAATTTACACAAAGCCGTTAGGTTTAGGGAGCAGTGTGTGTAGATGAGATGTGTTAGTAACAAATGCAATACCAGTGGTATTGGTGGTTGTTTGTATATTTTGACAAATTACCGAAACTATATGGAAAATTACTGTGTTGTTTATATGTACAAAAGCTTAAGTCATTAAACTACTATAAATAATATTCTCTTTTGAAAGAGATAACAAGACTAACAACAAATGGTGAACGAAAAAAAGAACTTTTTTTTAATTACAATTATTTTTCTACAAATTGTATTAAAATCTTTTAAATGAATTAAAATTTCTGTTTTTTACCCTACATATTGTTGCTTATACGATCCTTCCCCAGGAGCACTACATTTTTGTATACGTTTTTCTAAACGCTACATCGAGACATTTACTCCATTATCGCTTCACATTTCAACTTGTCAATGATAACTTAATCACGAAACACTTCAGTAAAGTTTGCAAAACTAACGAATATATTGTATAAGGATTGGATGAATACTGATTAGGATTTTTCGATTATCTCAATTATATGTTAACTGAAGGCTAGTGAATTTTGGATTTTTTATTTTTCTCAATTCTTTGCGAGGTGCAAAGTTTCTTCCTCAAAATGCGAAGCATTCGGAACTTTCTAATGGGGACATATTACTTTTGAATAAATTATAGAAAAAAAGAAAAATTCAATTGAGGGGGATTTTGCAAAAAAAAAATGGAGTTAGAAAAATTTTTTTTGCAAACGCGACAATTTAAGTTAATTATAACCTTAAATAAAATAAATTTTGACAGCTTTATATTCAGATAAGTAAAAAGACTGTATTGGGCCCACGGCCCACAGTTATTCGTACAACGAATTTGCAAAATAAGGCATCATAGGGGCAGTGATCGGAAAAGTGAACCAATCCCTATAAAAATCAGTTGTTTTGTATTTTTCGAAAGATGAACAAAGCAGAAGAAAGAGGTTTCAAGAAATAAAGCTTTTAAAGTTCCAAATATGTGCAATGCGACTTTGTGGCCACGTTCGGAAAATTAAATTTTGTGGCCCCGTCTCCCCTTTTCAAACTATCTTTTTCTATAATTCTTAGTTATTTTGATATTAAAGCAATTTACATATACACTAAAATTCGGTTTTTTTTTGCCTCAAGCACTGCGGCTATGCTGCTTTCAATAACAACCGGACGGAAGGACAGAATGACACGGTATATCGACAAACTGACGTACAGTCTAGTATTATTTTTGAAAAATTCAATCAACGTTAGGTTTGCCGCCAAAAAATGCTTGACAGCACAAGGTGCCTTTTCGTTCCGTAGGGTGGACGTAAAATAAAACATTCCCTTCTTTCCACATGAAATACATTGTAATATCAATATAATAGTGAGAGCTTTATTGGTTAACTCCCTCAATCTTGTTAATATTATTCTAGTTATTGTTGTAGTATCTATGTGCACCACCGAAAGTTAAATGCTTCATTTTTTTACGCTGTTTACTGCGTGCGTATGGTGCTGTTGTTCAATTTCATGGTTGCAGTAACAAAAATTTCTTTCCTTGTGCTTGTTTTTTCCCCCTCATCTCTTGTTGCATTCAGAGTTTACAACATTTCAACTAGGAGTCTATGAAAATTTTCACAAGGCCAAAAAAACACACTGTTTACACCTTCCTCAGTACATATAAAGTATACGGATGTTATTGTGATGGACGAAAAGAACAGTAAAGGTATTATTTGGAATTCACAACAAATAAGTGGTAATAGCATTCAGCACAAAACTTGTTCAATTTTTCAACATATACTCGGTGCGATGATGTTGATGCATTGATGTTCGTTCGATTTACATTAGCAGCATGCATTAATGTGTCTGATTGCGAAAGGAGCTTTTGTCAGAATAATGTACAATTGTATATGAGATTTTTCTTCTTCATACGAATGAAAATATTTTTAACAAAAATTGGAAATATTTTTAAAGCGAGGGATCGATATATATATAGAAGGTTTACCAAATATCAAAATCTCTAAGTAATCGAATTAAAATGTGAAGAGAGATGAGATACGCATTCTTATGGGATTTCTTTAGAGAAAAATAGACTTCGCAGACTGCTTGCTTGGGGGACAAACTCCTGCACATTTTTCAGAAAAAATAAACAAACATCTTTTTTGTTGTGATTTAAATTTTGAAACTTTTGGAATATGGAGGAAAGATATGATCACCTAAAAGAAAATTTTCCCCTTGAGATTTCGACCTCTTCGCCAAGAGTTCGAAAAAACGGCTGACGTTAAATAATTCTCTACTGCTAAGTTACAGCAGCAGAGAACTTTAGAAAGTGTTTGCCTAAGAGCATTTCCATATAAATGCATTAGTGTAATTTGGTTGAGACTTTCGTTGAACGAATATAGAGCTGAGATCGATTGGTCAGTGCCTCTATCAAGAAATGAGAACTTTTTTATGAATATTTTGACATTGATTATGATGTATATGATTCTAACCATTTACTCTTCCATTTCGTATCACATGAAGTGTAAACACTGCGATTCTGTCTTTGATAGATCCAGCAAAAGTATCGTGTAACGAAGCTAAATATGTGAACATGAAAAAGCTGCTTTATGGTCCTAGTTTTGCAGACTAATGGTACATTGCATATTTTAACATATTCAAGACCGCTGATGTAAATTCACATCATTTTAAATCCTATTCCTGATCGCCGCTGATGCGAATTCGCGTCCTGCGATTTGCTTCTAAATGCGGCAACGTTAAGCGCTGTCCGCAACCTCTCTTGTGGGACGCACCAATTTGTCGCTATATTGGGGCATGTGTTTTTTATACTGAGATACACCAGCTATTCCTGTGAAACGATGTACATATTATATGACGTGACCCGATTGCTCCGATTTACCATAATGTTTAGGTATAAGAGCTTACCTAACTTAAGGTCTTTATGCATGTCTTGTATGCCCGATTACCTTGTTTCCGTTTTTACCGCATAGTATCTGGTAAACCACATTTTATTTATTTATTTTTATTTTATTTTTTTATTTGCCTACTTGTACATGAAATTCAACTATACAAAATTAGCAATCGAGTTCAAGTAAAACTTAAGAGAAAATCTTATGCTAATTGTTTTAAAAACTAGTATAAAATATGAAGAACATGTGAAAAAGGAAGAATACAAAAAAACAAAACAACTTAAAAATAATAATTAATATATAAATAAATAAAAAGGAAAAAAAAAAGAAAAAAAATGAAAAAAGCATGTACGCAGGTAGCACAAAAGCATACCCGTAACAAGAACAGATTGAGGTTGCAAGTGAAGCCCTAAACCATTGCAAACATGTATAAGCTTGGCAACCGACACACTAAACAGCACCATATAACCACACAACAGAAGCATAGTCGAGTGACATCAGTGCGAGAGCCAGTAGAAAAAGCCTTGAAAACATGATAAGCAAACTCTAACGGATTGGTGACCGTAGGTCTTCTTTTCGAAAGCCATGTTGGAGCGGATAAATATACGATTTGAGTCACAATTCGCTCGCACAGCTTAGGCAAGACACTCAACTTGGCGATGCCTCTGTACTTCTCAACAAGTTGTCTACTTCCACTTTTGTGAATAGGAATAAAAAAACTACTCTTCCAACACAAAGGAAAAACACCTAAATTCAAGAACTGGTTAAAAATCTTTGGGATAACACCACATAGCTCAACAACACAAGATTTAAGTGCACATAATGGAATTCCGTCAAGTGCAGGCGCACAACTATATTTTAAAGAGCTCAACCCTTTAAAAACGTCATTTTGAGAAACGATCAAATTAGGAATTGAAACCAAATCAGTTATCGGGAATGGGTAGTTTGGTGATAAATCGGAAATAGCAGTCCAACAGTTTTGGCGGAAGTATTTAGCAAAGAGATTTCAGGTTTCAATATCATCCGAGGACTCAGAGCCATGAAAAGAAATACACGAAGGATTTATGAAAATATTTCTCTTAGAGTTAACAAATTTAAAAGAGTATTTAGGATTAGCAAACAGAGACGATTTCATGAACTGAAGGTATCTGCAATAATAATGGTGATTGAGGGAATTAAATCTATGCCTTACCGTTGAGTAAGCGAAATAGTCGAAAGAAGAGACACTTTTCGAATATTTTTTGAACAGCGTGTTTTTTCTATTCTTGTAATAACTAATTATCTTATTAAACCACCGGGGACACCTGCTTCGAGGACGAGACTGCTTGATCGGAACAGATACGGAAACAGTTAGAGCTAATATATTGTAGAACGATGACAATAAGCTATCAATACTTCCAACTGAGAAATCAAGCTTAATGTGTGAAAGATGTTATTTTAGCAGTAAAATATTGATTTTATGAAAATCATAACATTTATTTGAAAAAGTTAAATTTGGAACATTAGAGAAATTCAACGAACCATCATGCATGTAATGAAAGGAGATATACAATGCAGGATGATAAGGATCCTCAGGCAAACTAAAAGGTAGACAACGATCAACACTAATCTCAGGAAAATTGGCAAAGATTCAGTATCAGAAACAAAAAAAAACAAGCCTGCGACGAGTATGCTAATAACAAACGTATTAAGTTAAAGAAAAAAATATCCATAGCACATTTGAAATGTTTAGATGGGCTTTCTTGGAAAGACGATTTTCTAAAATGATCCCTAAAACCAATTCCTACAATTTTTGTTCTTTTCGTGCGGGCTTTTTACAAAACTTTTCAAATATTCTAGTGCAGCACATAGAGGATTTTTAATAAGTTGCTTTAAACCTTATTTATTAAGCAACAATACATACACGCTATCACCTGATTGTGAAAATAGTCCAGATTGATCCATTTTTCCGCTATAATGCTTTATCTTGAATAGTCGTTATGTAAAAAAAATTGCAATTTTTAAAATTTCGCGACAAAAGTGCCTGAGAAATAGTATTTCGACATTCTAAATGGGTATGGAAAATCCGGTTCGGTAGGGGCAATTTTTTGAAAACCCTGTCATATAATGATTTCTACGAAAACAGAATCTTTATTAGAATCTTCATGATGAAAATTGACTCTATTTTTAATACCTAAACATATGGTTAATAATTTCTTCAGATCTTTTTCTTCTATAATCTTTATTTTGGTCAAAAAAAGGAAACTTATTTTAAGCTTTTAAAGTGGGATTTCTCTCCTCCTCAACATACGTATATGATTCTCGTTTGTACTGTTCTTATCTTTAGTAAGCGGAAATTAGCTTAATCTTAACACACAAAGAATTGTGAAATGAGTTTGCGCGAACTTTTATGTTATGAAAATGTTGCAATTATTTCTTCGACGCCGTTATTGTTAAGATATTGTAACCATGTAAGCAAAGAAGGCTTAGCGAGTGCCAGACTGAGTATAAAGTGTTGGTGGTTGGACGCTTCATAAGACTCAATCGTTAAAAGAAATAAATTTACTTCCAAAGCACATTGATAAAAAAAATTAAAAAGTGTTTTAAAATGGTCTCGTGACTCTCTTTTAGGTATGGAGTGCAAAATTGCGGCACAAAAATTGAGCAACGCTGGCGGCCTATCAAAATGGGCACATAAAGTGACCGCCGTATCTAGAATGAATGCCACTGTTTTCATTATTAAAAAAATGGAATTGAATGCAGTTAAACGAACTAGAACAAGAAATATTCCTTAAGTTCATTGACATCGCCATACACTTCACATACATATGAAATATAAAGAGTATCACAGATCGAAGAAAATCGTGATAAGAATTTATAAGAGATCCAAAATCATATAACGTAGCAATAAAGATGAAAAAATATTGGAAATTTACAAAGGCACTCTTAAAGCTTAAGAAGTAATACTGCCGCGTGGGCACGACATCACGACGTCATTTTCTTAAGGAAGACTTATCAATGTATTGAAAACAAATTGTTTTAAAACAAATTGTTTTAAAACAAATTTCTACATTTGCCGACATGCTTACGTTGTATGGAAATTGGTCGATGAAGTGGCCTGATCGGAAGCGTTTTCAATAGGGTTCGTCGTTAGTCCAAAACGCGTCAGTTTATCGAATTTCAACAATATGTCTTAACAGAAGAATACAAAGCGGACCGACGGATGTACGAACAGACGTACAGCCGAGCTTAGATTGGGTCAGAAAGTGACTTTGAGTGGATTGGTATAATAAAAGGTAGATCTTTCCTTTTAGACGTTGTCCACATCCGCACAAGCTTTGCATACCCTTGTACTCGAAAGAGTTGATTTTGATTTATTGGATTTGAATTTATTCTTTGAATGTTATTTAATATCTAGTTTAGTAGTTATGATTTCTTTAAGAAAATTGGCACCGATTTTAGGTAAAAAATACTCTTTTATTTTTAACAAAATCTGCTAAATATCGATTCAAATTAACCCATTAAAAAAGTCTTAAACGATTAGGTAAACCATTTTAATATAAAGCAAGAGGTGAAATACAGTCAATTTGACAAAACACGAGAAATGTTCAAAACAAAAACAAGTTCTTAAATTTCATGGGCTACGTAAATTCAATGTTTGAATTTTTTTTCTTTTAATTGATACACATCTCCCCAACATATGTTGACATTATCAGTTATGTATGATTTTCAGTTTGTTATTCATAGATATAAATGCTAAATGCATTTTGATGTGCTTGGCGATTTTTTTCTATCGAAATAAACAGATCAATGGATCTGTATTAAGTTTTGTATTAAAAACAAAATTAAGCGCTCCAACTCACTTAAAATGTTAACTGTGGCATTTGGCGAGTCTTCTCTGAGCTAAAAAAAATGATTGCAAGTGATACGCAGAAGTTCGTCAAGATGTTAATCACGATAACCGACTTTGACGTCTTGGACGCATGTCAACAATTGAGCAAAATTATTAGAAAAGTTGCTGAGGATGTCGGTATACCAGCTTTTTTTTGAACACACCTCATAAATGTTCCTATCACCCATTAAAACTTTTGAAATGATGCATGAATATTTAAGAGGTCATACAAGACAATAAAAGAAAAACGAAGAATGTGAGCAAGATAGCATTACCTCGTAGGAAACAAACATTCAAGAGAATTGCGTCTTAAAGTTTTTTTCTAAAACCATATTTTTTATTTAAGCAAATAACCAAAATATTAATTTTTGTCTTTTTTAAATGTTGCATAAGCAAATCTTTTTTCTTTTTTTTGTTTTTTTATAGTTCCCGAGTCATCCATTAAAACAATATTGTTAGCACGTCAATAAAGAGAAAATTCAAAAATAATAAATTTTCAAGCCATTTTATAACAAGACGTGTAATATATACCCGATTAAGCGATGTAAGGCGAAACCTCGTCACCCAACACTTCTAAAACCTAATCTTTCCCGTTTAAGATAATACTTATATGTCAGTCGTTTCGAAATATTTTTCTATGCAACACATTTTAAAAATTCCGCCATTCTTCTTATGTAGTAATTAAGGTCACTTTTGAAATATTGATAGAAATTTTGATATTATAATAAAAGATGGACCGCACTTATAGTCTAATTTTGAAACCAAGAATACTCCGTTTAATAAGAGCCAAGCGGAAGGGAGAGCACTATTGAAGCACCTTAATATTTCAAGTTCCATAAGAAAGTACAGTGTGTGTTGTGTTGCAAGCGAAATGACAAAGTGGATCTAACAGAAGAGCAAAATTCCAAAAAGACACGAGTAGTTAAGTATAAAACAAAAGACCACCAACAGCTATTATTACGAAGCATAGAACAACTGCAATGACAGACGAAATGTTTTGTATTAAAAATATCGAAACAATTAATAGAAAATAATATTAACGAGATAAATAGTTTGAACAGGAAAGGAAAATATACAAAATATTCAATGAAAATGAAACATGAATTACAAGAAACGATATTTTAAGTAATTCCCACAAGAAATACCGGAAAATTATGTGGGTCCAGATTGTTCATGAAAATAAACAAAAAAAAAATTCTTTTTGATTAGAAAATTCATAATGAATTATTATTCTTTACTAAACAAAATTTATATATATATATATTGATGAAACTTGTACATGTAGGTGAATGAATAGCTACTTTCTTGACACTTCTCTGAGTAAATATTTACTTCTATGAAACGAAGAAATAATTGAAAATGTAAAAAGAAATCATCTTCGAGACTCCGAATATTGTCCAAGCAAAGTCTACTATATTGTACCCTACAATATTTACGAACCACGGAACCTTTCTACGATTGAAGGTAAATTGATTTATTGCATAAGTATAGCTTCGGTAATTAGTAGCGAAATAAAAGTTCTCGCAGGTGTTCTTATAGATGTGCCTAAAAGAATAGATATAACTACCGACATGTAAAGAAAGACAATTTATATTTGAGAATATGGAAATGTATGTATAAGTGTTCTATATATTCATAGATGGACACATATGTCATAGATAAATGGCACACCCAAATATATTTTTTTAATACAATGTACAATGACAAAAAAAAATCGTACAAAAAGGGCAATAATGAAATCCATATTACATGTTTATAAAGGAAAACAATTCACTTTCTTTTGTTTTTTAAATAAAATTGGTGTACAGTGAAATTCAGTGCATAAGTACAACATGTAAAAATTGAAATTAGGAATGAAAATAAATTTCACGACTATTAATCGTTGTTTGATAACAAGCGTGCACGTTTATTACGGACAAAAAAAAATATGCTATCATTAGCAGATATATCGGATATATCTAGCATTGTCTGGTAAGACACCCTCAAAATTAGAACTAAAAAAGTTTTTTTTTTTGGATTCGTGTCAAAACAAAAAATTCGTGCGAAAAAAGTGCATTTGTTCTTTTTGATCAACCCTGTTATTACAAAATCGGGTAAAACAGATCGGGTAAAAAAAAGAATTTGGCGTATGTTATATTCGCTTAAATCAATTTAGTTCGAACATCGAATTTTTGCCAAATTACAGAATATCTGAAAACAGTTCGATTAATAAATGTGCCAAAGTTAATAATGATAAAATTAATAAAAGAAAGTCCTAAATAAAATTTCCAAACCTACGGTAAAGATATCGATAATAAAAATTAAAAAATTATTCACCAGTCAAGCAGCTAATTGTAGACCCTTTCAAAAAAAAATAAAAAAATAAAAATCGTTTTAAATCTACAATTTTCTAATTAACTTGCAATAATATAGGGTACACACAGAATAGAGTTTGTTCGTTTTAAGTGATCATTACTTCAAGTTGAAGTTATTTTATTTATGGGTGCCAAGAATATGTGGGTAACATGATCGTGTAAGATATATCTACTTTAGGAAATTGTATTCTGTTCTATTTAATGTGAGAAGTATTTTTTTTCTTATGTTACATAAAGTGTTTAGCGTGAAATTGTAGCAAAAAAATGAAAAAAAAGAATTAATAAAGAGAAAGGACGTACCTAATGCTTTCCTTAAAGCAAACAAAAGCCAAGTGTTTACATTTAAAAATTTAAACAATAATGTTTTTTTGTGTTGTTTCCCTTGTATTGTTCACCGAACAAGAACACGCGTTAGTTTGCAGTAATTATAGTGGCAATTGTATTACAAGCATTCCGACCCAAACATATTTTTATTAAATGAAAAAAATTCACTCCTTAAAAACTTCACTTCTTAAACATGTGTATACATAAACATGGGAGACAAAGTCAACACGTTGACTTCGTTGGTGGCCTGTATGTAGAAATTTCATATCTATGCTTGTTAATATACGACAGTCAGCTCTTTCTATTTTCATTACAGAATTTTCATTACTTTTAAATGTAGTTTATATGATAACCTAGATATGAGAGAGACAGAGGCAGAAAAGGAACATTAGACTTTCTTCTGTCGATTGGTAAAAGATGGACACATACACTGATTTTGTCAAAACGCCATATCTCATCATCATGTCTCTTTATCATGTATCTTTGATGAGCATCGAACTCGAAATTGATCTAGGTATGTCCGTCTGTTCACCTGCCCATTTGTGCTAAATATGTGGTAAATATGCTCTAGGCGGGAAAAATTCATTTATCAGAAGTTCCTACAGGCAGGTTAGTGTTGAAAATTTGTCAAATCGACTAAAAAACATGCCTACAATACAAGATAAAGCGGAAACATTTCTGTTTTGAAAAACAAAAACATTGGCTTTTTTTGCTCATTCATAAACCACACCAAATAGAACAAACAAGGACATTATAGTCGGGCAAGGCCGACCGTTAAATATCCTAAACCACAATGTCTAACACAATTCTTGTTTTTACTATAGAACACAAAAATTGCAACCCAAAACGCAACCTAATGTAGTGCAAGTTTAACCCTCACGTAGGACAGGATTCAAAAATAGGCGTAGAGGGTCAAATTTTAAAAAGTTCATTTTGGTATGAAATCACTACAATATTATAGGTCAATTTTCATCACCACATATTAAAACTTGGAATTTCTGCTCTACAATTTTCGTGAAGATCCTTATGAGGGTGGTATCCAAAAAATAGGTCGATAGATGGTCCAAATTTGGTACAGTTAATTTTGTTATTACTATTATGATATAATTTTTATCATGAAGCATTGAAAATTATATCTTTTTGTCGAATGAACTTCAGCTTTCATTATATGAGAGTGGGTTCACAAATTGTCCGAGGCGGTCTAAAGTTTTCATACCAATTGTGAATGAATAGGGCATTGTATGGGCATTGGTCAAAAAAGTGGACCAATCCGAACCATTTTCAATAGCGTTCGTCCTTGGGTCACTGGACCAAATTTCATCAAAATATCTCAAGAATTGCGATTTGTAGCTTGAAAACAAATTTACATGGGCAGACATCAGACGGACAGACAGGCTTAGATCAATTCAGATTACGATTCTGAATCAATCGGTACAATAAAAGGTGGGTTTATTTTAAGCCCTTTTGCGTGTTACATACGTCCACACTAACTTAATATACCCTATACCTAGGCTATCAAAATATAAAAACTTCCATGAATTTTCTGTAGATAATTCTGAAGAACTTGTATAAAAACGGAAAACACCGCTCATGCCCGCTTAATATTATAAAGTATCGAAATTTAGCGTTTCCTTTTTTTTTTTCTTTGGGGTTTTTAATTTTTATACCCTATAGCAGTTGTGGTACTAGGATATTTTAAGTTGTACGGATACAGGCAACACTCAGAAGGACTTCAGATAGACCCACCTTTTATTGTGCCTATGCTTGCCTTTCGGGTCGCAATTTTTGAGATGGAATGAAGCGGACCATTTTTCAACTGCTTTCTATTTCTGATTTTGAAAAGTCGCCAAGTGAGGGGTGTACAATAACTAATGGCGAGCCCTGGCTCACTGTAGTGTTTTACTTGTTTGT
Organism: Glossina austeni; assembly: GCA_000688735.1. Taxonomy (NCBI): domain Eukaryota; kingdom Metazoa; phylum Arthropoda; class Insecta; order Diptera; family Glossinidae; genus Glossina; species Glossina austeni. Next base: position 917,105 of record KK502428.1, on the reverse strand, counting down.
TTAGAGACACTAGGTAGAGACGATTCGTCCGCAGCCAAATATAAATATTTTATTTGGTAATACTATTCGAAAGAGCTAGAAATATGGGAAAGAGGCCTCATCATAAAGCTCTTACTATATTTGATTTACTTGAAAACGATTGTAAATCACTTTTAACATGACCATCCATTCCTATGTCAATGAAGATCTCAAAAAATTATATATTTAAATATTATATATTAGACAAATGAAATTTAACTTATAATATCTTTATAGGATTAAGATAAATCCATAGATTAATTAATTATATCAGTTTTAAAAATGGTCGCAGTTTGCCTATAAAAAAGTTCATCATTGCTAAGATATTGAAATAATGGTACGACAAATATGTAATCTTGTATTAAATACTCCTTGGATTTATGCGTACATATATATATATATATATATACTGGATATATTTCTTTACCACTCAAAATGACACATTCTGTTAATTATTTGTAATAATAATTATTCTATATTCGGCTTTGGGGTAAAATAACTTGCTAACTTGTTGAAGATCTTGTTCTTCCTATTTCCTGTTTGTGTCTCCTATAAGAGTATCGTATCATGCGGTCATTCTGTTTTTACTCCATAAAGGCATGTACACCTATAAACATTTATTAAAATAATGTAATATTTATTATAATGACCTCCCATCAGAAGAAATCGAATTGAATCGAATTGTTTGTACCTTTGTGACAGACGATATGGGGTTTTGAATATACATTTGCTAGCTATACCATATGTATATATATTTAGGTGTATGTGTGCGCGTGTTTTACTTGTTTGTTTGATCATGTTTTAGCATTTTGTCTTGTTGTAAAATTGTTTGTTATTCGTTTAGTTGTTTATATACACACATATATATATTTATGACCGAATAATTTCATGTTATTTATGTCGCAACAAATAATGTCATCCTGTAAAAAAGACATCGTTTCCATGCATATCATTGTTGCTTAAGTTAAATAACAATAATAACAACGACAAGAGAGACTAACAAAAATTATGACAAAATACCTTTTTATTAAAAACCAAAACAAACAAAAAATATAGAAATAAAGAAAATTGATATGATCATATCATGAGCGTAACCATTGTCTTTATATTACAAAGGTTTCTCGCAGATACAGTGGGTTAATGAATATAAAAATCAAAACATTATATATTATATTTAATTATACTGTTATTATAAATTATACATTATCTGAGCGTTTTAATAGCAGACTAGGAAAGGACGGCAGTGCTTCCTTTCCTTTTTTCAATATAACCAGTAGATCAGGGAATGCCTGCTAGAGGTGCAGTATGGTGCAGATAAAAAAAAAGTGGAGATTTTGAAAAAGTCATTGGTCGAAGCCAAACGGATGTGCACTCTAATTGGTATGTGTTATGTCTTTACCAACTAAACTCAATTACTATAGCTACGGTCAAGTTTGGTCCGCGAACATCGTGTTGGTATTCGCGACTCTTATTTAGTCGCCTAAGTGACAGCCTGGGTAAAGGTGAGGTTAAAGTTAAATGGAAACAGAATCCCAGACTGGTCATGAATATATGCTATGCATACTTAGCAGGTGTAATAAACGCCAACATACTTTTAATATGCCGTTTATGCTTGGTATGTAAAACGTCGAAGTTTAAATTAATGAAAACAGGCCAGTTTCTATACTTATATGATGTGAAACTTGTTACTTCTAGACCAATTTCAATTACTAAAGTATATCCATTAAATATGACTTGAATGGCGGCATTTAGATACTTAGATGTGATTCAGCAAGCATATATGCAATTAGTAAATATAATCATTATTGAATCCCTAATGAGGTCTTGTACTTCATTATCCCCCAGTATTAACGGACATCTTGATGAAAAACAATCAAACCGCATCGACGAATGAGCGGTACATTCTAACATTCAATAATTTTTTATTAACTTAATCATGGGCATAGCAATTGACAGTTAATACCACATTTTAAGTCCCCCAATACGGATCGATATTTGCTGCATGTTTTCATGAGATTGAAAAGTGGATTTGGAAGTGGTTTTCTAATTTTATTGTAATTCAAGATCGAGATAGCGTTTGGGGGATAACTCGCAAATATTGCCGCAGTGATTCCCATAGTTTCATTTAATTTATTTACGATATTTGATTATAAGATGAAAGAAGAAGCAAATTGGAATGTTTATTTATTTCATCTATTGTCTACATAATCAATCAATTATATATATTAAAGATTATACTTTGATACGATAAAGTGGCAGTAGGTCCCGGTAAATCGAATGACACCTGCAAAAATTTCATGCCACTTCGAGTATTATATAGGATTTACAGGCAATTAAGAATGAACTCACGATCCGATTGAGATTATTTTGCAAAAGAAGAACTGAAACCTTGATCTGAATTTCTAATCTAGCAGAAATAACCAAGTTTTCGATAAATGCTCGCCAACTTATAATTTAATTTAGTTTATTTTGATACTTTAATTTATTGGAGAATTTAATATTATATAATGTGGAGAATAGTATAATCGGAACCGCTATCCAGATTGTTTAAGAATGTATATATATATATATATATACTTCATGCGTATTCGGTGGTTGATCCTACAAATCTTTCTTAATAAAGTACATATAACAGACAGCTCTTCAATTTTGTATATATAATTATCGTAAAATCCTGCGTCGACCCAGCTGTCTGCGGAAGTTTGTGCGGCCATGTGTCCATTTTGAAAATTGAAATTTTTTTATTGAATGTTTAAGAGAGATTTCGTTTAAAAAAAGTACAAGAAGGTAGAAGTGGTAATTGAGCTAGAGTAATAGCAGCAGTAGTAATCGCAATAGTGGGAGTAGCAGTCGAATCACATATAGTATCATATTTAGATAGATAAAAGAGGCCTATTTGTAGATTCCAAATTTTTGTAGTCGAAAAATTTAGTTGATTATTCACCTAAATGTAAAGGAGGAGGAGGCAGAAATATATAAACAGAGAAATGCACAAATATCGCTACCCAGATTCGAAGCTTTAAGATAAATTAGTGGGCCTATGTAGAATGAAATTTTGGCAGGATCTGTAATTGTAAGTTTCTTTAGAGCTTCGAAACCACTTTGATTTTAAAAATTTTAAATGAAGTGAAGAAACCGATATATAAGAAAATCGGCCAACTGTAGTTTCACGTCTTTATCATTATTATCGTTTCTCTATTGTCGTTGTTTTTGTTTTTCGTAGCTAAGTTTGTAGTGACAGTTGTTCGCAATAAAATTCTTTTACAGCAGTAATAACAACAATTTGAACAACAGATAAAAATACGTGTCTGCAACAACAAAACACAACACAACTTTGTATCTTCTACAAATATCAAAACTAAGGAGCAGAATAAAGTTCAAGTGACGCGGTATGTCGCCAGATGGAGAGCGGGAGAGAGTGTATATGTGTGTGTGTGTGTGTATGTTTATGCATGAAGTTCAATTTAAAGCGGGTGTTATGCTAAATGTTAAATTTGTATATTGAGCTGCGCGCGGTAAGCAGATGCAAAAGCCGAACGTTAAAAGGGAATTTCTCCTAAACACTCTACAATCGGTAAAATTCTTAAACTATTTTCAGTTAATACTTTTTTTATTACACAATATATCAAACTGGATAGAAAATCATTGATCTCTTCCATCTTTTTTTTTATCTCGTTTTTATTTGAATAACTTTAATTTTAATTTTAATATGATAAAAGTACGGTTGGCGCAATAACTGATTGTAGTGTACGAGTGGGTTGTTTTGTGTTAGTTTTTTTCTACTTTTTTTTAAATTTGTGATACGTAACGATATCGATGAAATACAACAAGACAACTACACTACATAACAACTAACATACGCTAACACAAAAGTCAAAATACACAACACAGATATCGGTATCAACAACCAACATTTGCAACAGCAATAACAACAACAAACAAAACCAGCAACAGTGATAGACCCAGGAGGTCCTCAGAAAACATTTGTGCCAAGAGAAGCAAATAAGAGAAAAGAAAAAAGGGAGAAAAAAAGCACAGCAGAGAAAAACAAGTAAGAAAGTTATATACGGCGGGGGCCGAATCTCGCATACCCACCACTATGCATTTCGCATTCTACTCCCCAAGTCCTTTTATTTGATACTCATATCGCTGGCGTTGTCCACCGTAGTTATTTTAGAATTAACCCATTTTTAGGCAGATAATATATCTTCGTTTGAGGCATATAATCCCCGCTAATGTAATTTTAAACATTCTGTCTTGGTTGCGTTGTGACAAATAAGAATAAAACCTTAAAAAAATGAAAAAAATAAAATTTAATCAATTGTAACTTTGTGTGGTCGTGGTCGATTTTTTCCATTTTTACAAGTAAAGAGTAGACTCTTTCGTAAAGTAAATGTGAAAAATTTCAGCCTTTTAACTTTTGTAATTTCTGAGAAACGACTAAAACCCACAAACTTTCGTTAAGAAAAACAGAGTTGCGTTCAGCTTATGTTCTACTACGTGCTTCTGCTAGCACCAATTTGGCCCATTTTCAATACCAACCTGCATGTAAAATCATCCAATGTTTCTACCAAATTTGCAGGCGATATCGATAACGAACACCTTACAGACACACAGACGGACAGACAGGGCTAAATCAACTCAGAATTTCACGCTGATCAAAAGTGTATAGACTTTGTAGAGTCTCTGAAGCTTCCTTTTAGGTGTTATATACATTATGAAAAAAGAAAATTCAGTGTAAAAAAAAGAAGAAATAGTAAAAACACGGAGCGTTGCGTTTGGGAATAATACCGAAAAACCGCTAGTACTTGGTGTAGTAGTAGTTGTTGTACTATATAGCAGTGGTATGTGTTTCGCCAATTGTTGCAGTTGTTTTAGTAATGTACTAACAGTTATCAGCGTGATACGGGTATGCCACATAGTCGTACTTTAAGCAGTCAGCCAACCAGTCAATGTTTTTTGTTCATTTTTCATCTACTTCCTCTAACTTCATATCATGTACGTCTTTGAAACATTTGAACTCGGTTCACAGTTGAATGCGGTCTTTTAAGCAGCAATATATTGATTTCAACAACAATAGCAACAACAAAGGCAACAATAATAATAATAACAAACGCAAAGAATTCATTGGCAAAAGAACGCACAACTGCTTCAATTTTTTTTTTGTTTTTTGTTTCGATCGTTTTCTACGATTGCAACTGTTGTACATGCTGCAACAACATTCGTAACAATCACGGCGCATGCTTATGTTTAAAGCGTTCTCAATGCATGTAGACAAGTAAGCAGACAGATAGACAAACGAAAAGACAAACAAACAGACAAACAAACAAACAGACATACAAACATACAAACATATAACACATACATACACACACATACATAGCCAGACAGACAGACAGACATATACATATTTACATTTATATATATATATATATATATATATATATATATATATACGAGCGGAGAGATGAGATGTTCATAAGCATGTAGTTTATGATGTTTATGATGTTTGCCAACATATTCTCAGAAATTTTTTTAACGAAATCGGAAAACAATCTTCATCGCATTTATACAATATGTTTACAACAATCATATTTTTACTTAAAAAGTTAAAAAACAAAAAACTTAAATAAGCTTAAGCCAATTCGCCGGCCAGCCAACCAACCAGCCCCTTAGCCAAAATGTCAGCTAGTTTGCTAAGCATCGCTTGCTCCAGTCAGCAACACAACAGTTTTGTTCGATATAAAAATGATAAGATTTTTATTTATTTATTTTTTTTTTTACTGTTACGCTTAAGGTTTTTAATGTTACGTATCCTTTGGCATCAAATGTTATATTGGTCGAACTTGCCGTTGTTGTTATCTGAAAAAAACAATGTCATCCCCCGCAGTTAAGGCTCTTCTTCTGTCAGTTTGTTAGTTGTCGAATATTGAAATGTTGCTTCCTTTCTGCAAACGTATGTATATTTTTTTTTATTTTCATCGAGAATTTGTTACAAAATAAATGTTACGAATTTTTGTATGTTCATCATATGTCTGCAATTCTTGGAAAGTATTCGAATGCAGACAATTTATGACCGCAAGTAGAGCATGTGAGGACGAGAGAAAATATGTTTTTAATATAAATAAAAACTGAATCGAATATTCTTTCAACGAAGCCTTTTGCTAGCATAACAGAAGCGACTATTCGATTAATTGAACCTGTTGTTGCATTAATATGAGGTTTGTATTACTTGTTGAACGTGTTATGGCCGCATCTAATTTCTTTTTAATATGAGATGCCATAAGGTTAGATTAGATTATCACCATTTTAAGATCATTTTTCGCAATTGGATCTTAGTTATCTTGCTTACGAAATGTATTACAAAAATTAATTATATTGCACTGAAGCGATACGGACTCAGACTGTGTGATTACGCTGAGTTTCCATTGCCTTTCGCGGTTGGTTCTCAACGATTTCATTATGAATCTGATTTTATTTTATTTTTCTTTTTTAAGTTTATAACAAACTCAGCACTTAGAAATAAAGTATAGAAAACCTGTAACATTAATTTTTGTAAAATGATGGAAAAATCTTAACTTCGGGAGTAACGTCACTAAAACAACTGTCACTTGTAAACGGATGATTGGAATATCATGAAACTTCGATACATATCTTTTGAACGTTGCTACTATCTACCAATCATATGTGTTCGTCAATAGCCATCCCATATCTGTATCTAATTCCTACGGATTTAATGACTAATGTGTTACATTCTCGATGCGTCTAAAGTTTTAATTCAATTTAATCATATACCTGGCAGTGCATCTGCCTTCATTTGTTGTTGGTTGACAGATACTGGTTGAGCGCGAAACTAAGCATGCACATACATTCGTGACCTCATTGAGCGAAAAGCCACTATAACTTACAACTCTTTGCAGACTATTCGTGTAAATTTTAGTAAACATATTCACGAAGAGAAATGCTCTTCATCGCAGTAAAAATATACACGCGGTGCTAAATCTGATCTAAAATTTGCTGGAAATATTTCTAAGCCCAGTAAAATTACAGTGAAAAAGTCTCTGCGATCGACAAATTGACACGCCCACTTTGAAAAAGATATATTGAAACTATAATATATTGGCTGGAGGTGAAAGGATATACACAGTTCGCTCTAAAGTAAATATAACTTTTTTATTGTTTTATATCGTATTTGGCTATCACGTCATTACGACTACAAAAGTAAATGTAAAAAAGAACAAAAAAATATTAAACCAATTACTTTCTATAGTGTATAGCCAAAAATATATGACCCATTTCGTATTTCGAGTAGTAGAATATAACAGTTCATCGTATAAAAGTAGGAATATGCGCCTGTCACTCGTCCTTGCACTAAACATTAGGTATTTTATTCTATCATTACAAGAGCCCTATTTATAGTTTAAATAGGGTCCGCCGCCTTTGTTATTTCACTCTTAGAATGTTTTACTTAATAAATGTTTTAGGTGTTTTCTTTTTTATTTTACTATGACCAATTACTCAAGGGATGTTCCATATTCCTGTAACACGGTGACGGTCAGAAACAAATGAGCGATGAAAAAGAAAAAGAGAAATATTGAGGTGGTGGCCGCAATCCAGTGGACGATAAGTGTTACGCCTTTACTGATTGAGCATCCACTACAGTTACGACAAAATAAAATTGCACAGCGAGATTTGAAACCGCGAACACTGAATTGTAGTCACGGTTCTTACCTACTCGGCTACTCAGGCGGATTAAAATTTAATTATTACAATCGACTCCTAGCGTAATAGAACCTGTTATCCTATTGCAAGTACAACAGCTTACAGACATCCATGTGCGATAGTAACAGCAATAACCGGAAGTAGAATCGTTTACTCAATGGAAGCGGTTACCCTAATAACACATTTAAATGCACCCACGATGATGAAAATGATTACGAGAACCTTACAAGTTGGCAAGAAACGTGATTACCCAACGATTATTTTTCATTTCTATTTATTTTTTCTCCGATACTAACATTCGGTACTAACCAACAATACTTTTGCAATACATATTAATTATAGAAATTTTTCTAATTCAGAATTTTCCCCTTCACAGCTATTCAAATTAATAAAAAGCTTTCGAATAACGAAGTGGAAAATTGTTAATAAACTGATAGACATCATCATTATAATCAACGAGGGGTGGATATTAATCTAATTAGATTAAATTTTGAATTGCACACAAAAAATGTAAATTTTTTTAGCTCAAGGGTTGGTTTAAGATAACGTGCACACATGATACATATAACCATCTAATAGTATTGTTTGAAAATTATGAATATGACACTTATTGTTGTATTTTCGCACATTTTCAGAAAAAGATAAAATAAATTCTTTCAATCTTATTCACGTTATTTCATCCCCTATCGATACATAAGGATTGTTGACTGACTACTTACAATGTCTCGAATCAGTAACATTCAGTTTATTTCAGGCTGAGAATATTTTTTTTTTTTTTTTTTTTTTGTTAGAATAAACAAACAAAAGTCATTGAGATACATTTTCAGCAGTAGCGTTAGTATCGTATCACTATGACTGTGATATTATTAATTCAATTTTATTTTAGACCTACAAAAGGAACGAACAAATCGAAAATATCGACCATATCCATTATAATTGAAACTGTAATAGCATTTGAAATCTGTGAACGCGACACAAAGAAACGGACAATGCGTGACAGCTTCGCTAGAGATTAAAAAAAAAAAAAAGACCATAATCAGGAAATTTAGTTTTGTTTGTCAACAAAAGAAGAAAGAAATAAGTAAAGAAAAGTGATACTTATTGGCTTAAGATAAAACTAAGAGACTTGAATGTTTTTAAAGTTTAATGAAAGGTCGATGGTCTTTTCTTGTTTAAATGTAAAGAAAAACAAGAAATCAAATAATGTAGTCAAGGTCCTTATAAAGAGGACATTGTGTTGGTCAATTAAGGATATGTCATGTTGAGATTTACTTGCTTCACAAAGTAACTACAATTTCTTAGCCAAGCGACATAAAAGTTATAAAGCTAGAAAGCCAAATTTGAGCATAAAATATTAAAAGCAAAATGTTGTAAAAAAAAATGTTGTTAAAGGATAACCACAACAACTGAAAGGACTCATTCATCAAGTAGCTTTTATGTATAATTTTTGATAATTATCACATTCATTGTATCTACGTTGTACGGGTTATTGCCAAAGTATTGAAATAGGTTTCTCTCTCTCTCACCCTTTCTCTCTTTTAAAGCAAGTTATGCTGCTCATTATTTCTGAATAACTATTTTCCACATTTCCATCACAAGCACGAATTGTGGCCGAAAGATCGAAGAGAAAAAAAAGTAAAAAAAAATATAACCGACCACAAGCAAGCCATACGTATTATAAATATTAACGTTCGTATGCCTAGTCATCAATGAATATATAACTGTGGACTACGCATTAAGAAATTTGTTTTTATAAGCCCTACACAACTTGCGGTACAAGGATATAGTAAGTTTGTGGGAATGTACGCAGCAACCGAAAGGATTTGGAATAGAGCCGCCTTATATTACATCGAATATTGAAAAAGTGATTCTAAATTGCTAAGTTTGTCTGTCCAGCTATCCGTCTGTCTGTCTTGTCTCTATTTGTCCCACCTATGCACCGCAATTTTTGAAATATTTTGTTGAAATATCGTACGCTGACGTGTTGTGGTCCAAACCTGAGCGCTATTGAAAATAGTTCGGACCGTATCTATTTTTCGACCTTTTCCTATACTGGAGGATGGTCTAGGGCATCTGACGTTGGGCTATGGCCCACGGTAGTACAATGTACAAATACAACATTATTTCACTTTTGGTAGGCATATATTAAGTTGTGATATATGGAAGATTTATTAGCACTTAAGAGGGACTTCCTTTCTATTTTACCAATCGACTCAGAACGATTTGCGTTCCATTGATTTAGCTTTCCCCATGTATTTTTCTTTTCAACTTACAGGTCGTAACTTTTTCGCTATTTCGATGAAATTTAATACACACCGGCATGATTTGACCCAAGGAGGAATGTCATTGTACGCGAAATAAAACGACAATTCTGCCTATACGAGCCTATTCCAAAAAAGCCTTAGACAAAAAATTTTTGTACTCACCGTCAAAGTCTAAAGGTATAGTACATTTGCTCTTTCCAAATATCAGAGATTCTTCATTACCATCAAATTTTAACTTAAACCAGATAAGTTCGACCATCTCACCTTCGCAAAAACTAAGCTGAATGTATGAAACTCACACATATATATATCATTGGTCTAAAAAGATCTAATTTGAAACTAATTTGAAACACAAGTATTATCTCTGAAATAGCTGCAGTGAAATATTTAGGAGTATTTCTGCAGAACAACCCGGTTTGGCAAAATCACACTCATCAGCTTAAAATAAAATTATCTCCAATTATACGCAATATGTTTAGACTAAAAGATAAACTAAATTGTTAATATTTGAGTCATTAATTCAAAGTAGAATACATTATCTATTATAAATTGTTTATGCTTATAAGGGGAATAACGACTTGAAATCCCGTCAAGTTACGCAAAACACAAACGAACATATTTAGACTTCCAATAACGTTTTCAAAAGCATCGTGGCTCAAGCAGTTCTACCTCTAAATAGATTAAATAAATTTCATCTCCATGTATAAACTAGTGCATAATATAGGAGCGCAAGTGACAACAAAATCAATATAATTTCAACACTAGACTTGAATTTGACATAAGGGTATCCAAATCTCGTTTGAAAATTGGGAAACAGAGAATTGAATATAAAGATAGTTTGCAATATAAGAGTTTGCCAGTATTTCTTAAAAACTCGGAACACAAAGTAAGCTATAAGAGAGGACTAAAGTTATACTTATTACAAACCATTGAAATGCTTCTAATATACATTCGGTGGTAGTTTTGATATATCGTTAAATATGTGACATTAATTAAGTTGCTGCAAATTTTACTCAAGTAAATATTGTTTGCCATATAGACTCAACAAGACTCATGCGGCGCTGAGGCGCATTAAATATAATATTGCAAGTTTTGCGAAAACAAATAAAAAAACTAGGCGTGGTTTATACTACGATGACTGATTTTTAACATCTGTTCAGGTGTCACAGGCAAGAATAACGCGGATGAGCTTTTTACGCCGATCTGGAAATGCATGATAATTTATATATATGTCGTGCACTCGTGAGAGTGTCATATATCGTCACTGAAGAGGAGACTAACCTTGGCCCTCTGCTGTAATATGGCCGTTATTTTGCTGCTTTTTATATTTACTTTGTAAAAGTTAAAAATAAAATTAAAATTTTGGTTTTCTTTTTTTTCGTGGAAACAATGACAGAAAGGCCTTAAGTAATTATTATTTACTTCTCCTCAAGTATATGTTGCCATCCAAATGAAAAAGGAAAATTATACAAACCATTAACTTGCAAAACTTGCATTAAAATCGTAACAATGTCAAAACTATTCTCATACATAAGTAAAAGGAAAAGAGTGATTACATGCAGATTTAAACCGACTCTGTGGCTTCCTCATAGAAACTAAACTTATATTATACACCTTTAATAGAAGCACACGTTGTGACTAACGCTCATTCCCCCACTCTTACCCAAGTGCTGCATGGTTTTTTATTCTTGTTTTGAACAAATCAGTTTCTTCCAAGGTTTTTCAACTTAATTTTAGATAAGTTTTCGGTTTTCTTAATATCTTCAATAAATGCCGAAATTTTGCTAACGACACGCGTTCATTTAAATCCAAATTAGGTTTTGAAGCTAACAGCGATACTGAAACCAATACCGTTAACTTTTTCCTTATGATTAGGATGTTATTTGTATTTAAAATTTAAGCTCACCTTACTTGAAATGATCACAGTTTAGGTTTTTTAGCAAACTACAACACGAACGAATCGCAACGATGCCCATATGCTGAACATGCAAAATAATCGATAAGTTCGAATCATTACCCGCTCCTGTGATTCATTCTTTCATTCTTTAATTTTAGTAGCAAAATAAATAATTATTCGCTGATCGAAAAGATCATAATTTGCAAGAGCTCTTGAACCCTTTATTGTTTTTGGGTTAAAGGGTGGACTGGTCAGATGTTACCGTGAATTATGACTGAACTAAATTACGATATAATCTCAAAGCGAAGAATGAAACCACCATGAACGAACTGGAATAGGAGGCTAGAGAACAAAGCATGCACTTCAAAATCGTCAAATTCCACTGTAGGAGACTCACGAAAGAACTGTGGGAGATTACAGAAGTTTGCATCAAAACACAGAACAATTTTCGAGACAAAGCATATTTCGTAGCATTCCTTAGGACATATGGAAACTGTCATATACTCCGGTAGCGTAGTGGAGAGAAATATGTTAAAACAAAAATGTTGAACGAAAAGAAAAGATAGAAAGAGAAAGAAATGCGCATTCAATAATGATAACGCCTCCAGTTATGTTTTATGATTTCTTACATAGATTTGTTAACCCCATGCTCGTTTTTTGTGATCAATTACTTATATAACAAAATGAAGACCAAAAATTCTAGAGAGTTTATTGATTTGCCTTCAGCGACAAATGCAATTTTTACTTCTTTATCTTAAAAAAAAAAAGAGGAATAAAAGAAGAAATTTTGACAATTCTTATAAAATATATTAATGTTTTGCAAGAACAGTCTGTTTTCTTCCGTTTTCCCTACTCATCTACTGCAAGTAAAAAAACGAATAAAACGTTTTCCTTACTTTTTCGTCTTTTCGTCTTTCCGTTTTTTTTTTTTTTAAATCCTGTAATATTGTCTTTTATTTGTTAGATGGTTAGATGGTTTAGGTTGAGAGATATTTTTAATGTATTTTATTGTTGATTTTGTACATCCGGCATGTGACACTTTCACTCGTTAGTGTAATTAATTTTAAACACATCATCAACACTCAAACAACGCGCTGTTCATTCATATATGTATATAATTTTAAGCTTATACTTGTTGTATTTCTTCGAGAACGCAAAAAAAAAAAAAAACAAGAAGAAAAAACAAGAAACACGAAAAGAAAGAAACGGGATTTTGAAAAACTCCCTGAACGAATTTGAAAACGTGTGTCTCAATTACGAACGGTGTAAATTGTCTCCTCATATCCAAGCCCACAACGGTGGTTTCCTGTGTTTCTCGCCCGTATATAGTTTGTTGAAATTTAGTGTTCGAACGGAAAGGATGAATCCAACGGTTACACCCCGTTGTGAGTTAATTTATCTGCTGCGGTTATAAATTTCACCCATGGCCTTGTTATTGTTTGTATTGTTATTTTTATTTTTCTGTTTGTTTCTTTTTTTTTTGTTATTTTCAACATCATTTACAGCAACAGCAATCGCTGTAACATACAGCATCATACGAATTTTAGTTATTTTCATTGTAGCGTGGTGACCAAAGTGGGTGTGGCACAGAATATAGTAACGACATACACATAGAGCGTAACTGCAAACAAATATAGCCAATGTACACATTAATGTACGCTAGCTAGTCACTTGGTTAAGTGGTTTGGCCGTGGGCTATATAAGCTATAATGGGTTTAATGTATGCCTATGTATTGTATTTATGTTTTTTAAGGCACGTGCTTCCGTATCATCAAATATGATGATGTACCTTAAACAAATACATGTGTTGCGGATATGTTTGTGCGTGTGCTGGGCATCTCATTAATGCTATCGAATCCTTTAATGTCAAGGATAACAGAAAAATTCATTGATTTTTCTCTACATCATATATATTTCTGTAATTTATTTAAGCCTGATTTGTGGGCTTTCACATAGTTGCTGATCAGAAAACGGCTGCAGAAAACAAAAAAAAGAGACATTTAAGCGTAACCAATGGCAAAGTGTGGCCTAAGTTTGTTTAGCAATACGTGTGGAAATAGTTTATGATGTCATTGCTGCGATTAATGTCGAAAATTTTAGGTTTTTTTTTGTAAAAATGCCTAATATATGTATGTACAGATCTTTTACCACAAATCGTTAGTTACTATAAGGATATCAAGTTATCCAGTTATCCTAAAGTGTGCACTAAAATCTGATTATATTTCCATATATTCAGATACATATATCCAAGTCTATATAGCATATAAGCAAATATACACACATCCGTACATACATTTGCACATATTGTATTCAAATTACAAAAAAGGGTGGACAGACAGATGTATGGACAATCTTAATTAAGCTATATATATAACCATCTCTAACTTTTGCGAACGGTTGCTATTTTCATTCCTAGTTCACTATCCATTGAAAATTAGAAGCCAGTTTTAAAATTTTAGTATAAATATTTTTTTGTCACTAACTTTGGAATCGAAAAAAATAGATTTGTCGAAAACAATTGAATAATCAACTGGAAGCCAACTGACGCAATTACCTTAAACAAAAAACAAAAGCCGTGAAATTGTTCATCACTTTTAAAGCGAATATAAAAATTTTTATTTGTTTGATATTGAAATTCAAAGTAATTCCTTTTAAACTTTTTTTAAGAAAGAAAAGTTCGATCCAACCATTAAAAATGTTTCCAAAAAATCGTTAATCTCGACCTAAGATTTTAGGATTATTTAAAACTCTAAAATTAATCAACTGTAGCTATATCCTAAACGAAATTTCAGATCTTTTTCATATAAGAAATAAATTGGTTGTGAAGAGATTACTTTCAGCGTGATCTTTACTGCAGTAACCAAAGATTTATTTGAAGCCCCAAATTCATGTAACCGAGACTTATTAAAACAGTAAAGTTTCAGAATGTTTTCTATTTTTTTTTGTTTTTCCTTTTTTGTAACGTACAATGGACTTAAAAAATTGCATAAATGGTTCAAATCATTTGATGAACTTCATCAATATGGAAATTGTATGCAATCTTAAGAAGATAACCGTTGTTTTTTCTTTGTTTTTAGCTTTAAATTACAAACCTAAACTTGGTATACATTACACAGATTGCGATGAATACTTTCTTAACATTCGTTTACTACGATAATCGTAATCTCGAGATCGTAATATTGTTGGTTTGCAAGCAATGAATTTTTCTTGAAGCGGTTAGATTAACATTCAATGGACGTCATAATAAGTATTACTTTCTCGCAGCATTTAAGAAGATCCTTACGATTGAGAAGTCCAGAAAAACGGAGTGGATTAAACCTCTTGCAGTATCCAACCACTCTCAGACGACCGATCATTTTAAATTATCTTCTCCCATTTTCGTACAAAACTAACGTATTTAGATAGAAGTGAATAAATAATAGTAAGAATATTTTGATGTTTTAGCGTTTTTTAAGGCGTTTACTTCAGTTATTAGTTAGCAATAAATAAGAGCGTCACGATCTGTGGTCATCAACTATATAAAAATATTTTCACTAAAAGCAACAATCGGAATGCACGAACGGACTGATGTGCGAACGAACAGATTGGCGAACGAGGAGATAGACAAGTGGACAAACGGCCGAACGGACTGACTGAAAAAATTTCCCATTAAACTTTGTGGAAAAAAGTCTTTTTTACAATTTTTGTAATTTCAACTTGAAAAGGATTTTAAGTGAAATATAAGAGAATATGTTTTTTATACCTATCACCGAAGGATGAAGGTTATATTAATTCTGTCAAAACGCTTGCAACGCCCGAACGAAGAATCAGAGACCACACAAACTATATATATTCTTGATCAGCATCGAAGTCTAAATCGATTTAGGCACGTCCGTCTGTCCGTCTGTCGATCTCTCTGTTTGCGAAACTTTATGGTAAATATTCCCCCGACCTAAATTAACCTAAACTTTTTAAAGGACACGACTACAACGTCCACATGTCTACGCGACATCAGCTGCGCTCACTCCCTAGTATAGAACATGAAAGTTTTGTTCTTTTACTTCCTTTGTCTTTTTTTGGGTAACGGCGATGGGTGCAAAAAAATTCGGTCCGGACCGAATTTAATTTTCTTACGTGTTTTTTTTCATTTTGGTTTAAATCATTTCGGCCTTTCGTTTCTCCATTATACACTTTAGTATTCAAACTTCTGTAATCGAAAACGCAAAACTTTAGCTCATATTCTTATCTGATTCACTGATCTTTTCGTATGCTCTAAAATCATTTCCACTATTTGCTTGTCATTCATGAGGAGAATGTGCTTTTTTATGCTTTTTAATGTTATTGCCACAGCTATAAATAATTTATTATATATAGTGCATAGGGTAGTGCAGAATAAAAAACATGGAACGGAAAATAGATTGAAAAGAATTTCTTTCGTTTTTGTGTGTTCTCAACGTTGATATCTGAGAACGCGAAATATTTAACAGATTCAAATAATTGCCTTATTGGAATGCGAATGTGTGTTCGGCAAAATGATTCTTTTCACTACGAACGACTGAAAGAAAATGTTTGCTTTTTGCCGCTTCGCAATGTTGATGTTATATACGCGGACTGACGATGAATGAAAGATTTCAAGAGGTGTTTGGTGTTCTTCTTTGCGGTTTAACATATAAACTATTTGTGTTTTGGCAATGTATTTTTGTTTTTTTTGTTTTTTTGTTTTTTTTTTTTTTTTTGTTACAAACAAATTTAACACATGTTAATTGTAATGCTTTTTCACGATTAAAATGTCCCGGGGAATACTTTTTAGGAGACTTCTCCGTGAAATGCTTGCAAAATTTTGATTCATAATGTGTGTTTAAGTATATTTGATAAATATGTCCTATAAATACAAAATCGCGTCAACTATCCAAAGTAATAAAATTTAGTTAAAATTAAAAAATCAATCTTAAGATAAAATTAGAAATGATATGCAAAACGAAAATATTAACAAAGTTACCGCCAATATAGTCCAGTCAGTAAAACACACGCGAACACCACACGTTTAACAGCAATTGCAACTAAAATGTAATATAAGTGGCAACCAAATCGTTATCAGTTGAATAGTTTTTAGCCAATAGCTATGTAAATAGCTTCCAGTTGGTTAATTTGCCAACAAGTCGCTTAATAACACAAACGAACGCCTGCATACAAATAACGTGTATACATACGAAATTCAGTACTTCCCTTCTCAAAGTGTTAACACAAGCATACAAACGTTTCCAGATTTTTCAATTTTCGTTTTTAATGTTTTATATCTGGTGTTAATGTAATAATTATGATAATTCAGGCTTACTGCATGAAATAAGAGAAGAATACGTTTAATAGTAAAATGTGCGCCAAGTTCAAGAAATAATGCAATTTCTGTTGCCGGTGCCAACAACGTTTCTCAAAACCCACGAGTGTTTTTAATTTTCATTCTTAAGTACCTCGTTTTAAGTGTAAAGAGCCAAAAAAAAGGAAAAATAAAAACGCATTTACGTACAAAATTCCTGAATAGCTTTAGTCAAAGTGAAAATAACAGCGCCTCTATGGCAAGAATACCGCTACAGCAAGTGTATTACGTTATTCAACAATTCTTACTTAACGCATTGAAATAGATTTCGAAGGCAAATTTCAATGTGACGCAGAACATTTGTTTTCGAGAATAAAATTTTAATTTTTAATTGATATTTAATTCTTTACTTTTTAATATCAGCTGGAACCAGTGCAAACAACCTAAGCTTGTTCAGAGTCTTATTTATAAAAATAAAATAATTGCAGCTTTTATCGCTGAATATTATTTACATTGTATGCCCAACAAAAAAAATAACCCCAGAATTAGATCCGAAATGAAGCATATATCTCTTATATATGCGCTACCTTTTTGACAAAATGTTTGATAAATTTTCCGCTATGTGTGCGGACAAATTTGAGTGCACATAATTTTAGGTACAATGCAAATAAGACAAATGTCACGGATGCACATATGGTATAAACGATATAGGAGCGTTTTATTTATTTATAGATATTCAAAGAGTTCGGTTTTTTTTTTAATATGACCAATCACTCAACGGACGTCCTCCATTCGTCTGTCACGGTGACGGTTAGAAACAAATGAGGAATGAGAACACAAGGAAAAAATATTTAGATGGTGGCCGCCGCCCAGTGGGTGTGTGCCCAATCGATAAGCGCTACGCCTTTACCGACGGGGCATCCGCTATATTTACGACCAAATAAAACTGTACCGTACTTGACATTTAAACCCGCGAAAACTGAATTGTAGTCGCGGTTCTTACCTAATTGGCTACACAAACGGACAACAAGTTATATATGCTCCTTTAGGGACTGCCTGATAGCAAGCAATTATTGGACTGCTCTCAATGCAAGCCACAAAGATTTTCAACATTTTGGTGTTTCAATCTACACACTAAAATAATTTGCAGAGCTTTTTTAAAGTTTTTTTAAAACTCACGTAAACGGCATTCAAAATAAACCGTTCAAATACCACAAATTTGGGGATATAGCAGTGATTAGGGACATTCATTTTGTATTTGGAACTGTTGAGTTTTTTTTTTTTTTTAATAAAATCTTTTCAACCTCAGGCTTACAAGCCGACACACTTTTTATCAGTTTCATTTTGTCCGATTTGTGATTCAAATTGGAAGTGTTGGCGTTCGGCGATGTAGTTGCGGACGCACTTGATGCATTAACGGCAATCGCTATATAGATGGTGACACACTACTTGTATTATGAGATATATAAAACTTCGATACAAACTGAATATAATTATATTTCTTATTGCCAATAAATATTTTGAAAATTTTTCTTTTTTCCATAATTTTTTTTTTTTGTTTCCCCAAGCAAAAATGTTTAACATTAATTGACATTTGTGCCATTAATGGAATCCATTAGTTTGACAACGATATAGTACGACATGATTGCATCGATAAAATCGCCATTGCCATCTTCATTGGTCTGGCCATCTTGGCAAGTAACTACAGCGCGTTTTTATGCATATTATACGAATGTTGTGCGGTGTGGCTTACAAGCAACATGCAACAAATGCCTTTTCTTTACATATGTATACATGCGTCTACATATATGATGAATATATACATATAAAGATTTACGTACATTCATCCACACATGCGTATATACATATGTACGTAGGCCGATTCAATTGATTATTCATTACAAAATCGTTAAAACGATCGATTGATCACATTAAACGCAAATTGAAAATCGCGTGTTAACAATTCGTCTTATTGCCAAACACACGCATACATTATACCGCTTTTCTTACCTTAATAGAATGACTCACTTATTCAGATAGCGGATGACCACATTTTTGAACATCCATATACATATATATATATATACCTACATATATACGCACGCAATCACGCATATAAACGTACATTTTTGTTTAACTCTTCTTAGGCCGACAAAAGATCAAAATGTTGCTTTTCCCGTTATACGCTAAACAAAGTCGCTTAGTTTATAGTCAAAAAAATAAATAAATAAAAGAAAAGAATACAAAAGTAAGCAAAAAATTACAAAACAACTGCTTTAAAATGCCACTACATTAATGTTTGCGTACATGTATATAGTGTATGCACCGCGTACACAAATGCAGATACTCTTACATGTATATGCCTGTTTTGCTTTACCTTACACGACGCATCAACAAAATGCTGTCTTTCATCTGTTTAGTGGCGTTTGAAGTGCATAAAATTTTGAATTTCGTTATAAAAATTTACATAAACATGTTTTTTAACTTTACTTACAAATCTTTTATCTTAACGATGCGTTTTTAGATTTTCTTTCCTTTTCCACTTTGCTTTTTCTTTCAACTTCAAATTGTTAAGCATATTAGACTTGTTCTTATAGTCGATATTTATATTTTTTATACCAAAATGTGATACCAAAAAAAAAAAAAAATGATGCCAAGCTTCCAAGAAATAAAGACTTAAAACTTTTCATAACAAACACAACGCCACACCGCTTGCGACCGGACAGTCAAAACTAATTACTACTTAACTTCTAATTGTAGTTAAAAAATATATTTTAGAGCCGTGGTAAGGCATATATATATTTCCCTTTCTCACTGGTTGCTTCGTATGATGACACAATCAATAAAATAACGCAAGAGCAAGTAAATTCTAGTGAAGTTGCAAAATCATAAAAGAAGTTATCTGCTAAGCTCTCATTTGCAGATACAAAAGTTTGAATTAAAGTTCTCTAAAGCTATTTTAACGCTACAGGGCTCCTATCGCTATAAACTCTTCTGATTGAACGGCATCACATTCTAAACCGAATTAAGCATATCCGTCCGTCTGTATAATTGTCTGTCCGTATAATAACTCAGGTAAACATTCGTCTTATCGCAAAAAGAGAACTATCTGCTTCAAACACGAAGAAGCATTGAAAGTTCTTGGAACCTGCAAGCTCACATTACTAAGATTGCCGATTCCAAGATGGACACCATTCAAAAAACATGCAGCGCTGCATCAGACGATATACTGTCACTTACAGCACTATTACCTAGCTTGTGTAATTCCAATTTCCACTGCAGGTACCTCTCTCTTTATTTGTTCAACATTTGTTATGCTATCCTTGTATCGTATTACTACTTCAAAATATTAAAGTAAAACAGAGAGAGAATAAAAACGAATGTATATACATGAATATATAAATTAATCTTCTCTGTAGTCAAGTGCGTTTGATCGAATGCACGTGAGGGATAGATCTTCCCAACTCAAACAATCAACAATAGATGACGTCACTAGAATATGCTATTTTGGAAAAGCTTTTCGTACTTTAAGCATTGTACATGACCTGCAAAAAAGTATAATCGATTTGAATGGGAGAAGGAAAGCGTAAAAGTGTTATAGCTGACAAATAGGTGGATGGACGACATTAATCGCATTAATAACTAGGGACTTTGGTAAACAAATAATTCCGTAAACAAATATACTTCCCTTTGAATTCAAGTGTAGTTTTTTAGGTAGAAAAGTTCTTTCTATAAAGTTTCTTTTACAGAAATAAAGTGCCGATCACAGACCAAGGGAGAATGACAAATTAATATGGTGCTTCGTCAAATATTTTAGTTACATTTTTCGACAAAGGCACTTGTGGCGGAGAAGAAATATATGTAATTTTTCAGGAATGTAATACATTTTCTGTACACATCAATATCAATCGAAATGTGGACAGCATGTTTAGGTGAAATGTTATTGCTTTAAGCCTCTTTATTGTTGGGGTCTTATTTTTTTTTCTTTTTTTTTGTAATTTTTATATTAAACTTTTTTTACCAGAGTCGATTAAAACTATGTTAACTCTTTTTGAATACATTCTTCCACTTACATGGTCAACTGTTCGTTCGAATAGCATTGCCGTCATAAATCTTTGCCAATATTTTCAGTAATTTCACGCGAATTTTCTTAAAGACAAAATATTAGGGGGACCCATAACTAATCAATTATTTTGCTTTCATAAACAAAATGTTTTTTTGACATGACATTTTTATTTTTTAATCGTTTATGTAATCACCGTCGTTTGCAATGACTTGTTGCCATCGTTCCTGCAAAAGTTCAACCCCCTCTTGCAAAAGTGGGGTGGGCGTGACTTAAAATATAACTCACGGTGCGTTTGCATATCGGGTAAGAAATTAAAATTTTTATTTCGTAACGAATGCTCCAGTGACCTGAACAGTTGGTAGTCCGACGGTGTTAGGTCTGGAGAGTATGGAGGGTGCGGTAGAAGTTCCTAACCTAACTGCTTAATTTTCTCTTGAGTAATCTTCGCTGCATATGGATGGGCATTATGTTGTTGGAGTATCACACCTTTTCTGTTTACTAAAGCTGGTGTTTTTTCTATGAGTGCGGACTGTAATCGTTGTAATTGTTGACAGTACAAGTCAGCAGTAACTGTCTCCCCAGGTTTCAATAATTCGTAATGCACTATATCGGAACAATCCCACCAAATACACAATAACACCTTCCTCATGGATAGGGTTGGTTTATGGGTTGGAAGAGGTCTCTCGTTTGCAGACAACCATTGTTTCGATCGCTTTATGTTATCATAAAGGATCCATTTTTCATTTCCAGTTACGATACCAGACAAAAATGGGTCTCTCCTTAGTCTGGTGAGCATGGAATTACAAATTCCTTATCCTACAAAATCCTTATTGCCCTCAGAAAACAGGTATGGAATCCATTTACCTTGTCTATGTACTTTGCCAATTTCTTTTAAATGCCTTTGTACGGTGGACCCGGTAGACCCAAAGCTTCTTGATAGCTCATGTATAGTTAACCTTTGATCGGACTCCACTGGAGATTTTAAGACGTCGTTATAATTGAAATAAAATAATTGATTAGTTATGGGTAAACCTAATATAAAGCTTTAGGAGAACAATAGTGAAAACTGAGATTAATTGGCGTAAACTTCTTTTATAAGTACTAGGACTAGTCTCGAATTGCTATCCCATTAGGTTTTAATTTTACAAGCTGATAAGCTGCCTATTTCTATATCACTACACTATGCACTACAGATAAATCGAGATTTTTGCATAAATTATGCTTGACATTCTTTCATCGAAATGTGTGCTCATAAAGAACTTTCGATCTATATCTGATCTTGATCTCAAATGAAAATCAAAGAATATAAAAAATCGAAAAAAGATCTTTCTAGCTAGTGGCTCGGCTGCATTGAACAAACATAACGGTATCGGAGTGAATAAATACGTACTAACACTTATGATACACTTTGTTTGCGCAGATGTATGTAACACCCAGAAGGACTTAACATCGACCCATCCTTTATTATACCGACCGATTCAGACTTATTTTCCGAATCATCTAAGCTTGTCTGCTTTGTCCGTCTGATGTCGGTGCATATAGTCTTGTGTTCAACGTATAAGACGTAAGTTTTGAGGTATTTCGATGAAATTTTGTACACTGACATGCAACGGCGAACGCTGAAAATGGTTCGGATCGGTTTACTTTTCCGATCACTTCCTAAATAACGCCTTACTTTGAATAGTCGTTATAAGAAAAAAAATTGCAATTTTTTGAATTTCTTGACGAAAGTCACTAAGTAATAGCATTTCGGCATTCTAAATTTGCGTGAAGACTGCGAGTTGGTTGGGCCAATTTTTTGTACCCATCTCATATAACCGTTCCTACGGAAATTGAATCTTTATATAATAAAAAGATCTCATGTTTAGGATTTCATGGCGAAAATTGGATCATAATAATAAATTCACAAGGAAGTCAACTTTCCCTAATTGGGACCACGCAAATCTTTTTTGAAACCATCGCACATAAAAATACTCAGGAAATGTAAACCTTTATATGCCAAAAAACCCTAATTGTTAAAATGATTTGACAAAAAAAATAAGTGCATCAAACTTGAATCATATGGATCTATTTCCTGAATCCCACTGCATATAAGATTTCGAATGAATTTCGCCTTTCAGTAGAAGGTCTACATTTTAATATTTTATAATAAAAACTAGTCCATAATAGGGATTGAACAAAAAATTAACGGTAGGGTATTTGGAGCACACAGGTCCATTTTCTAGATCCTAACATGTATAAGGGTTATCATAAAAGCAACGCTTTATGTTGAGAGAAAGTCTAGTTTCTAGGTTTTCATAACGGAAAATGAACAATTTTTTAAATATTTTTGCTTTCATGAAAAATATGACTTTGCGTTAAAATAATGCGTAATTTTTGGTGCGTTCTTATCAAAACGATTGAATAACTGTATTAGACGAAGTGGTGTAGCGTATCTAATGATCAGCCTTGCGCGACTACAATATTCTTACTTGTTTTATGTTCAAATGTTTGTAAAATGACACATGCAAGTATGTATCGAAAGTTCCAAAGAATCTTTACATTACACATTACCTTAATAAAATTGATTTAATACATCTGTCTGTTCACTTTGCTGTAATTATTATAAATAAATTAAAATTTCAAAACTTTATTTGCTTTCAAATTTCTTGTTATGAGTATCGTTAGTTAAGATACAAAATTTAACAAAATCAAATTATGAGCTCGCCTATGATTTGCCTAAAACCTGATATTCCAAACTATTCAAAATTTTTTTTTACAAAATTGTTTAAAACTTTAAACAGAGTAGAATAAAAGTTATGATTTGAAATATATATGCGATATGAGATCATATCAAAGTGTCTTCATGGTTCCGATGGGCATGAGAAGGCTTGCTATATGTCAAAATTTATTATAAGATAAGCAAACGGACGGGAAATTAAACGAACGACAACACTTTGATACTTTATGGATATTTCAAAACGCAAAGATATAAATACCAAGTTAGATGTAGATTTATCTTCCCGTCTGTCAGGTTAAATAATTTTAACTTCATTTATATACTGATAGCTCAAAAGAAACACAAATCTTTATATGGCACAGTATCGTATGCGTTTCGGATTAGCAATAATTTTACTTAAAGGAGTTAACGAAGATTTTATATTTACTTTGAATCACGATATGCATATTAAAAAATCTAAAGTTCAAGTTAATTTAAATATAACTGAATGCAAACAGAGTTGCATTCTTTTATTTAAGAAACATAAAACATACAAATTTTCGTTTTCAGTAAATCGTGGTTTAAATACCATTAAGGAATGGAAGAAAAATGAGACAAAGAAAAACAGGCACTTTGTTTGAATATGTTTAGCATTTACGAGACCATAAAAGGAATTAAAATTTGTTTTATTTTTTGTACCATTTATTTGAATTTGAAAAAAATAAATAAATAGACGTTAAGCATTAATGGGTGTCGTAAAGAAATAAAAGAAATTTATTGAATAAGAACACAAAAACGAAAGAAACTAAACTAATTTTAACCGACGCTGCTTGAATAAAAAAAAAGTAGACATCGTCATAGAAATATAAGAGGACGTGGGATATCCTTCCTTTCCCTTTTGGATCGTTTGAATACATTAAAAAAAGCAAAAAGATTCTTTTCACTCTCTTCATTAACTCTTTTGCCGTTCATGTTAACTATTAGCTTGCCTGGTAAAGGGTATCTTGCTCTTTTTTTATTTCCAAAAAGAAAATTTTTTTGTTTGGACTTTACGGCACTAAGTAAAATATATTTTAATGTCGTTTTTATGTTCAATTATTTTCGTGAATTGCAAAATTGATTAAATGGAAAAGCAAATGGCAAGTAAAAGGCTTATTATGGACACACAAACCGTGTGATTTAATTAACCCTTATTTTGAAACCGTAATTGATAGGGACCATCATATAATGGGAATAATTGCATTTGTTGAAGTTAGTGTACATATATATATATGTTTTAATATTAACAACGGTGTAATGAAATGGTTTGTTGGCAGCTTTCAGTTCCGCAAATTGATTATCAAAGTTATTCTCAATCGCGCACGCACGCATGCACGCACGCACACACACACACACACATACACACACACACACACACACACACACACACACACACACACACACACAC